>BDSI01000019.1:879218-1329218 GCA_003117195.1 Eudorina sp. 2006-703-Eu-15
CCGCCGCCGCCGCCCCCGCCGGGCGCGCTGCCCGTCTGCATGGGGTGCTGGTGCGCGGTGTTGGCGGTGCTGATGTTCTGCATGGCGATGTACTCGAGCACGTGGCGGGGGAAGATCTGGAAGGGGGGGACGGGTGGGAACGGGCGGGAGGGGGGAGGTTTCGAGGGTGGGAACGGGCGGGAGGTTTAGGAGGAGGGAACGGATGGGAGGGGCGGGGATTACAAAGCAAAACAGCCCAGACACACTCAGCCCGGCGACAAATACTCGGAGAGCAAAACGGAAACGAGAGAGGGACATTCAAGAAGGGTCAATCGCAAGATGGCGGAGGGGTCCCGCGGGTGGGCCCGATGGGGGCCGGGGATACACAGAGTGTGCAGTAAGGTTGAGGCACAGAGGCCCGCCGGGGTCGGTGTGGGTGGCTTGGTGTGGGGTTGGTTGGTGTAGGGTGGGAAACGCATGCAGGGACGGTAGGGGTCGATGGGGGGCCGTGGTGTGGTTGGTGTGTGTATGTGTGTGTGTGTGTGTGTATGTGTGTGTGTGTGTGTGTGTGTGTGTGTGTGTGTGTGTGTCTGTGTGTGTGTGTGTGTGTGTGTGTGTGTGTTATCAAAGAGAAAAGCTGAGCCGCGAAAAAGCAGACCCGTGTCCAGCAATGCAACCGACGACGGAGACCGAGACCAGAGTTACCAATATGCCAGGGCGAAATATGTCGTCCATAAGGAGTCCCAAGGTGGTGTAGGCCGTGATGCTGCAGCGCCCCGTATCGTTGTCGAGCGCCGGTGGGCGCCGGGACGCCAGCAGAAGCAGCGGCTATGACGTCGTAGGCTAATGCAGATGAAAACTCTACTAAGCTACCTACTGATCCTAAGGTGCAGCAAAAGCAAGGGCGTATGCGTCAACAGCGCGTGCAATGCCGACAGCAGGCAAGTGCCCGGCACAACCGTCCCAGCCCGTGCAGAAGGAAAAGATACTGACCTGAATGCAGAAACGGGAGCACCAAGCGAAGCAGCACCGTCAGTGGTTAGCGAAGCGAAGTCGGAGGACATGCAAGGCGGATGGCAAGACAGGGACACACGTGAGCGCGACGGTGTGTGTGTGTGTGTGTGTGTGTGTGTGTGTGTGTGTGTGTGTGTGTGTGTGTGTGTGTGTGTGTGTGTGTGTGTGTGTGTGTGTGTGTGTGTGTGTGTGTGTGTGTGTGTGTGTGTGTGTGTGTGTGTGTGTAGGTTTGCGGAAAAGAGAGGTGCCCCAACTAGCCAGCCAGCCAGCCAGCCGCCCCCCCGCGCCCCCCCCCACACACACCTGTTCCAGCAGCCGGTGCTCCACCTCCATCAGCTCAGTCAGCTGCATCTCAGTCTCCACCTTCTCGCTCACGTCGTTCTGCGGCGGCGGAGGGGGGGGAGGGGGCATAGGAAATGGTAGACATTTCAAACTGCGCTGCTGCCAGAGCGACGGGGGAAGGGGGGAGAGGAGGCGCGGCCGGGGAGGTGGCAGGGGAAAGACGAGGCGGAGGCGGGAGGAGGAAGGGGAGGCGCGGGCGGGAGGCGGATGAGATGCCGCAACCGGAATACGAGATCACTGTGGGCAGGACTGTGCGGCAGCAGCAGCAGCAGCAGGGAGGGAGGGAGGCAGCACCGGCGAATCAGCGAGCTGACAGGGTTTAGAGAGGGGGCTACAAACGGAAGGCGTACGACACGCCGGCGGGGTTTAGAGAGGGGGCGACGGAGGGAAGGGGGAGGACAGGTCCTGGTGCGGGACCAGGGTTTGCACCGCCGGGGTTGCACAAGCGCGGGTGGGTGGGTAGAGTGTGGGTTTCAGCGTACCGTATGCCTGTTTGTGGGTCTGTGTCTCCGTCCCCCTTTCCGAAAAACCTCTCCTGCATCCCCCTCGTGTCAATAACGACAGGGAAATCCCGAAACCCCGCCCGCCCCTCCCTGCCCCTCCCTGCCGCCCCCGCCTGCCCCTCCCCGCCCCCTCCCCCTGCCCCCCCTGCCCCTCACCTGCACCAGCGCCACCACCCGGGCCCCCGTGACCGGGTCCGTGAAGCTGGTGGCCGCCACCTCGTGCCAGGCCAGCCCCACCCGGCGGGCCATCTCCGCCGGCGACATCTCCCGCGGGGACAGCATGCGGACACCGCCCTCCGGACCCTCCTCAGAGGCCCGCAGCCGGGTCAGAGCCGGCGGAAGCGGCGGCGGCGACGACGAACGGCACTCGCCCGGCTCCGCCGGCGCTGCCGCGCCGCCGGCTCCGCCGGCCTCGTCGCTCGACGAGGACAGCGTGGCGGCGCCTGCAGCGGCGGCGGGCCCATCTGCCGCACGCGGCGGCGGCGACGGCGGCGTGTTCAGGCGTCCCGCCGCCGGCAACACCGACGCGGAGGGCGTCCGGCGGCGCGGCGGCCCGCCGTCGCCGTCCAGGTCCACGTGTTGGGACCCCGAACCCGTCAGGGCCTTCGAAAACGCGCCGGCGCCGGCGGCCGCCCCGCCGGCCCCCCGGCGACCCCCGCCGCCGCCGCCGCCGCCGTTGTCGTCACTGCCGTACACCGGCGCCAGCCCCGCGCCCATTCGCGTCCGCGGCGACGCGCGCGGCGATTGGCTCAATCGGTACGCCCCCGCCCGGCCGCCTTGCGTGCTGCCCATGCCGCAGCCGCCGCCGGCGCCGCCACCGGCGCCGCTGCTGCCGTACATGTCCGCGCAAGCCAGCTCGAACGTGTGGCGTCGCAGCGGCGAGATGGCGATGGGCGACGTGCCGTCGCCGCCGCCGCCGCCGCCCTCACTGCTGGATCCGAGCGCGCCGTCCGCTTGGCCTGCGTGCCCCGCCCCCGGCATCCCCTGCTGCTGCTGCTGCTGCTGGTCCTGCATCTGCTGCAGCATCCGCTTGGACGCGGAGCGCATGAAGCTGAAGATGCGCGGCACCGCCATCCGCGGCTCCGCCGCCGCCACGTTCAGCGACTGCGACCGGCTCCGAAACACGCCGTGCTGCGGCGCCGTATTGCTGGCGTTGCTGCGCCGCCCGGTCACGCCCATGCTGGTCGTCGAGGCGCGCTGCAGCCTCGCCAAGAGGCGGCGGCCGCCGTCGCCGCCATCGCCGCCGCCGCCGCCGCCGTCGTCGTCGTCCTCGTGGTCGTCCGCCGCGATATCGCCGTACATCCTGTCGTGCTCCATTTGGCGCATGGAGTGCACCCGTCCCAGGACGTTCAGTGTGGAGGTGGACATGGCGGTGAGGAGGTAGGTGCGAGTGGAGCTGCGGGAGAGGGGCCGCTTGAGCGCGTTCAACTGGCGCCGTACACCGCCGCGCGCGTGGCCCGCCGCGGCCGGCGGCACCACGCCGCTGGCGCTGAGGTTGCGGCCGGAGGCGGGGAAGCCGCCGCCGCCGTCGCCGCCGTCGCCGCCGCCGGGTCCCATGCGGTGCAGCGGCACGCTCAGGTGCGGCGGCGCCGGGGCGGCGGCGGCGGCGGCGGCGGCGGCGGTGAGGGGCTGTGACTCGATGTTGCCGTTGGGCAGCTGCGCGGCACTGGGCGACCCGCCTCCGCCGTATCCGACGGCGCTGGCGACGTCTTCCCCCTCATCACGCGCCTCCGCCGCCGCCGTCACTCCCGGCAGTGTCGGTGTGTCAACGGGGTCCGACATCATCCGCAGCGCACGCTGCTCCAGGGCGGCCGACAACAGCGGCGGCGCCTCCGCCGCCGCCGCCGCGGGGCCTCTGTGTGGGGTCTTTGACCGCGTCCCCAAGCTGACGCTGGGGTCGGCGGCGGCAACGCCGCCGCCACGGCTGCCGCCGCCATCGTCGCTGCCGCCGCCGGCAGATTCGAGCGCCGGATCCGGCGGCTGCGGCGGTTGGTCCACGACGCTGGCCGCCAACGGGTGCCCGCTGTCACGTTGCGGTTCACCCAGGGCACTTCCCGGGTGCACCGTCGCCGCCGCCGCCGGCAGTGCTGCCGTCGCCGCCGCCGCCGTCGCCGCCGGTCCCTTCCGCAGCATCTCCAAGTCTTCCGCCCCCGCGTCGCCCTCCGGCGCCGCGATCCCCATCCCGAACGTGCCCGTGAAGGGGCTGCCCATGCTGCTCATGCTGCCGCCGGTGCTGCCCGGCAGCGGGCCGTCAGGCCCCGACGCCATCGACAGCCCGCTCCGCAGCCGCCGTGGCGCCGTTCGGGCGCCCGAGAACAGCCCCGTCGAGCTGACGCTGGTGCCGGCGGCGGCGCCGCCGCCGGCCGGGTCGGCGGCGCCGCTGCTGCTGCCGCCGCCGAGCCCGCGGCTCTTCCGTATCCGCTCCGCGAACGCCAGCACGGAGGACCGGCCCGCGGGCGCTCCCCCCAAGGTGGAGTTGGTGACGGAGGGCGCGCGTCGGGGCAGCTGGTGGGGCGGCTGCGACCGCCGAGTGGACAGCGCGGCGGCGGCGGCGGCGGCGCCGCCGCCGCCGTCGGGCAGCAGCTGCTCGGACAGCTGCCGCCCCTGGAGCAGCCCGCCGGAGTGCCCCGTGCTGAAGCTGCGGAAGGACTGCGACTCCACCTGCGGCGGAGAGGCCGACGACCGCAGGTCCGACTCACGCGGGTTGCCGGGGCGAGACTGCAGCCAGGACGTCGAGGGCGGCGGCGGCGGCGGCGGCGGTGGCGGCGGCGGCGGCTCCGCCGCCGCCGGCGGCGGCTTCGCCGGCGGCTTCGCTGGCGGCGGCTCCGCCGCCGCGAGCCGATGCGGGCCGCCGCCGGCGCCGTCGCTGCGCGGCTGCGGCGACGGCATCGGCAGCCCGCCGGCGCCGCCGCTCGATCCAGCCCAGCCGGGGTTCCCCAGAGGCCGGATGAGGCCGCGCAGGGAGTAGCTGCGCGCGGGCGGCCGCCGCCGCGGCCCCGCCCTCACCGCCTCGGCCCCGCCCGCCCCGATGCTGCCGTCGTCCCCGGTGCTGCTGCCGCCCGCGCTGGTCCCGTGGCTGGCGAGGGTGCCGCTCGGGACCATCGGCGCCGCGCTGGCGCGCCCGAACTTGGGCAGGTCGGCCGCCGCCGCCGCCGCCGCCGCGGACGAGGCGGCCACGGAGGTGGCCAGGCGCCGTAGCGGCGACTCGACGCGGGGCCGGCCCGAGTTGAAGCTGCGAACGTGCTGGAGCGGGCTCAGAGCCGCCCCGGCGATGTTGGAGGCGGCGGCGGCTGAGTCCACCGCGAGGGAGGAGCTGGAGTAGCTGGTGCGGTGCGCGTCGGGCGGGAAATCCACCGCCGCCGCCGCGGCGGCGGCGCCGGCGGCGCCGCCGCCCTGCGGCGGCGGCGCGTCAGTCGCTGCCGCCGCCGCCGCAATCGGACCCTCGGCCCCAACGCGGGCACGGCCAAGCGCGCCCATCGCCGCCGCCGCCACGGCCGCCGCCGCCGCCGTCGGCGTGGGCGCGCCTCGCGCCGCATCGCCGCCGCCGGCCGCCCCCGGCCCCGAAGCCGCCGCGGCCGCCGCCGCCGCCGCCGCCTTGCTGCCCCAGCGCTGCGCCGCACGGATGCAGGGCCGCATGACGCGCGGCACCTGCACGATCCCCCGCCACATGTTGCCGCAGATGACCTCCTCCAGCATCTCATCCAGCAGATCCGGGGACAGGCAGAACAGCACCGACAGCACGTCCACCTCCGACACATCCGTCAGGCCCAGGCCAAACCCGCCGCCGCCGCCGCCGCCGGCAGTCCACCTGCCGCCCGCCGACTCCACCCCCGCGCCCGGCGCCCCGCGGCCGGGGCCGGGGCCCGCGGCGGCGAAGCTCCGGGGCTCCGCGCCCAGTCCGGTGGTGGCGAAGCCTTGGTGGTGCTCCAGGGGATCCCCGGTGATCTCCCCCATGAAGTCCACGGAGCCCTGAGGCGCACAGGCCACCACCGAACGGACGGACGGACGGACGGACGGACGGGGCGACGAACGCGCCGGAGAGGTGGGGTACAGGAAATTGGTAGACATACTTATACTGCGCTGCTGCCAGAGCGAAACTCAGAGAGGTGGGGTGGGCTCCAGGGGAAGCGTGGCTGTGTATATGCTCGGAGTATGCGCTGGCATCCAGTTTCCAGTTATGAGTCCGGTTGGGTTGGGTTTGTGTCCGATGTGATGTGCGGTGTGCCCCCTGGACCCCTCTCCACCCGCCCCCTCTCCACCCGCCGTGTCCCACTCACCTGGTTCTGTTGGAGCACCCGACCCTGCCGTGCGGGGCGGGAGAGGGGGGGGCGGGGGGGGGAGACGATCAGCGGGCGAGAGAGAGGGGGGGATCAGAACAGAGGTAAAACCCACCAGCCAGGCAGCGGGGCGGTGGGGGGAGGTTGAGGGTTGTGGTCGCGCGGCCATTCAACCCATTCCGGACATCCCGGCCTGGCTGCGATTGGGTTGGTTGCGTTCCGTTCCGACACCCAATGGTCTCAAGTCGCTGTCAAATATGGTTGGCCAGACGCCACGCCATTCCCTAGCAGCCCCGCAAACTACAAACACACACCAACCACAGCCACACCAACAAGAACAACTCCGCCCGACGCAGGCGGAGCAACACCTCCAT
Organism: Eudorina sp. 2006-703-Eu-15; assembly: GCA_003117195.1. Classification (NCBI taxonomy): domain Eukaryota; kingdom Viridiplantae; phylum Chlorophyta; class Chlorophyceae; order Chlamydomonadales; family Volvocaceae; genus Eudorina; species Eudorina sp. 2006-703-Eu-15. Next base: position 885,708 of record BDSI01000019.1, read on the forward strand.
GTCTGTGCCCTCGCCTCACCCTGCAGTCGAAGAGCGTGATGGCGTACGGCACTGACGCCAACAGCAGGTGGTGCCGCTGCCACGTCTGAATGACGTACAGCAGATCCGCGCCCGCCAGCGGCGCCAGCTCCGAGCCACCGATACCGCCCGCCGACGCCACGGCCGGCTGGTTAAGTACGACAGGTGACGTCGGGCTGCCGAAGGCGCCGTCGGCGATGCCAGTGACGCTGGCGGCGACGGCGCCGCTGCCGTTGGACGCCATCGCCGCCGTCAGCGCCGACGCCGGCCGCTCGAACCCCGACGCGGCCGACGCCAGGGTTCCGACGCCGCCGCCGTCGCCGGCGCCGCCGACGCGCCCCGCCATCCCGAGCGACAGCGACGGTGCGCCGCTGTGCAGCCCTATGGGCGCGCCGGACACCAAAATGTCAATGGCACCGGCGGCGGCGGCGGCGGCAATGACGGGGTGCGGCAGGGCTGCGGCGGCGGCGCCGCTGCCCAACGGACTGGGCACGTGCACATCCAGCGGGATCACGCCCGCCGGTTGGTTCCGATCGAACTCCGTTGCCAGCGACCGAGAGTGACCGTTGGCGGTTGACCCACGGGCCGCTGGCGACATGACTACGACGCCGTGCGGCCCCGCGGCCGCGGCGGCCAGGGACGTCGCCATCAGCGGCAGCGGCGTCGCGCGCGGCACCGCCGGCCACTCCAGTACGATCGCCGGCAGCCAGGTGTTCGGCGTGGCGGCGCCGTCGCCGGCCGCCGTACAAACCGTACTCGCCGTACTGCGCGCGCCGTCGCCGGCCGCCGCGGCCTGAAACACACACACGTGCACTCTCAGCTGACCCAATTGGACCGCCGCCTGCAGCGCAGCAGTACCCAGCAGGATGCGCCGCGGGGCGACAGCGGCGGCGGCGGCGCCGCCGCCGCCGCCGCTGGGGGTCGGCGGCGCCGTCGCGACCGCCGCCGCCGCACTGATGGGATCCCGACCGCCCACCAGCGCGTTGTACACGTACGGCACCAGGGAGTGCGTGAGCGGCGGCACGTGGTCCGGGCGTACGGCCGCCTGGCGCAGCAGGTCCCTCGCCAGCAGCGGCAGGCAGGGGTCCTGATCGAACAGCTCCCGCAGACACCACAGCACGGCACCCACTTCGCCGCCCTCCGTCACCGCCGCCGCCGCCGCCGTGGCGGCGGCAGCGGCGGCGGCGGCGCCGCCCTCGCAACCCAGGGCGAACGGCGGCTGCTGCGACTCGCTGCCGGCGGTGGCGCCGCTGGCGGCGCCGCGGGCGCCGGCACCCGCAGCGCTCGCCATCGCCAGCATCATGCCCCCTGCCGCGGCGTTGTGCCAGGCGTGGGTGAGGCTGACCTGCCGGCCCGCCTCCTCCTCCAGCGCCGCCGCCAGGCACGCGTACGCCTTGCGGTGCGCCTCGCCGTCCGCGTCCCCCGGCTGCGACGGATGCGGATGCGGCGGCGTCGGCCGCTGCCACTGCGACGGCGTCTTGCTGACCCGTGACGCGCTAGAGACCCGCCGCCACGACTCCGTCCGCTGCGGCGCCGGCAGGTCGAGCTTCATGCTCGCCACCACCGAGCCCGCTGCCGCCGGCGGCGGCGGCGGCGGCGACCAGCCGTCGTCCCCGCCGTCGTAACCCCCGCCGACGCCGCCGACGCCGCTGTCGGTGCCTGCCGCCGTCGCGCCGCCCGAACGGAGCACCAGCACCACCAGTGGCGTTGACAGCTCCTCCGCGCGGTCGCAGACCCCCCGGGTGAAGAGTGCCACCGGGTAGCCCTGGTGCTGGGGCGGGTGCTGGTGCTGGGGCGGCAGCAGCTGCTGTCCCAGCGTGCAGGCGGGCGACTGCGTGGCCAACTGACCGTACGACGATCGGGACGGCTCCCTGTCGTACGTCTCCCGTCCCGCTATGGAGTGCACCTGGCTGAGCCCCGCCGCCACGGCCGCCATCACCGACGCCGTCGCGGGCATCGACGAGGGGCCGAAGCCACCGCCGCCGCCGACAAACGGCCCGGACGGCAAAGCATGGGAGACCGAGTGCGCAAACATGCCGCCGCCGCTGACGCCGCCGCCGCGGATGTGCGGCGCCGGCGGCGGCGGCGCCGCCGCGGCGGCGCTGCGCAGCAGGGTGTGCAGCAGCCAGGGCTCGGGCTGGCCCCCGTGGGCGCTGGGTCCCCCGGCGAGGCTGCCCCGCAGCAGGTTGGAGCCCATGGCGAGCTGCAGGGAGGCCTTCGTGAGGTCGACGTCCAACAGGGAGGCGCGGCGGCTGAAGGCGCCGGAGGTGTTCAGCGCGCTCAGCCGGTTCACGCTGCGGGCGAAGTTCACGCTGGGGGCGGGGGGATGCGGAGCGCGGCAGGGCGCCAGCGGGGGTCGCGGTTGGGGGCGGGGCGGGAGGGTATAGGAAATTGGTAGGGGCGGGAGGGGGTGAGTTCCGTTTGGGTTTCAAAGGCGGGCGAGGAGGAGGCCGGCTGGGCGCCTCGACGAGGGGGAGGAAGGGGCTTGACCGTGAGGACGGGAAGGGGCAGCCCGGGCCCTCGCCCCCATGTCCTTCGCGCCCCCAGCACTCAACGCGTATAGTGACGCCTGACTCGAGGCGATGTGGGTCAGGTAGGCGGTATGCCGGTTTCGCGCGCAAGGCACGCCGGCTACCTGACACGGGTTACCACCCCCCACCCCACCCCACCCCACCCCACCCCACCCCCGCGAATGTGCGGTGCGCGGCCCCCTTGAAGCGCTGGCCGCACGACCTCCATCCCCGACGGGAAGCAGTTGGGTTTGGCTGCCGTACCTGCTGCTGTGGTTGCCGGTGGCGGTGCTGCTGGCAACGGCGGGCCCCGCGGGTCCGCTGCTGTGCAGCGCCCCCCCGAGGCGCGAGGTGGTGGAGGGTCCCGCAACCGGATCGTACAGAGGTTTCACCTCCTGGGGGGATGCGGGGTTGAGGTGCGGGGTTGGGAACCGGGGTTGGGAGGCGAGGTGGCAGTGCAGGTAAGGGAAAGGGGGTGAGGGCGGGTACCCCGGGGGCTCCGGCTCGTTCGGCGAGGGGAGGGGTGGGGAGGTGCGGCAGGCGGGCAGGCGCACAGCGGAGAGCAGCGTCCCATGGCCGGCGGTCAGCCACGTCCTCGGACGCAGATCCCGGTGGGGAGTGAGGGGTCGTGATGCAACCAGGTTAGGTGCATGACCAGCGTAACGACCGACCCGTCTGTTTGCAACCGCTGTGAATGCTCGCGTGCTTGGTGGTGGTGCACCCGGCGTTGGCACTTCTCCCGAGCCCGACGGTTCCCTAGCTAGCAAGCCGCTCGTTGCGAAGGGCACGCGCGCCCTTGCAAGAACGTGGCTGGCACAGAGCACCGTGAGGGGGACCTCACACAGAAAACCTGGCCGGCGGCCTTGACCGAACGCTGGTCAACCGTACCTGCAACAAGAGTCCCGCCGATGCCCCGCTCCCATGACAAGCAGGACCCTCTGTATTCCCAACCCAGCGTTGTCCGGTCGCCCCTCCAAACGACGAGCTGTGCCATTTCTGCTTCGTTTTGCTCGGCTGTCGCCCCAACAGGTGCTTGGCAAGCCGCCCAGCAGCGAGCTGTAAGGGTGCTTCCTCATCAGCAGTCTCAGGCTGCGAGGATGTGCCAGCTGTGCCAGGAGCGCCACCATCACCAGGTCCCACTGGAAGTTCCGCGCTCTTGTTTTCCGGAGCCTCAGACTTTTCAGAAATGGTCTCAAGGCCGGTTGCATCGAGCTCCTCCTCTCGCGGCTCTTCCGGACAAAGGCAACAGCTGAAAATTCGCATGACGAACGCCTTTTAATTCCAGGTAACTCGCTAACCACAATCCATGAACATCTAAGATGTCTCTGTATCTGTGATGACTACGGGCGGCGCTGCCTGTTCGGTGTGCCAGCACATATTCCTTTCGCGCTCAGAAATCATCGCCGAGGCCCACATTTCCACTCAATTCTCATAGCTGCAAACAATCAGCCATGTAGCCGGAGCTTCCGTGAGGGAGCTGTGCAACTATCCAGTGAGTGTCTCGTCCACAGCAGTACAATCGAGAAGTTTTTCTTGACACACTACGACAGCTGGCGCTACCAATGGCGCATACAGGATCGAAACAAAAGCTAAATATGCACGCAGGTAACCGCAGGATTTGCTGCAAGTAAAAGACACATGTGCCGTACACTACAAATATCCCCACGTTGTGACGTTTCACCGCCACGGAAGGCATTAATATGATCACGAGGTGGCAAAAGAGTCCCTGCGGTGCCGCGGCAGCCGCACATGCTGCGCGTTACGATCATTACCTGACCGCGAACTGCCAACCACCCGATCTTTCCCGGGCCTCACTTTTCCGAATTCCTGAGGCATCTAAAATTTATATCTTGCCTTCAACATCCATGTTATCCATAATGCAGCTGTAACCGTCGCTTGGTCAGTCGTCCCGCTGTGTAGTAACCGGGTGAATCCCTGCATATTCCATGACACATGACGCCTTCCTGGCCCTGGAGCTGCGGTCAGAGCTCCTCCTTAAGTGTCGAGAGATGTCTGCGGTCGCAACTGTTGCTGCACAACTACAAACTACGCCATGTAAAACCACCCAGGTATGCAAGCCAGTGCAAGCCATTGCAGACCAGCCCCAATCCTACCGCCGGCTCCGACATCACTTCAGCCCCGGCTTCCAGAGAGTCACCACCATTGGGCCTGGCCCCCTGACCCCGCCGACGGCATGACGGGTTTGAAACCGGGGGCCCCAAGGGGGCGGGTGCGGGCAGCCATGCCCGTACCGCGTCTGCGCTGTTTGATGTGCGCCCTGCTCAGCCGATGCGTCTGCCGACCGCCGACGACCCAGAGTGCACGGGCGGCGCGCATTGCATTCCACACAGGCGGGTGACCAGGCGCGGGCGTGCAGCTGCCGTGCCGCACGGCCGCGCCTTGCAGGCGCCCGAGCAAATGGCTCGTTGCGCACAATTTTAAAAGGTGCGTGGGCATCAGTCGTTACATCCTGGGCGGTGGGGCCTGCTGGGGCTTGCCCTGGTATACACCGTTGATCCCTTTGGGGTTCGCTGTAACGTTCATTCATGCATTCATGTTGGGGCCGCATTGGTCGTAACATCTCCAAAGGCCGCGGCGCGTCAGGTAGGCCGCCATAGGTCGGTGGTTTCCGTCGCCCAGATGCTGGTGGTGTACGCCGATGTCGCGCGCTGGGACCTCAGTCGGTGTATTGCGTATTTGTGTTGAACCGGTTGAACGCGCTGGAGGTCGTACTCCTTCCCCCTAATGCGTACCACGGTCCTGATCCCATAATGCAGGTACTACCCAAGTCGCATTTCAGTTCTCGGTCCCCTTTCTTGGGTGGACTGGACAGGACTGAACAAGACCTCAGAGCCTGACAGGAATCGTCAGAGCTCTGAACTGTTCTGAATGATCCTACCTGCTCAGTAAATGCTGGTAAACGCACCTGCGTACTTCTGACTGCTCTGCATACAAAAGCGATGCGCGCAGACCGCGATGCGCCTCCGATGTAACGCCCAATTCTATTAGCTCGAATTTGTATTTGAGAAGTGCCCGAGTTTTCTCCGAGTTTTCAATGTATCGAACTTTCGAATCCCGTCTATTCTTTGTGGCGTTTATTAAATGCGAATACCGGTACCCAAAGGTTCGCCGGCCATTTCCACCGACAGCGGCTCCATCTTCGCGGTACGACATACTAAAGCCTCGCCGACGCTTTGAGGCAATGCGAAGCAGATGCGAAAGGTGGGGGTATGAGACCAGAAGGAGGAGGCGGCTGGGTACCCGAGCCCATGGGAAACGGTCGTAACCAGCTGCGTACCGGAGGGGCGAGGACTCGCCCCCCGGACGCCCCCGTGTCAGGCGCCTTCCAGCCTAGCCCCCCCCCAGGGCGGCGCCCCGTGGCCCCACCCCACCTGGGGACGCCTTTCAATCCCACCTCCGCTCCGTCCCCTCAATCCCCGCACCCCCCCCAACGGTAAGTAACTTGGGTCGCGTATTGACTCCTGTGCCACGTATCGGTTCCCCAATCCATACCCCCCAACCCTGAAACCCTCCATCCGGCCATCCGGCCGTCCGGGCGCCCGTCCCTGCCATCCACCCACCCACCTACAGCCTCGAGCACCTTCGAAACCCCCCCGTCGTTGCCACCCATGCATCACAGTCGTTGCCATCCTGATGAGTACATGCAGCGGACCCCAAAGCGAGGGGGATCATCGGTCGCCTACCCGGATCAACCGCGGCTGCGCTCCGCCGGCACAGCAACAAGGCAACCCAGGTGGTCGCGGTAGATAGGTCAGCAGTACGATACCAACGGAACTTACAAACTATAACGGACATCCGTCGCGACATGGCCGTACGATAACGGGGGGAAGTGTACCCACGGTCGTTCACTTGGTCTTCCGACGAGGTCTGGAGTTTCGAACGAGCTTGGCCACGTCATCAAGCGCATAGAACCCCCATACCCGCATATGTGGCTGCCGGCGTGTGGGGCGAGAACAGGCAGGAGCCCAGTCCCCGGGCGGGGGTGCCCCGACTCGTTTCGTTGACTGACATGCGTGGTTATCGGGGTTATGCGGGGGGGATGCCGGCGGGCGCCCCTACTCGGCCGCCGGCCCTGTCAGCGCCGCCCACTGCAGCACCCTGCTGGGGGCCTGGTGGCTGCGGATGAAGCCCTCCCAGGTGACCAGCTCGGACTGCAGACCCGACAGCAGCGCGCGGACGGTGGGGAGGAGGGCCGCGCCGTCGCCGCCCGACTCGCGGACCCCCGCGCCGCCACCTCCGCCGCCGCCGCCGCTGCCGCCATGGGGGCCGCCGCCGCCCTCGGCCGTGGCATCATCCGGGAGGGCGCCCTCCCCGCGGCCGAGGAGGGCCCTGCGGGATGGGCCGGCAGCACCAGGGGGCAACACCGCGGAGGCCGCGCCTCATAGCGTAACACAAATAACAAAAGAGCTGCAGCAGCCAGAGAGCGCCGGGGCAGCGCAGAGACAAGCTGGGGATGTTCATCACTTTTCATCGCTCGCTTTACTTGGCATTACTCCAGGAGCCATCCAGGAGCCACCCGCGGCTGGTCTACGCGCGGGCCCCCAAGCCCGCCGCCCGCCCCACCCTCCCGCGTCCCCTCCCGCAGCCGATGACGCACCGGATGGCCTCCAAGGCGGCCTCCGCGCTGCTGCTGCGCTGCGGCCCTCCGCCCTGCCCGGCGGGGCTGCCTTCCCGTTGCGGCTCGCCGGCTGCTGCGTCGTCGTGTTGCGCCCCGGCGGCCCCGGCCCCGTCGGCCGCCCCCTGGGCTGCCAGCTGCCGGATCCGCTCCAGGGGAGGCAGCAGTCCCTTGAGGGCCGCCGCCACGCCCCGCAGGGTCCCCACGGCGCAGTCAAATTGGTCCTGGAGTCGGGCCCCCAAGGTCGTTAGTGGGTGGGTTAGTCGGTTGGTTGGTTGGTTAGGGAATAAACCGTTTCAACCCTGTGACACAGGAGTAGTGGAGTCTGGGGTGTCGGCGGCCCGCCCGCCCCCCAATGAGTGTGCGCGAGATGGATGTGTGGAAACACCGTTGGCAACCACGTCGCGACAAAGGTGTAGGATTCAAGGTTGATGCCGCCGGACAGATGTAGGTCGTGAGGGAAACCCGCACGTCGCCGACGGACGCCTGACGGGCGCCTGACGGAATGCATATCCCGCATCCAGCGCGCGGGTCACGTCCAAAGGCGGTGGACGGCGGGTGAGATGCCCCGCCTCTAGCGGGTGGGTGGGCGGAAGCCAAAACCAAAACGTAGACGGCCCGCCGCCACCCCCTCCCCCTTCCCCCGCCCCCCTTCCCCTCAAACCCCTCCCCCCGCCCCCTCAACCCCACCTGCAGGCTCCGGGTCGCGGTCGTCCCAAGCGCACTGGTGGCCTGGTGTCCGCGTCAGGAGGGGGAGACCCAGGGGGCACGTTGTTTCGCTCGCACGCATCACTGCGCTATTCCGCATCGTTCCGGGTCGTCTTCGACGGTGCTGACCACACGGCGATTTGCTGGCAGGTGGGTAGGTCGCTAACCCGACGAGGCGATTGCACGCACGCACGCACAGCTTTGTGGAGTTGACCCCCTGTGGCCGCCAAGGCAGCCGACCCGCACCAGCTGGTAGTCTTCCGCAGTGACCTCCCCACAAGCGGGCCAAATCGACCGCGTTCTCCCCACACCGCAGCCGCTTGATCACTATACGGTAGGGGTCGGGCATTGGGCACATTATACATCCGCACACGCACACGCACACGGGCAGATATACTATCTGGGCGCTGCTCTGCCCCTCGCATGTCACGCACTCCTGCTCTGCTCTGCCTGCCTCCGATCCCACCCCCAGCCCCACCTGCGGCGCCAGCAGTCGGCGCAGCAGCCCGGAGCTAAGCGGCGCACCGCCCGCAGCGGCCGCCAGCGCCCGCAGCTGCGCGCCCAAATCGCCGGCCGAGGACAGCCTGTACGGACAACACGGGCACGGACGTGGGCACGGACGTGGGCACGGACACGGGAGAGACGAAGGGGCAGTTACCCACACGTAAGGGACAAAACGGCAGATACCCACACACACACCGAGAGGCCTCTAGAGGACGCATCAAGAGGGTGGGGCCGCCTCGCGGCGGCTGATCGAACCGGATGGTGCCGTAAACGATCATTACGGGGGATGATGGCTAAGTGATGGTAGCTGGCCGTAACCGATCTGAAGTGATGACAGCTGGCCGCAACTGATGGTAATTGGTCGTGACTGATGGCCGCCGATGGTGGTCGCGGGTGGGTACCTGCCCCGCCCCCCTCCAGACCCCCCCTCCCCACCGGAAGGCGGGCAGGCCGTGGCTCTTGGCCGCCGAGATCTGCGCGTTGTCGTTCGACAGCAGGATGACCGGCAGGAAGGAGCGACCCCCGCCGCCGCTGGAGCCGCCGCCGCCGCCGCCGCCGCCAGTCCCCTGCTGATAGGCCCTGGTCGTATCAGCAAGGAAGGGAGGGAGGAAGGAAGGAAGGGAGGAAGGAAGGGAGGAAGGGAGGGAGGAAGGGAGGAAGGAAGGGAGGAAGGAAGGGAGGCGCGACCACCATAGGGGGCAGGAGGGTCAGGTACATCGTTGAGCTAGGTAGCCTTCAGCGTAAGAGCCCGGGGGGGTGACTTCGAGAACCCTAAACCCCACGACCACCCCCGGGCCACACGTGAACTCAAGTGACCCCAAGTGACCCCAAGTCCGGCGCGGACTCCTGCCCCCGGACTGTCTCGCGGGCGCAGTGCGGCGGTCTTCCCCTCCGTTTGGGTTTGGGTTTGGATCGGTTCCTCCCATCCCGTATGTCAATCACGCACGACAGCGAAACCGCAAACAGAGCACCGAGTCGACAGCGACCGATGCCGGGAGGGACGAGGACGTCGAAGCGCTGACCCGGACGGAAGCAGTGGGAGCCGATGTGCTCATGTGGTGATGGGTGTATCGGTCTCTCTCCAAACCCCCCAATAAACCCCCACCCACACCTACACCCCCACCCCCACCCAAGTACATTGCAGGTCACCTGGCAGCAGTGGTTCGGGCAAATTCCTCACATAACACCCACGCCACCGCACACCCCACCCCGCCCACCCGCCAACCCCGGCCCCCCACCCGCCCCCCCACCTGGTGACCTCCTGCTGGTAGAAGAGGGCCACCTCCACGATGCGCACATCCACCGCCTGCCCCTTGCTGGCCAGCCAGGGGGACCGGCTGCCCGCCAGCCCCATCAGGCCGCCGTGCTCACCCGCCAGCGCCAGACCCTCGCCCTCGTGCGCACCCAGCACCGTCAGGAAGTCGTAGCCTGCGGGGGGAGACACAGGGTCAGCCCCCACCCCAACACATACCCACGGTGTCCGGAGCGCCATGGTGGCGCAAGTTCGTTTGGGCAGTAGTGTGTGGTGAGGAAGCCTCGGCTGTCGCCGTGGGCTGTCACCGATGACCCTAGCGGGGTCCGCTGTAACATCCCTAACAATCATACCCACGGGTCTCTTCTCTAAACACAAACACAGGGGGTTGAACGATCAGACCATCGTACGGTGCACGGCACGACACGGCACGGCGCGGCACGGCACGACACGGCACGGTACGGCACGGTACGGCACAACAGGTTACCGCAGGATACGAGACGGCGCGCCCGGCGGGGCAAGCCTGGCCAGCGACGTGCGCTGACTCGCTGTGCATTGAATCCGCCCCGCCCAAGTACGACCTATGGCAGTGCCGTACCTGCGGGTCCCGCCTGTTCCAGTCCCTCGCTCATGAACCTCCGCACCGCGGCGCGCGTCTCCGGCAGGCTCTGGAGGGGGTCGGGGAGGGAGGGAGGGTATAGGAAAGCTCTGGAGGGTGGGTGGGGGGATGGAGGGGGGCACAGAGGGAGACACACCATACACACACACACACACACACACACCTTATCTACTTCCGGCGCCTGTGCCGCCTATTCCGCTGGACTTGGCCTCTCGCGCCTCAGTTTCCTTTTACACACACACACCTGGTTACAAACACGCAAACACACCGTACAGGGCTTGCCACGCGCGGTTGGTGCGCGTACGGGGCACAGCCCGGGCGGGCGCAATTACACCCCCGCACGGCACGCAGCCAGGCGTCGCCACCGATACACACACAGCACAGGCGGTGGGCTTCTTGTTAAACAGCACAGGCGGCTTTGTGATTTCCGGGCTTACCTCACCCTCACCCCCCCAAAATCACACAAAAAACCGCGCACTCGGGGATCTGGGCTGATGGCACTGCCCGACGCGGCCATGATGGGGGCCGACGTGGCGGACACGGGTGAAGCGACGGGGCAGGGACGGGGCAGGGAGTCGCCGAACCGAACCCGCGCGCGCCAGGATCGCAGGATCTAGCCGGCTGTCCCGTCGCCCATCCCACCCGCCCGTCCGTGCGGCAGCGTCCTGGCTGAACCAAGTAAGGGTCCTTCCATGGTGGTGACGCCACAGCAGCAGCCACAGCAGCAGCCACAGCAGCCACAGCAGCAGCCACAGCAGCAGCCACAGCAGCCACAGCAGCAGCCACAGCAGCAGCCACAGCAGCCACAGCCGTAGGGAGGTAACGGACCGGGATGCTCCGCTGCCGGCACTCACTCCTGCCACGCCCTCTGCCCGCCTGTCGGGTCTGAACGCCCGGAGCCCCCGCGCCCGCCCCCGAGCCCCACCTTGAGTCCGTCCAGCTGCTTCATCACCGAGTCAGCCACCACGATGAACACCTGCGGCCCCCGGCAGGCAGGTGGGTGGGCAGGCAGGTGGGCAGGTGGGTGGGCAGGTGGGTGGGCAGGCAGGAGGGCAGGCAGGTGGGCAGGCAGGTGGGCAGGCAGGTGGGCAGGTAGGTGGGCAGGTAGGCAGGCAGGTAAACCCCCACCCCCACCCCCACCCCCACCTGGTCGTTCAGCGGCAGGGCCCGTCCGAAGCGGCCCTGCGCCGCCAACGAGGTGAGCAGCGACCAGTCCAGGGGGGGCCGACCGGTACTGCACGCGCCGCCGCCGCCGCCGCCCCGCCCCAGCGCGGCCCCGCGGCCCCCCGTCGGCCCCGCCCAGGGGCCCGCTGCCCCGGGGCCCTCCGTGAGGGCCGTGTTGCCCCCCAGCATTGAAACGAGGGCGGAGGTGTCCGGGAACAGCAACAGCGGCCCGGGGGCGAAGGGGTCCGACCCCACTGAGGCGGGGCCGGCGGGGATGGAGCCGGCCGCCACGGCCGGCGGCGGCGGCGCCGCCGCCGGTGGAACGGTGGCGGATGTCGCGGCGGCGGCGGCGGCGGCGGCGGCCGGAGCTGCCCCACTGGCCGTCAACGTGGCGGGCGGTACGACAGCGGCAGCCTGCGGGGTGTCGAGCTCAGGTCAAGCCACGGGTGCTAAGCAGGGCACCAGCCGAGGGCGTCTGACGGAACCCCTCTCGTGTGATTGTGACAAGAAACCCACCCATAACTGTGTGTGTTTGTGTGTGGGGTGTGTGTTGGGGTGTCTGACATGGCCCCGTTTGTGTGTCTGGAACACCGCCAAGCTCACGGCTCACGGCTCACGGCCGGGTACTCGGCGTTCCAGTTGCAGAGCACAGTGCACAGCACTGAAACATGGGTATGTGTGTGTGTGTGGGGGGGGGGACAGGGCCCGGCGACGCAGCCTGTCCTCCCACACACCCGCGGGTGTGTCCCCCCTGAGACACCTCCGGACGTGCCACGAGCGCCTCACCGACGGTTCCGCCTCCGCCTCCGCCGCCGGCGGCTTCGGCGGCGGCGGCGGTGGCGGCGCTGATGGAGTTCCAGCTGGGGGCTCTCGCACAGCCGGCGCCGCCGCCACTGGAGCGGCCGACGACAGCTGAGGAGCAGCGGCAGCAGCAGCAGCAGGCGGAGCGGGAAGGGGAGGCGCTGCCGCGGGGGCAGCTCGGGTGCGAGTCGCCGGCGCTGTCGATGCGGGTCGGTCACTGCGGGCGAGCCAGGAAGCCGAGGGGGAGGTCAGGACCCGGTCACGTGTCCAGGTCACGTGTCCAGGTCACGGGAGATACCGTACGCGGGGGGCTTGAGCGGGGCTGAGTGTATGAGGGGCCCCGGGAGGGGAGGCAGCAGGCAGCCAGGCAACACGGCGCAACGGGCCCCGTCAGGGACACCTGGATGGGTGGCGGATGGGTGGCGGATGGATGGCGGCGGGTGCGAGGGCGCCGCACCGCGAGGCAAGCCCGGGACGAGGTCCGTGGCTGTGGAGCCTGCCTACGGCGGCTCCCACCGGCAGGACCGCCCCCACACCTCTACTCCGCCCTCCCCCCGTCCCCCGCCCTCCTTACCCCGTTTTTCGTCTTCTCCCCCACCCTCCCCTCCCCCGCCCTCCCTCTCCCCTCCCCCTCTCCCCTCCCCTCCCCTCCCCCGCCCACCTGGCGTAGAAGCCCTTGACCGCCCGCAGCACCCCCGCCTCACTCGGCGGCTGCTTCTGGCAGGTCACCCAGGGCAGCCGCACCGCCGCCGCTGCGGCCCCGCGCCCCCGCCCCAGCACCAGTTTGTGGTCGTGCAGCTGCGGCGTGGCGGCGGTGGCGGCGCCGCCCCCCGCGGGTTCCACCTGCGGCACCTCGCTGGCCAGCCCCCGCGCCGCCCGCTGCTCCTCCAGTCGCTGGTGCAGCAGCTCCACGTTAATGATGTTCCACTCGAGGCGCAGCCACAGGGGCCGCAGACCCGTGGGTCGCTCGGCGGGCAGGGACTCCAGCAGGGCCGCGGCGCCTGGGGAGGTGCGCGGCAGCAGCAGCCGTGGTGATGGTGGTGGTGGTGGTGGGGCATAGCGAAGCTTGAAAGGAGAGGGAAGCGGGGAGAGAGAGAGAGGGAGAAAGAGAGGGAGAGAGAGGGAGACAGAGAGAGAGGGAGAGAGAGAGGGAGAGAGAGAGGGAGAGAGAGAGGGAGACAGAGAGAGAGAGAGCGGGGGGAGAGAGTGAGAGGGGGGGAGAGAGTGAGAGGGAGAGAGTGAGAGTTGAGAGAAAGCCAGGGACGAGCCAAGCAGCTGGTTTGGTTGGTGGAGGGTGCCGGACTCGCGCTCTCTCGCGGCATGGCCGTCACGTTGCGGGCTCAGGTCTCTAGGTGCCCCTGGCGGGGAGGCAGGTATGAATGATCCTAGGGGCCTTATGAGGTTGGTGGATCCTGGACCTCCACTCCCCCGGAGGGTCCCCAACCTCCATGGTCCTGTGTCGGCTTCCCGGACCCCATGGCCCGCCCCCACCCCACCCTCATGGCCCCACTCCACCCCACCCTCATGGCCCCACCCCACCCCACCCCACCCTCATGGCCCCACTCCACCCCAGGATTGTACGGCTCCAGGGCGGAACGAACCCACCGGATCGCAGGCACCCCCCCATGGCCCTAACGACCCACGGGTCCACCCATTCGACCCACCCGCGTCGCCGATGACGTTGTGCGAGAGGTGCAGCTCCAGCAGCGCGGGGTGGAGCAGCCCGCGGGCCACCGCCGCCGCGCCTCGGTCGCCGATGCGGTTGTCGAACAGCCACAGCTTGGACAGCTGCAGCAGGCTGCGGGCGCGCTCCTGGAATGACGAACGAGTGGGCGTAGGTGCGTATGGATGTATTGGGGGAGGAGGGTGGACCAGGGCGGGTTTGCGAAGCGTCAGGGCGATCAGATATTTCGTATTTGTGGTCGAGGCTTCGAAGGGTGGACGTGGCAGTAGCGCCGCAAGGCGACGGTGGAGAAACGGAATGCCTGGTGCGGCTGGTGGTGGAGGAGGAGTGCGTCGCGAGGTCGCGAGGAGTGCTCGAAGACGGGTACTGAGGGCAGGAAGGCGGGCGGGCAGGCGGGCGGGCAGGGCCCCGATCACCTGGTACCAGGCCGCCAGCATCTCCACCTCCGTGTCGTTCAGCAGCTGCAGCAGCCAAAGGGCGGTCAGGGGCGGGAGGGGGGCGGTCAGGAGCGGCCAGCGGTGGAAGGGGGGCGGTCAGGAGGTGCCAAGGGTGACCTCTTCGCGGGGCAGCGCAGGCAGCGGAAGAAGCCGGGAGGCAGCTGATCAGGCGGCTGACCGGAAGAACGTGCCGCCGGGCGAACCGCGCTGGGAGACAAGGGAATTGTGGAGGAAGCAAATAAGTAAAAGTGAAAGGTTCGCCCGCCGTCGATCGCTGACGGGATCCCGGCCGCGGCCCCGCACACCTGCCGCTCCAGCCGCAGCGACACACGCAGACAGCCGGATTCTGGATCCAGGCTTCGGAACTTGCGCATCAGATCCAGCGTCAGCGGGGGTGAGGAGGTGACGCGGCCGGCAGCTTGCCGCGGTGGCGGCGGCGGCGGCGGCGGGGTCGCGCCGGAAGACGCGGAGGGCAAGCTGTCCGCCCTTGGTTTCGGAGGCTGCGACGGGGGGCCCGGAGCCGACGGCCGCTTCGACGGCGGCGAGGAGCCGAGCGGGGGCACGATGTCGTGCTCGTCCACCTCCGAATCGAATTCTTCACTGAATTCCCCTTCGGACGGGCCCTCCTCCTCCTCGTAATCGTCGAAGTAGCCTGGGTGGGCAACCCCCGCACGGACGGACGGACGGAATATGACCGTTGAGCAGAGGCCCCGACAGCCCCCTACCGGGCAGCTACCGTATCCCCATCCTGCCCTCCGTCGTGTCTTCCGCATGTCCGGGTCCCCCCCGCACGCGCCCACCCACGTGCTCACCGTCGCCCTCGTCGTCGTACGAGTCCTCCGTGGCCTCCCCCTCCTCGCCCTCGTCATCCTCGCCGCCCTCACACTCCTCCTCCTCCTCGTAGTCGTCGGCGCCCTCCGAATCCCCGTAGAAGCTCTCCGTGCCTTCGCCCTCGCCCTCGCCCACCGGCTGCCCCTCCTGACCGCCCTCCGACCCCGTCTCCGACCCCGCCTCCGCCTCCGCCGCCTCGTCCAGCGCCGCCAGCAGCCCCCGGTACTCCTGCTGCTGCTGCCCTGCATCCCGCGCCTGCTGCGGCTGCGGTTGCTGCTCCGAGTCTGACGCCTGCTGCTGCTGCTGTCGGCCGATTGATGTGAAGTTGTCTTGCCGCAGGGCGGCGGAGGAGGCGGCGGAGGAGGAGCCGGCCGCGCCGCCCGACCCTGCGGGCACGCACACAGCCGCAGGCGGTGGGGAGACGCACACACACACACACACACACACACACACACACACACACACACACACACACACACACACACACACACACACACACACACACACACACACACACACACACACACACACACACACACACACACACACACACACACACACACACACACACACACACACACACACACACACACACACACACACACACACACACACACACACACCACACACACACACACACACATATACACACACACACACACACACACACACACACACACACACACACACACACACACACACACACACACACACACACACACACACACACACACACACACACACACACACACATACACACATGCACACATACATACATACATACACACACGATACAGACACACTTTGTCGGTGGTGATGCGGCTCTCTTGTTGCTGTTTTCATGTTATCCCATTTGCAGATTAATATGGGAAGTATAATGGCACTTGGTTTGGGTCGGGCGGGTCTCTTCGATCAATACACACACACCACGTTTATGGTAATTGTATCTACAACCGGGCTGGGTCGGACGGGTTCATTTTCTAAACACACTCCACAAGCGGGACAGGTCGGGCGCGGCCACCAATCACCTCTCATGCTGCGCTGATGAGCCCCCCGAGGTCGCAGGGCGGGCTCCAGGGCACACCAGGACACCCACAACCTAGAAACTAAGTCAACAACAAGTACAACAACAGCGGTAACGATAGTACGGGCCGTACCCGCAGTACGGGCCGTACCGGCCGTACCACCCCATGCTGGGCGTGCCCGGGTTCGTTCTGCGGGTTTATTTATTTTTCTCAATTTAACCCCGGGGCCCGGAAGGACTCACTCGAGGCGTCCGCGCGGCCGCGCCTGGCTCCGCCGCCTCCGCCGCCTCCGCCGCCTCCGACGCCTCCGCCGTCGGCGGCGCCCCAGGCTTCGCCGCCCTGCGCTGCCGCCGGTGTGATCCCGACCTGCGCCTGCAGCAGGGACACGAAGTCTAACGCCGTGTCGGGGGCCGCATGAGGCGCAGCCAGGGCGGCAAAGGCGCTCCCGCCGCCGCCGCTGCCGCTGCCGCCCCCGCTGCCGCCCGCTGCAGGAGCGGTCGCCGCTGGCTGCGCCGGAGGTGGTGGCGGCGGCGGTGGCAGCGCGCTGCGCTTGGCGGGTGCTTTGGAGCCCGACGCACCCGGCGTCAGCCCCAGGGTGTCCAATCCGGGCAGGCCGCTGCCCGTCAGAGAGGCCAGCGCCGGCGACGCCTGCGCCGCCGCCGCCGCCGCGGCGGTGGCGGTGGCCTGCGGCGCCGAGCCCCCCGCTGACGTCAGCGGCGAGGGCGGCGGCGGGATGAAGTTGGGCGGCGCGGAGCGCGCCGCAGCCGCCGGCGTCGACACAGCCGGGGTGTTCGGGGCCGCCCGGGTTGCGGCCGCCGCCGCGGGGACCGGCGCCAGCACCCGACAAAGCTGCGGCTGTTCACCTGCGAGGTGGGTGGGTGGGTGGGTGTGCGTTGGGTGCGGATAGGTGCAGGTAGGTGCGGATGAATGCGGGTGGGGGCGCAGGAGGAGGCCGGCCGGAGGCCAGACGGCGAGGCGGTGTGTCACGCGAGGGCACCCGCCGGGCCCCGACGGAGGTGCGTGGGTGGGACAGGAACCCGCTCCACCTCGGCCAGTGAGGGAGTCAGTCGGTGCGCCTGCGGGCGGATGCTGTGCACCGGGCCGCCGCCGCCGCCGCTGCCGCTGCGGCTCCCCCGCCGCCCCGCCGCCCCGCCCACCTGCAAGCACCTGACGCGCCCACACCTCCAGCCCAGCCAGGAAGGGCTTCCCGAAGCGCTGCCCGTCGGGGACGGAGACCTGCGGCCGCCCGCCGGGGGCCACGGGGTCCAGGGGAGGGGGGTATAGGAAATTGGTGGACATATTCAAACTGCGGCGCTGCCAGCAGCTCGTTGGCAGCCCGCAGGATTGGCCTTAGCAACAACAGCCTGGGTTGGGTAGGGTGGGTTACCTTCCCAAACAAAAGCCGAAGACCCAAAAGCCGACGCCGAAGCCTTTTGGGCTCCGTTTCCCTTCTCATTGGGCCACATTGGCCAGGGCGCACTTGCCCGCGATGTGCTGCTGCAACAACACCACTGTCGAGGGTCTTCGCGAGGACCGACGGGACCCTGGCCGTGCCCGTACAGCTGCCGTACGGGCCCAACCATCCCACCGATGCAGTCCTCGCACGGCATTTTCGCGACATACCGGCACCCTCGCAAAGACCGCCCGCCTGTGATTCCGTACCGTCGTACACAGTGACATGCACCGCACCGCCGTACCTTCCACACCCCGTCCTTTTCAAGCTCCACGAAGAGAAACTGGTTCGCCAGGCCGTACAATGACGGCGCGTCGTTGCCGGGCTTCCCGCCGCCGGGCGTGTTGCCGCCGCTGCGGCCGCCGAACGGCGACGCTCCCCCATGTGCGGACCCCGCGCCGCTGCTGTAGCCGCGAGAGAGCTGCGTGTTCAGATGCGGCGGGGGCGGCGGCGCGGGCTGCCGGCGGGCGCCGCCGCCACTGAAGCTGCCGCCACCGCCGCTGCCGCCACCGCCACCCCGACCGCCACCTGGGCACCGTTCAGCACCGGCACCGGCATCGGCACCGGCATCGGCACCGGTATTGACATCGGCATCGAGCGAGGCGACGCGTGTTTTGCAGAAACCGGACACTGACACCAACGCAGGAGTGCACCCGTGAGCCATCCGTGACCCTGACATGGTGGCGCACACATGTCATGTGGCGCACACGGCCGGCCAGCCCTAGACTGACCCACGGGTCATTAGTTGGCGGTTGGGGCAGTTCAAACACCAACCCGTTCGTTTAAATGCGCCCGACTCTGCGAACGAAGTGATTCGCTGCGAGAAGGAAGAGCCCTAGGCCCCCGTCGCTGCGACGAGTCTGACCCACGTGGACCCAAGGCCCCCGGGTGCCGTCTCAGCCCTAGGGGCCATCCATCACAAGCGGCCACCACTCACCTAACTGTCCCCCTCCGCTGCGGCCGCCGCGGCCGCCCCCGTCACCAAACTCATCGCCGCGCCCCCTACCGCTCCTGCCACCTCCCCGGCCGGGCCGGCCGTCCGTGCGCAGAGCTGGGGGCGGCGGTATTTCGTTGCCCCCGCTGCGGGTCCGAGTGGCTGGTCCTCGATGAGCCGTGCGAGGGGGGGGCGTTGGGCGCATGGAGATCGGGGTAGGCACCATCGGGTGAGGAAGCGAATAGAGTATTCCCGTGGAACATTGGAGGCATGAGAACGCAGATTGCGAGAGGACGATGCCAACCGACGGGGTGGGGCCGGGTCATGAGCTCGGGTGATACACGATGTGACGGCAGCTGTCGGAGCTTACTCCGGGGGCACGGAGCAGCGCAAAGCAGTGAAGCCGGTCCATATTTCACTGTTACAGAGGCCGTTCGGGTCATGGTTGGGATCAGAAATCCGCACCGAAACTTAAACGTCGCGTGCGATGCACACCTCCTGACGATGGCCCAGCCCCGCGGCCGGAGTTTCCACGTCCACGGCCTCTCGACGATCCGTTGATGTGGTCACCCCCGCCGGAAGACTTGCCGTGGGGCTTGCGACGCGCCATCTGGGTCTCAGACTATGATACCAGTCTACAAGATTTCTTTGTAACAACAATGTCGATCTGAATGATCGTGGTTTGTCAGGAGTATCCTAAGGTTAAATCGTGGTGATTGGGTAACACCACGGAACAGGGCTTTAATCGAAATTAAACCAGAACCTCACAACAATGATTTCCGATCTGTCTCTGACACCGATTTTCAAAAGACAAATAAATCACTGCCGTCTTGCCGGTGTCTTGCGAAGGGTTTGCCGATTCGTGGTACAACAATAGTTCGTTGTGTTCATCAAACCCGCAGAACGCCACGGAGCCTTCAGATATGTGGCTTGATACTGATTGATAAGCCAAGCCTATAGGTTTCGGAACAAACTCTGCAGCCTTTGAGGCGTGTAGGGTGTCACCTCGCACCTTCCCTCGGTCCACGTCAGGCCTGTAGGCGACAGCCGGTTTCGCCTCACCATGCCCAGGAGGCCAAACCCCTTTGCTCGACCATCAAAAATCCGTCGCGAAATCTCGTGGGCGTTACACAGCGCCACGTGTAGGCGGCGCCCTGCGCACCTACGCCCCATGGCCCCCCATGGCCTCGAAGTACCCTGGGAGAGGCGGGTGAGGTACTTTGACCCAACGTCTTGGCAGAGAGTTAACAGAAATGACACCAACAAAGTAATAATCTCTTCTACACATAAGGTTGGCGCCCTCAAGGTTAGCAACCGGGTTCGGCTACAACCGCACTATCCCGCTGGAAACCTGGAATCGAAACCACACCCTGCGAAGCCCTGCGCTTGTCCGCACAGCACCAGTACGGTGCCGCCGCTCGACGCGGGGGCAGCCGTACCTACTATACCCTAATCTACCCTACTGTACCCTAGTACACAGCCGAAGCCAAGGACAATCAGCTCCACGGAAACCGTCAAAAGCCACTCGCGGCGAACGCGCGCCACCCCGCCCCGCCCCTGCTCTACAAGGATTCCGCTCCGGACCACTCAAACACACCCCACTCATCTTATTTGGGTTGCACGCAAAATACGACGGGCGCGGACGACACAGCCAACCCCTAGCTCTGAACTCCCGCGGGGGCACTGACCAAACGACAGATCGCCACCAAAGACGGAAAACCCAGGTGCTGCACCAGGACCTCAATAGACTACGGTGGTGCTGGCTGAACCACGGAACCGCTGCCTGGCGCCTCCCCGGCTGCCTCGCTGCCCTACGACGCACTCTCCCCGCCACCGCCACCACCACGGAGCGGGGTTGGGTTGCGAATTTGCCATGGCTCGCATGCCGTGCTGGCTCGTGCCGCGGGGCACCGAAAACACCTGCAACGTAACGACCAC
The DNA here is from genome assembly GCA_003117195.1 of Eudorina sp. 2006-703-Eu-15. Classification (NCBI taxonomy): domain Eukaryota; kingdom Viridiplantae; phylum Chlorophyta; class Chlorophyceae; order Chlamydomonadales; family Volvocaceae; genus Eudorina; species Eudorina sp. 2006-703-Eu-15. The sequence continues at coordinate 906,222 of BDSI01000019.1, forward strand.
CCACACCGCCCACACCTGCTTGCAGCCACCTCTACCCAGTCTGCCTCCCCGCGGAGAGCCTTCGCGCCGGATGAACGGACGGACCGACGGAGAGCGCTCCCCGGCCCCTCAATCGCACGCTCTCTCCCTCCAGTGCAGTGCTGTGCAGTGCAGCTGCAGCGACCGACCACAGGATGCAGCGGAGCCGGACAGCCCCGGCGCCGCAAAGAATGACGCGCGGGACCGCGGATGCACCCCCTCATGAATTCACGCGGAGGCGACACCGCGCAGGGGCCCAGACAGGAAAGGCCTCTGTAACCAAGACGAGCCGCACCCACACATGACTCACCGACTCGCGGAACCCAGATGAATGCTTTGGATGCCTCCTGACAACGACGCCTGGCGGACCAGGGCAGGGGGTGTCCTAACTCTTAGGCCTACTCACCGCACGGGGCCACCTAGCAGCTCGCTGTATCAATTGCAGATAACGGATAGGGCCCAACGACGCACACCCATGCTGCTGGCACACACCGCGGCCTTCTGCAAACTAAACCGGAATTGAGTGCCCTTCGATAAAGGCAGCGCAGCTCTCGCGCCGCTCAATGAAACCACGCGCTACCGTAGGTGGCAACCCCGGAGAGACGCGCAAGCTGATGACGGAACAGAAATGTCGACATAGGTTTGACAGTGTCGACAAACTACACGGCTCGTGCGCTGCCACAGGCCACGAGGCCTTCGTGGCAGACGTTATGCATGTGCGCGATCGTCGTGCTGTTCTCTCCCCCAGGCTACACAAGGACATACTACAAAATGGGCACTGACGGATGCCCACATATGACATGGCTGGCTAAGCACTGTCGAGCAAGATGCGACCCGGGCAGAGAGATATACGGCGGCTCTCGAGTAACATGAAAGTACTGATCACCTCTACCGGGGTCCAATGGGGTCCTATAGGCTCACTTCCGGACGAAAACATATAGATGGGCAGACACGCGAGCAAGGATACACCGGCGCCCGACAGGCCACATACGGAGAACGCGTCTGCATGCAAATAACACCATGAAATGAGATGCATCCTTCCCGGCTGCCGGCCTCATGCGGTCCCGCTTCCGCTGGCGCAGGCCCCATCTGCCGCTGCGGCCGCCGCAAGAATCGGCGGCAGCGCGTCCGGCCCCGGCTGGGCGATTGGCTGGTCCTGCTCGTGCTGCGGCGGCACCGCCGCCTGCTCGTGCTGATGGTGGTGGCGGTGATGCACATAGAGGTGGTGATGTGGATGCGGCTGGTAGTGATGCGGCAGTTGGTGTGCTGCCGCCGTCGGCGCCGCGGGTGGCGGCACCGGCGGCAGCGGCGGTAGCGGCGGCAGCTGCAGGTCCTGGAGGGATCCGGGGGACGGCGATGACCGGGACGAGGGCGAGGTGGAGGGCGACGGGGAAGGTGGCGGCGGCGACGCCGCCGTCGCGGGTGGCGACGACGGCCGCTGCGGAGCATCGCCCTGCCGGTCAGGGAAGCCGCGGAAACGGATGCCCGCGTCCGTGCAGCCACCCGCGCCGCTGCGACCGATGGATGAGTCCCCACTTGGCACCTGGATGGGGGAGCCAAGGCCCGCCCCCGCCGGCTCCCCCGGCGGCAACAGCTTCCCTCCTGATCCGGGCTGGCCCGCGCCCGCAGCTGCAGCAGCCGGGCCCAGCAAACTGTCTGCCGGCGCCGGAGTCCCAGAAGCAGCCGAAGACCTTCAGGTTGTACAAGGGGACGGGGACGATGGAAAGATTCGGACGCGGCGCCCAGCAGAACACCTTGGAGTAACAGATTCGTGTGCGTTGGTGCACGCTCGAGCTTTCATTAACAGATTCTTTTGCGATTCGAAGGTGCGGTCGTTGGGATGGTCCAGGGGACCATCGCCATGGCTCCCGCCACGTCGTTGTGTAGGTGATGTGCCTATGGCGTGTGCCTGAGCAGTCCCGTAAAGCTCTCACACCTGCCAATCGCCTTACCGGACCGTCCAGTACAAGGCCGATGCTGTCCTGAGTCCCAACTGCGCCACCAGCAGCCAAGCCGCGAGTGACGCAGAAATCGCTGAGAATGCGAGCGCCATCCAAGCCGATACACACAGCCAAAAGCCGAGGGTGGCCCCTGCAGAAAACCCGGGACAAAACGTTACGTGCCAACTGCACGCTTGCCGTATGCCAAACCGAAATCCAAACGCACCAAAGACGAATGCCGCGGCCAAGAGTGCTAACAAAGCACAGAATGTCAATATCATGGCCAGCACCAGCGCCGCTGCGGTGACAGCTGAGGCCACGCCCGCTGCCGCAGAAACACCCTGCGAGCAGAAGAGCTAGACCATGTCGCGCATCGGTCACCGAAACGGTCAGGAAATAGTCCTAAACCCACCAGCCAGCCAGCGATTGTTGTTGGCTTGTTGTTGTATGCCCAGACCCTCAGCCCAGCTGCCGAAGCGCGTGCCTGGCCCATCACTGAAACCATAAACGTGACAATATGATCCATGATAACAGGTTTACAGCTAAGGTGCAAACGAAACCATGGCCTGAGGTTCGTCCTCAGTGAAACGCAGATGTCGTGCGCAGATTGCCGAAAAGAAGGCCCAGAGTAGGATTACCGCGTGATACAGTTATAACTTTAATGTCAAACATGCAGCTTGACATGTTTCACAAGCGGTGCTGCATTTGGGGTTCTCGTACGATTCGGATTCACAACTTACAAAGCGAGGCGACTAAAAGTTCAGGTGTACACCTGCGGCAAGCCCGTACCTTAATTTTTGCATGTGGATGCAATCGACGTGGGTTCACGTGAACGTGGTGGCCTCAGGTCCGGTTTCTGTGGCGTGGCCCTGAGTGGCAATACCCTGCGTGCCCTCGCAGCAGCAATGGCCACCTTGGTGACAAAGCGAAATGTATATGTCCCAGATCACGTTACAGCGCACGTGGAGTTCCGGTGTCGATACCTAACCATAGCTAACGTTGACTGGGCCCCAACGTTGACTGGGCCCCAAGCTGAGGCCGGGCGCACGATCCTTTTTCATCCAATACTGACCACCCACCGCGACCGCGATCTCAACTCCAACACATATGTCAAGATGCACTCCGATCAAGTGCCGGCGCACATGCACGTCTGTTGTTGGTCCCGGGTCCGCGGTTCTCACCGCCGTATGTGCTCGGGACAATCGCATCCCAAACTGAAAGACGCAACCATACGGAACACCATTCGAAGCTCGCCCAACCATCCGAGAAAATAGTCGCTCCGCAACATTCAGTGCACATCTTGTATCAGCACGGGTACCGTATGCTTAGCACAAAATTTCAGGGCACTTGTATGTCGTCAGTCCAGGTGAGCTGCGATGCGCACACATGTTCATTTCCACAGACCGCACGCCATACTTGCATTTCGCTGCCCATACTTGCGTTTCGCTGATAAACGGCATACTGAAGACACCTGTAGTAATGTGTATGCACAAGCCTCTCTGATGTACCTAAGCGAGCGACCATAGCGAAGCCCCGCAGTCTCCTTGTCAACCACGCTGCAACTTGGTTCCGTTCGTCCGGTCATCAGACCGGCGATCGGACGTGCAAAGTGCCATACCCCACAGCACACACACCCACATCCAGGCGCACGCCCTCTTCCAGCGCGCTGCCGCGTTGCGTTCCACCATTGCAAGCAGGAGCTCAATACCCGGACGGCACCAACCGCAGCCGTGGCGACACCGCCGCCGCGTAGGCGGGGGAGCCCTCGGCGGCACCGCCCGCTGAGCGACTCTCTCGCAGAACAGTACGGCCTCGCTGCTGCTGCTGCTGCGGTCGCTGACTGTTCTGCTGCTGCGAGTGGTTGCGCTTGTTGCGGGTGCCATGCTGGTGCGCCTCGCTGCCCAGGTCCACCTCTGCACCCCAGGCCGCGACCGGGTAAGACGCGCGCAGCAGGTCGATGCTCGTGGAAGAGGACAGCCGCTGCTGCCGCCGCCGCTGCGCCTCCCACGGTCCCGCTGCTGCGGCCGGCGACACCTTGGTTGGCGTCACCATGATGTCCGTGATGAGGGACCGGACGATGGCCCCAGAGACGCCGCCGCTGCTGGCGTCGCTGACGGCCGTGGCGCGGCGCACTCCGGAGGCAGCCGTCACAGCGCCGCCGCTGCGGCGCCTCGCGTTGCGGACAGGGCTCTCCCCGCGTGCGCTGGCGCCGCCGCCAACCCCCTCGCCGCCCTGCTCGTCACGTCCGCTCGCCTGGCTGCCATGTCCACTGGCGTGTTCGGCGGCTGCGGAGCTCGGGTGGCAGGGCGGCCCCGGCACCGCCCTGAGGAACAGAGGGTGCAGCAGGTGCGGGGCGGCTGCAAGGGGTGGTGAAGGTGGCGGTGCTGGAGGAGCAGACGTGCCGGCGCCGCCGGTTTCGCCGCCTAGAGCGATGCCTGCTGCATTGGAGAGCAGGCCGCTGCGCCGGTGGCGGCTTGGGGTTGCGCGCGGTGAAGGTGAGGTTGTGCCCCGGCGGGAGGATGGGTCGTTGCCGGCGTGGCGGCCGGGCGTGGGGCTGGCGGGACGCGGGGACGCGGACGGCGAGCCGCGGTTGATCGCGATTCGGTCGGGCGGCAGGGTGCGCACATCCGGCTCCGGGACGGCGTATGGCAGATAGGGCTTGGCGTCCGGCAGGATCGCGCTGGGTGCCTGTGGGGTGGAGGAAGGCGCAGGTCAGCAATGGCGCGGGCATCAGGCAGTGGGGATTGGTAGTGCCGTACGGTATCGATGATTCGGTATCATGTCCGAGGCTGTCGTGGCGTGCACCACGACGGCCTCCCTGGTACGGGGCCGCACCACGGGGCCAGGTGGAGCTACGGTAGCTTATGGGGCAATCGAGTGCCGCACTGAACCAATCCCAGATGCTGCGACAACCCCCGCCGTCTCAGGCCACACGACGACGCAACAACTGCGCGCGTACCAAAGACCTGTCTCATTGCCCTCCCCAGGGGGCGGGTGGACGGGTAGAGGGGTCCCCGCCTGGCCTCACCGGCGGCAGTCCGCCCGCCAGGCGGTGCAAGTCCTCCAGCAGCCCCGTCAGTGGCGGCCGCTCGCAGTGGATGAGGGCCTCCTCGTAAACCAGGAATCTGCACCGCGTGACAGCGCAGTGACAGGCGGCGAAGCAGCAGGGTGTCATTGACTCAGCAGCGCCCCTCATTTCTTTCTTCAAGCCGCTAGCCATCAGGCATGAATAAATCGAATCCACCGAAGCTCGCTTGTAAAAGCAATCCGTTCTGCCCTGCTGTTCGCCCATGACATGATGATGGGAACACAACCGGCTATACTCTTCCCCGTGAGCGCGGTCAGGTCCCGCGCTCAGGCATCGCTCCACAGGCGATAGGCCCCCCCGCGAAACGCTCACCTCCTGGACATGCCCGGCGTCGTCCTCAGCGCCTCGATGGCCTTGAGCCAGTTGGTGCGGCGGGCGGCCTCAGTCAGCGGCCTGCGAGGAGAGGCGGCTTTGTGCATCAACTGTGGGGCATAGGGGCGCGCTTGCACGGGGACGCGAAGAGCCTCAGTCGACCGGTGGAGCACCTGAGAGAACGGTGCGTCGCCGGACGCACCTTCGGTGCGCGCCCACGATGGGCTTGCCGCTGAGGTTCGAGACCAGCCAGCAGATGAAGGTGCCGTCCTCGAACATGCGGAGCAGTGCCGGAAAGCCCTGCAGGACCGTGACCGTGGAGCACCACCGGAATTTAGACAGCATCCGCATTCAGCAAGCAATCTTAAAGAGCTGTGCAGGACAGCGCAGTTCCTGGCGATGCCGTCGCCGTAGAAGTCTCGAACCGCCCGGGTGCCAGCATGGCGCGCAAATGGCGGGGGCAAACGCGACGGTTGGGTAAACGGTCAAAGCAACAGGCAAGCACAGCAAGTAGTGCGACTGAGACGCTGGATGCCTGCGGACTTGTCCGGCGCCGTCCTGCCATGCCGTGCCCTGTCTTGTCCTACCATATTTGGATGCCATTTGGGGATCGGGTTTGCCTACACCCCTTTGTATTGTGCCGAACCCAAGTGTAGCACCTGGACGGCTTCCAGCCGGCTGATGGCGCCGCTCTCCATGAGCCACTGCAGCAGCGAAGACTCCAGGGCGGCCAACTCTGCCGGACTGTACGGCAAGGATGTCAGCTGTGGCCACAGGGGACGGTACAGCAGTCCGCTCTCATGTGCGGGCACCGCTTGTACACCGCCTCCGCCGGCCGACGGCGCAGCTGGGATCTGGCTGAGCGAGCTGGTGAATTGCATCGAGCCCTGCAAGGTCAACAGGGGTGCAGACAGCACCGCACTGCAGTTGTGCCGACGCCACATACCGCCCGCGTGAGGCATTGCTATGGCCCCGCAGGGGGCCCACAGGCCGCCATACCTACAGTTGTGCTTTGTAAGAACCATCTTCCGCAATTTAGCTCTTGAATGAGCTGACAAAGAAAGGGTATCCCAACGGACCCATCCAGTCATTGAATAATCATGTACACGTGGTTGGGAGAGCCGCGTCTGAGCGCAGGGCATCCTGCAGCCCTTCCCTGAAGGTTCTGGAGGGCAGCTTTCCCAGGGAAGTCGGACTCACGGAAACCACGCCACCAGTAACCCCCAACCGATCATACTGAGTAACTGACCCGCGGATCGGCGATAGGCCCGGTCGGTATTTTGCTCCGTGTTGACGCCTTCCCGCCCCGCAGCGTTGGCGTCCCCTCGGGTCGCCCTGCTTGCTGGTTGCTGCCGCCCTCTGTCCCAGCGTCTGCGGCGCTTGTGCCGGCGCCGCGGCTGGGGCTGGGCTTGCCGCTCCGACTGGTTGCGTGGCCGCCGTTCGTCGTCGCCGCCGCGGCCAGCGCTGCTGGTGCAGGCCCCAGCCCCGCCATCCCATCCGGCCCCAACCCGCCCCGAACATCGAACGTCCTGCGGTTCACACAGCAGCAAATCCGATCAACACCATCCTTCACCCTTGCCGCACAAATGTGCGTAACGTCGCGCAGCTCGGTTCCAATCATTCGAAGTCTTATAGAGCAAACGCAGTGCGGTTTCACCACGCCTACCTTCTCTGTGTCTCGCCACCTGCACCATGGCCCCACTGCCGGCCGCCTGCGACGCCGCCCGGACCCGCGCCTGCGCCGCTGCCGCGCAGGTACTGGTATTGCGGCGCGATGGCCAGGCGGATGAAATTGAGCAGGCCCCAGATGCTGTCCGGTGAGCCCGCCAGCACGGACTCCACCTCCGCCACGAGGCCCAAGCCCGCGCGCAGTTGGCGCTCCTACAACGGCCAAAAACAAAGGCAAGCCCAGAACGAGGGGGCAAGCGCATTATAGGAAATAAGGCCATGCGGAACCGAGTAGCTGTGGTCAGGACTGGCAGGTGCAACCGACAGCCACACAAGGTGTTGACCTTGCCGGGGAATGGTGCTGTTCTCAATAAAGCTCAACGGCCAGCATACCCTGAGCCCACCACAAACTCGGAGGCCTTTGCCCAGCTGCCTAGCCTACCTTGAGCCGGAGCGCGTATCCGCGGCCAGCGCTGCCCAGGGCCTTGATGGCGATGATGCCCGAAGAACCTGCAGCGCGGCGCAGCCGGCAGTTGCCATGTGACGCGTCGGAATCAAACTCTGCGACCGTCTGCCCCAATCAGTTGGGAGGTCAGTGACTTGCACCCGGTCGGCCTATGTGTTGTTGAGGCGACCGACACGACAGAAAGACGGCCGCCGTCGTCCCTGCTGGTCGGACGGCTACAGGGACCAAACAAGCCTTACCTGTGGTGGGACCGGAGGCGTTGTTGCGCGATGGACTCGGTGAGCGCGAGCGCGCGCCGCTCGCCCCGCCGTTGCTGCCCGGCCCGCCCCCGCTCGCCGCCCCAGCTGCGGCGGCCAGGTCAGCTGCGGCCGCCTGCGCTCGCGCGCGGCGCTCGGCGTCCGGCGGGGGTGCCTGTTCACAGACGCATCGCAACCCAGGAACGCCCCGTACAGCAGGTTGTTTCCTGTCAGAAACAGGCGCCACGACCGAGCCTCGCGCGGGGGTGGTGCACACGGGACGTATCCATGCCGCGCGATCGCAGCCCCCATGTCCCCGCCGCTATACCGTGTCAGCGACCCGTATCAGGCGACCCGTGCCTGCTGCTGTCCGCGCTGCTTGCCTACGTACCCACGGTGCCGCCAGCATGCCCAGGTGGTCCAGCGCGCACAGGATGTTGGTCCTCGCGGAGCGCATGTCGCGCGGCGGCTCCGTCACGACCCCCGCAGGCAGCGGGGTCCCCACCAGGCGGGCCGCCAGCACCGCCAGCAGAAGTCCGTTGCGCAAGGGGTTGTCCAGCAGCGGCAGAGCCTCCTGCAGTGCGGCGCAGGTGGCCAGGGGCCGGGTGCGGCAGGGCCGGACGGTCCCGGGGTGAGTGCGGCGGCCTTGGAAACAAGAGTCGGAAGTCAGGGAAAAGGGATTGGGTAAGACGACCGGGGAGGGGAGGGGGGCATACCGCACCGTGCATCAGGCCCGCGCGACTTACATCTGCGGAGTTTACCAACAAGCCCATGTCCTCGAGCCAGTTCCGCGTCTCCCTCTCCTGATTGTCCATGGGAAAAGGGGCAGGGAATATAGACATTGGCGGTTCAGACATGGCGGCAGCTTAGAAACATGGACCGCATCATGGTAGCGTTCCCTAACGAAACACAAGATGCCAGGGCCCTCAGCATGGTCGGCTGAGTATCGGCCCCCGACGGGCGGTGTGTGCCTGGGCTGTTTTCGCTTTGGCACCCGACGGGCACTCCGTACTGGTGGTCGCGGAGACTTGATTTGTGCTGACAATGCCGCGCTGGTAATGGCGAGGATGCACAGAAGGATGCCGGAGTGTTCCCGCTGCGACCTAATGATCGACGGGCGGCGATCTGCCCTGTGACCCTTGCGCCTCAACATCTCTCAACGCCCTCATCACAAACAAGTTCGGCAGGGGGGGGCCAGCTTGTGGACATGCGCAGACGCCGGCACACTGGCCTGCGAGGACACTTGGCGCACCTGCCATGCGAACGGGCGGACGATGACGATGGGCTCCGAGTGCGCCGGTGAGGGCGAGCGTGTGGGCTGCGGTGAGCTGCCCGCACCAGCCCCGCCGTGGCTGCCGCCACCCACGCCGCCACCAGCACCGGCGGCGCCCGCGGGGATCCCAGCGCTGCTGCCTGCCGTGCCCCACCCCTGGCCCCGCGGCGTCGCACGGTCGAGGATGCTGCCGCTGTTGCCGCTGCGCGCGCGACCGTCACGGACGTTGGACCCCGCCCGCGGGCTCTTGGATTGGTTGCCAAAGTTCACCGGGGCAGGGCCGTGCTGGGAGGGTAGCGTTGCCGCCCCCGACCCTGCCGCCCAAGAAGCATCCGAGCCGCCAACGGCTGGCGGGCCCGAGCTGCGGGCGGGTGAGTTGCCGCGGCGGGGGCTGACGGGCGCAGAGCGAAGCGCCCCGGCGGCGGAGGGCGCTGACGCCCTCGCGCTGCTGGGCCGTGAGCGCGCGCCAATCGCCCTCGGGGACGCGGGTCGTGACGCCTGACGGCCGCCGGCGCTGTTCCGGGCCCCCCGGTGGACTCCGTCGCCGGGGCCCCGCCCTGCGCCAGTGGCCGGTGCCGCATCCGCAGTGAAGAGGCCGACCGGCAGCTCCTCAGATGCGATCAGCATATCCCGATCCCGCACCGCGTCGTAAGGCAGCAGCTTGGACTGCAGCGCCGCCTGCCAGTCCACCGGGCCTGGGGGCTTGCTGAACACGGCCGCCTCGCCGCTCAGGCTGGCTGACCGGCCGCCCGGATACCAGTCCTGTTGTGGGTGCTGCGCGGCATAGCTGCTCTGGACCGCGGGAGGGTGCTGCGTCCGCGCTTGCGGAGACCCGCCCGGCTGCGAGTGCCGCGGGCCCGCTTGGGGTTGGCGAGGCGAGTCATCGGCTACCACGTCGCTGTACGGCGGCGACAGCAGCAGCCGCTGCGCGGCCTCCTCGTCGCGACCACCCGGCGGACGCGTCGGCCGCGGCGGCGACTGACGCACCGCCCCCTCCATCTGCTCGCGCAGCTTCGCGGCGTGCGAAGCGAGCTCGAGGTAGGACGCCGTCCCCTCCGCCGCGCCGCCACCAGTCTCAGCGACTTCCCCGCCACCGCCACGCGCGTTCAGGATCACCGCGGGCGCCGACGCCCGACCAGGCAACTGCGCCCACCCATGTATCCGCTCCGGTCGGTCCTGGCTGACATCCTTCCGCCGGTCCGCCATCAGGGCGCCGGGCTGCTTGTTGGCAGGCGGCGCGTCGTAGTGCGGCCCAGGGTACAGCGCCAGGTAGGACAGGGGATAAGGGGACGTGTCGGCGGGTGGCGGTGGCGGCGGGTAGGCGTGAGCATGGGATGCAGCAGCTTCAGCTGCACGGGTGCCGGCCGCCTGCAGGCCCAGCCGCGACGGACTGCTGACGGCGCGAGAGACGCGGGAGGGGGCTGCCGCCGTGGAACCTGTTCCTGCGGAGCCGGCCTGCGTAAAGGGGGGAGGGGGCCGGAAAGGATGCAATACGGTCAGAGCTCGTGATCTGCCCGTTGAGGCTTGCAGGCTTATACTTTGATACGCACGACTGGGAAGATGTTTCAAGCACATAGCCCAGGCGCGATTGTCGGCAGGACGGGAAACAGATCAAAATGGCAAGGCAGGATAGATACAGCAAAGCTGAAGAGAGGACCTCTGCGCGCAGTGGTCTACGTACCCAAAGCGACACACTGCCCACGGACGACGCCATGCGCTGCCCTTCCCCGCTCCACTCCCCTCCCCTGCCCCCGGTGCTCCCGGCGCTGGTGCCGCTGAAGCCGCCAACGCTGATGCTACCGCCGACCTCCCCACTGCCGCCCCCACCGCTGCTCCGCAGCTGATTCAGCTCGTCACCGGCGTCGGCGTCGTCTGCGGGCTTCACCTCCGCCGCGAGCGCCACGGCGGGCGGCCGTGGCGGCAGCGCCGCCGGCCCCGCTGCTGTCGCAAGCGGGGCCCCGCCGCTGCCAGCGCTGTTGCTGCGGGCGAGGACATGCAGCTGCCTCAGGATGTCCTCCAGTGCCACCAGGGAGGTCTGCACTGCGCCGGTGGCGGCGGCGGCCGGGTCGGTTGCGGCCTGCAGGTGCTGCGCGGCGCGGCGGAGAAGCGCGTTCAGGTAGGGCTCGTTCGCGGCGGCTAGCCCGTCCTGGCCGACCGGCAGCGCGGCGAGCCCTATGACAGCAGCGGCGGCGGCTGCGATGGAGCTGTCGGCCGGGGCAGCCGATCCGGGCGCTTGGTCCTGCAGCACCGGGTGCTGCCGCGGCTGCTGCACGCCCACGGCAAGAGCCGATCCCGACGATGCTTCCGACGATATCTCAGGCGCCAAGTCGCCCTGGCCAGCCTGGCCAGCTGCCGCGGCCTCCGCGCCCTGGATGTACGCGCGCATCTTAGCCTTCAGCCGCTCGGCTGCCAGCTGGAGGTCGTACCGGCAATCGTACATGCAAGCCATCAGGGGGACACGAAGCGGGATCGGAACGGCGACGTTGACCATCACGCAGTCGGCGCGGGCGCGTAAATGAAGCGTCGCACACCGTCAAGCGCCGAACGGGGATCATCGCTTTCCGTTGGCAGCCTCGCCGCGATTGCGGCTCGCCTAAGCCATCTTCAAGATACCATAACACGGCCCCCGCGGCAAAACGCACACCCGGGGCCGGGTTAATGTAAGGCTCATTGCCAACCCGCCAAGCGCCCACCGAGCGCGCCTTGCACTGCTAACCTGCCACACAAACTCACCTCCGAGTCGACGGAACATAAGCTGCCCGAAGGGCTCGTCGACTGCGCCCGCGCCGAAAGCTGGGCCGGCGGCACGGAGGGCGTCGCGGCCTGCGCGGGTGCCCGCGCAGCTCCAGCCGCCTGTGGCTGCTGTGCCTGCTGGTGTTGGTGCTGGTTGATATGCAGCCATGGTGGGTGCGCGTGTGGCTTCAGCGGGAGGTGCGGCTCACGGTGCGGATGCGGGTGCTCAGGCAGCCCCGAGCCGACGGAGCCCCGCCCCAGCGACCGCGCCACCGCCGCCCCGGCGTCTTCTGCGTCACGGCCGCCGCTGGCGCCTGGCTCGCCACCTGCGTCCAGACCCCGTATCGCGACGACCGGATGCGATCCGCGGCGCGCCAACGGCGGCGGCAGCTTGCCGGAAACCTCGTGGGCTGTGGCGGCCGCTGCGGTGACGGTCTCGAAGGAGACCAGCACGGGCGCGGAGTTGGGCCGCGGCTGCGACACCGCGTCGAACACGGCGCTGCGCAGCGTGTCGCCCATCAGCAGCTGGTCGTGGCCCTCACTGCGCGCACCCCGGCCGGACAGCAGGGCCAGCAGGCGATCCAGCTGGTTGCCCCCCGGCGGCGTGGGGTCGCTGGCGTGCGGCTGGCGGTGCTGCAGGGTGCTGGACCGAGACTCCGGCACGGTGCCATCGCCCTCAGCTGCTGTCACCGCGCGCACCGAGACTGCACGCGCCCCCGAAGGTGACGCGGCGGTCGGGTCGGAGGAGTCCAGCGGGCGTTTCGGGGCCGTGCGCTGCGGCGCGAGCGGGACAACCTCCGGGTGCCCGAAGGGCCCAGTGCTCGTTGGTTTGGCGCTGTGCTCGGTTTCGCTGGCATCGCCTTCAACTTGGCCTGCCATCCCGCCCGCAGCTGGAGCGACGCCGCTGTTGGAGGGTTCGGGCGTCAGCGGCGTCGACGAGGTGGCGCCGCCCTGGCTTCCTGACCCCTGCGGCCTCGAGGCGAAGTCCGCGCGCACCTGCGCCCAGCTGCGAACCAGCTCTCCCCTGTCTTGCTCCGGAACCGCAATCAGTGTCGCCGCCGACACTCCGAGACCCGGCGCGATCGGCTCGGCGGATGCCCCCGGATCGCCAGCTGCCGGCCAGGACGTGCCCACAGGCGGCGACGGCGGTGCCGCTGAGTTTGCCATTGCGAGTGGCCGTCCGATGGCAGCCGCCGGCGGCGGCGAGACAGGGACCAACGTCGCGGTCACGGAGGGCGGCCGGCCGGGGTCCAGGGGAGGCAGGTGGCCGTTGCCATCGGTGTCTGTGCCGCTCGTGGCGGAGGACAAGCCGGCGATGTCCGTGGCAGCTTGGGATACCGCGGCGGTATCGGAGTTTGTGCGGACGAGGCGCCGATCAACAGTGTCGACGCCGGGGCCGCTGCAGGAATGGTTTTGAGCGCACAGGCATGTGGCATAATGAGCGTTAATCACACACAAGCATGGCGCTTCTCGTGAGGGGAATGTTCAAAGGCGAATCGAATCGACTACCCATTTGGCTGTTGCTGCAACTTCTCCAACAATTCGACAACAAACAACTTACCCATGGGAAGTTAGACCATTGGTCCTTTCAGCTGCTGCCGTCGCCAGGGCCGGCTCCAAGCCCATGCCCCGCTTCACGCCGCGGCGCGGTGGCTCTGCCTCCTCCATCACCGGCGGTGGCTCTGCCTCTCCCGTCCTGCTCACCGGCGCGCCCTCTCGCGCGCTCGGAGGCGGCGTGACCGCCCCCGCCATGACCTTGCCACCGCGCCCCTCCGCCGACCCGTCTGCACTGCTGCTCGTCCCTCCACCGCCGCCCATGCTGCTGCCTTCCAGCCCGCCGTGGCTGCTCTCCCCGTCCCGCACAAAGAGCGGGTTGGTGAAGGTGATCTCTGCATACCGGTGGTGCGGGTCGTCGCCATACCGCGAGCCGGGGCCGCCGCCATGCTCGGTGTCCAGTCGAGAACCGGCAATGACGCCTCGGGGTCCGACTGGAGACGTCCGACCTACAGCCGAACTTCTGTGGCTAGACACCTGTCCAGACGACGGCTGAGACGCCCCGGCATTGACGCCGATGGCAACGCCAGCGCCGGCGCCATCCTCGCCGCTGCGTGACACAGTTCCGGAGCTGATGATACTGGGCGCTCCGGACGGCACGCCGAAGGACAGAGTCCTGTACAGCTGGCCGCTGCTGGTGCGTTCGCGGCTGCGACCGCTGTCGGGCCCCGCCGCGATGACTATGCTGCCGAAGCCAGTGGTCGTGGGGGGCCCGCCGCTAGACGGACTGCTCGCCAGAGCCGCCCCCAGGCTGTTATCCGATGGTAGCGACAAGGGTGGCGGCACAACCAAGCCCACGATGTCGGGTCTGGCCCCGTTGGGCGTCGGCGGCCGCCCTTGCTGGCTCTGCTCTGGCTGGTGCTGATGTTGCTTTGCGCTACCCCGGGAAGGGTGTCTAAGGAGTGGGGCTTCCGGCCGCGCCTTGGGCGTCGGCACTGCGTCCGTGTCGGCTGCCGCGTAGGTGACGGACGAGGTCGAGGCCACGGGCGACACCGGCGGCGACGGCGGCGCCGCAGTCGACATGCTGCCTACCAGGTCGATGCCACGACTGGCCCATGCCGAAGGTCCAGTCGGCGTGGAGGTGACGGATCCAGCCCCGTCGCCTCCCCCACCGAATCCCGGGGCGGATGTCGACGTCGCCATCGCGTACGAGGTGCTGTGCTGCTCTCGCAGCGACATCCATGACGCAGGCGACACATAGTCATCGTAGCCTGACGCTATTTTGTCGTATTCTGTACGGCCGGTTGTCTGGCGACGGCCGCTGCCGTACCGACCGGTGAGCTGTGGGCTGCTGCGAGGGCTGCCAACGGATTTGTCGTATTCCTCGTCCCTGCTGCGCGCGCTGCTGGGGGTGTCCAGCTCCGAGACGGCAGCCGTGGTGAAGGACATGGGCGTCCGAGCGACGGCGTTGAGGGTGGAGTCGGGTATCGAGTAGATGGACGAGAGGTCTATGGGGGGCGGCAGGACAACCAGAGCGCCAGGGGAGGATAACCGTTAACAGGTATCGGTCCCGCAGTGCGGCATCCCACGACCGTGGAAGTCAGACCTGGTCGCGCCGGCGCTGTGCGATTGGTGGCGGGAAAGCCGGTGAGGTGCGTTCTAGGGGTGACAGCGGGCCGCTCGGATTTGCCAATCAACGGGGTGCGCGCGGCCACCCCGCGTTCCAAGGTTACAGTCAACCCAAGGGCGCCGCGCACCTGCATAGCTGTGACCGGCCTGCGCCGTCAGGGTCGTGGACAGCTCCTCCTGGAGCGGCGGGTTCGTTCCTAGCATCCGGGCGGGCAGGGTCGGAAGGATTGGACATCAGATAAGCAGGCAGCAAGGGCAACGTAGGTGCGGACTGCAAAGACAAGGGGAGGGGATGGATTCCCAGGTCACGGCCCCGACAAGCGCACACAAGCACGTAAACGTGACAACGGACGATGCTAAACACAACCCTTGACAACGGACGGTGCCAAACACAACCCGTGACAACGGGCGATGCTAAATGTCCAGCTTACCTTGCTCCGTGGGCCCCGCCCCGCTTGGGAGTGCGGTAATTCCGGGCGCATCGTTGTTCCATGACGTCCTCCGTATCACGGGTGACTGCGACGCGGTGGTTGCTGCACTGTTGGCGACAGGCGGTAGCGCGGCAGGCGCTGCTGCAGCAGGCCCTGACAAGGTCAGATCGGCGAATAGCTCATCCCGCAGAGCCTCCAGCGGCCCTCGATTCTTAGGCCGAGCCACGGCACGGGGTTGCTGCTCAATGCCACCGGATGCAGCCCTTGGAAGCTCTTGCGGAGGTGCACGGGCGCCTTGCGAAGAAGTAAGGAATTCGTTCTGAATGCGCGCCGCTGCAGCAAGCATGTCCTGGAGGCTCATCTGCACCGCATCCAAGCCCGTGTGTTGTGGTGCCGCTGCCGGCTTGCCGGAAGGCCAGGCAGTTGGCTTGGAGCCACTTGGAGCCGAGACTGGTGCATGGACATACGCAGGCTGGGTACGAGAAGTGCCGTGCGCTGCCCGAAGCTGTAAGCTGGGCCGGCTGGGGCCGACTGAGTTGACGTCCGCGCCGATATCACTAGAGTGCGCGCCTTGGTCGGTGGCCAGCGGCGGGGGGTTACCCGGCAGAGACGTAAAATCTGCCCCAGGGCCGAACTTCCCAGCAGTACATGAATCTGTGATAGATTCCACTTGCGCCCCCGAGCGGCGCGCGCGGATGGTATGTTCCGCTCTTGGGTAAACGCTGACCGTTTGATGGTAGCCTTCGTCCTTCATACTTCAGCGGACCCCTGTCGCGCAACAAGTGTTGCGGTGGTTGAACCAATTGGAATTTCGGTTGAGACATGTACTCATGGGCAGTTAACCCAGAGTCCAAGAAGTCGTCAGCCGACTACCTTGTTGCCATATCAGGTCAAAAACGATAATTACAAAAGTTCCATTCAACCATTCCCGAAAACATTGTTCGAGCTCTCAAGTTTTGTCGAATTGGGGCGTTGCGAAATTCCTTGACTTTGGTCAAAGGTTGATGCCGTATCCGTATTCATTCCAACACTCAATGAAGCCTTTTAATGGCGATCACGGGACACCCATCTTATTCCTTGCGCGTAAAGATTTTGGTCGGTTCATCTACCATCGATTACGGTTCTGGACTTGCCTGCATCTTGTACCCAAGGAGCCATGCTTGCATATCGCGTCTCCCACGCTTGCAGTCGCCCGGCCAGGCAAGTTTGCACGGCATACTCATGTCGAAATGCATGGATGCGGTTGTCCATTGGGTCGATATGGTATATCGGTTCTCCTTGCAGGCCAGCCGGCGTCCGGTCTCGTGGCGCAGTCGTCAGCGTGCACGCGTTGTTTGGCAAGTGAGCAATCATCTGATGGGAGTTCTGAAGCGGGTGCCAATAGAGAGATTCCACTGCTGTCGGAGGATATGTTGTGAGCCACGTAAGCATTCCGAGATTCGCACTTTTGCGAGATTGCCCTCCCCTACTTTCCATCGAAATGTGGGCTTTTCGTATTATCTTTTGGTCGAGGCTAGGTTACCCGAAGATCCGGACGTAACTGTCACTGCATGGCGTGCCGGAATATTGCGGTGGTCACAGATCCGCCTTCTCGTAAATTACAAACAAGCTACGCGTCTTCATCCTTTCTGTTGCAGGAAGGAGGATGCGGAGCGCAAGAAGGAGGAGCAATGGCAAGCGCAGCAGGAGCTGCTTGCCGAGCGTCGCGCCAAGGTACGGGAATGTGGCCCCCTGCAGGGTTGCGCGATTCCAGTTACTATCTCAACTATCACAGAAGGGATGCACAGCGGGCGGGATGCAGCCTGGGCTGCTCGCAGGGTTTTAGTTGACCTGCAGTACTCAAACTGGATTCAAGGCACGCACACGCCCACAGGCAGACGCCTAGGTTGCTGTCGTTCGTATTGCAGCGCCTGCGTACCACTACGCCCACGTTATCCGCATGAGTCGACTCCTCCGACTTGGTTGCCTGTGCATGTGTGCGGTGAATGCCGCAGCGTGAGCGCCTGATGCAATCGTTTGGTCGTAAGGAGGCCAAGCAGGGCGGTCGCGCCGAGCAACGCTCTGCACCGCCACCCCCACCAAAGCGGGCTGCTCGCGAGGAGGCAAGTGGGAAAGGGTGTCATAGGGTGCAGTTACTCGTAAACCTTTTACACGTACGATGTGTATGCCCACAAGGCGATCATGTGCCATTGTTCGCCTGGACAGCGTCCACTATCTGGCAAGCGTTGACTCTTCCGCGGCATGATGAGAAGCGAGCGCGACCCGCAGAAAACATTATATGTACCCGTAAGCGACATCTGCGTTCCCATTTCGTACTCGGCTTTGCCCTGCTGTGCCAATGCCCAGGTGGTGATCGAGGAGGAGCCGGAGGAGGAGCCCAAGGCCAGCGGTGGCAACCCGCTTTCAGGCCTGTTTGGACTGTTCGGCAAGAAGTGAAAATGGCTCTGATGCATGTCTTGGGAGCACGTGTGGCACTTCCAGTTACAAATGGCGTATGATGGGAATGTCACCCCGGCATATGTCGAAATGCTAGCGCGGGATTTCCACGATGTTGCCGCATACAAATAGATCCGCCCTGATGTCAGTGAGTTCCGCGATCAGGGTGGCATACAGTGTCTTCGTATAGTGCACGAATAGACAAACTTCTTGAACGTTATTTGCAACCATGGTCACCAGACTGTGGGCAATATGTTCATGAAGAGCGGTTGTGATCGTTCGGGGCGAAATATTATGCAGGATGCGTTGCAGCTGACTGCCTGGTGCCCACCTGCAACGGGCCGCGTGTACAGTTCGTGCGCACGTTGCAGTTTACGCAAGTGCCGTCAGTCCGCACTCCGTTTTGGAATTAGTCTAAACGAGGCCTGTGAGGCGACTTTTAAGCACTTTGATGTTGAGCCTGGTTGAGCTAACTTTTATGGCGGCGTCTGGTATGAAGGGGGCGTATCCATACATCGCTGGCGGATGGTTTTTCTGGAGAACATGCTCGCAATGGAGTTGTAAGGTGGAACAAAAGCTCGCTCAAGTCTCCCCTCAGGCCGATGTGCATTGAGCCGTGTGTGCAAGCTTTCATCTCGGGCGGACACGGTTCAAGTATCAGCGGGCTCCAGATCCGAGGGCCCCGTGGCCCGTGGATCTCAGTACGAGCATCCCAGCCATATAGTGTCCATGTCCAGAGGGAAGCGCACCCAGAACGCATCCAGATCCCGTCACAAGATAGTCAGGTCGACGATGTGCGCAGCTCGGGCATAATAAGCGCACGCATTCCTTACAATCACCTGCCTGCTACCACACCATGATTCCCTGATGCTGATTCCTTGCGGTCGTGTCCATGAAGATAACCTCCAAGATGAGAGCAGGCATCCACGAGCTACCTGTTCCCGTTGTACTGCCCGGGTGCTGGCAGCGTCCGCCGTTGTGGGTAACGGTGTCGCGAGAGCCACACCGCCCGCGTGCACCGCCCGCAACACCATCCGCGTACCAAGGTATAGACTAATGCAGCGATCACGGACATTCCGGCACGGTATCCAGCACAGCCAGTTGGGAGCGCCCCATTAGCACGACAATGCACGGCAGAGCTCGTTAAGGTGAGCTCAGCCACACACCTCCAGAAGGCCTTGGAAAAGTTCGTCCCACAGCAGATCGCTGCAGCTGCTGTAGCCGACTGCCCTCTTCCTGCGGGATAACCGGGTTGTATTCAAGGTTTCAATTCAAGTAATGGCGGCGATTCGTCCAGTGCTGACATGGGCGGCAGGGCTGACAGGGCTCAAGAGTGGAGGACAAACAATCGCCGAGCATTGCGGGTGCCCTTGCGCGGTGGATGTCGCATACTAGTCCGCGCCAAGCCGCCCGTCGCAACTGACTAGGGCACTAGGCACCAACAAGTATGCAGCGCTGTGGACAACCAGGTTCAGCCCTGGGATGCGAAGGAGGTCTGTACCTGAACTCGCGGAGCTGGCGCTTCTGGGCTGCGGATAGTCGCAAGCCTTTGCCTGCCCCGCTGCTGCCGAAGCGCCTCGACAGCACCTCCGCCATGTACGACAGCCAGAGGCAGTTTGTCGCGAGACAGCTGGAGGCCCAGTCGTCGTCCACCAGGCCGCGCATCCAGCGGTACGTGTCGAACTGCAGTTCAGCAAGGACCGCATGAGCACGCGCTGAGACACAGGCAGCCGCCGTAGTGCCTCACGGGACGGGTCTGCATGGTGCCGAGCTTGCCGCCGCATCGGAAAGCGCACCAAGTGCTGCACGTTAAGGTGAAAACACCGGAGAGCATCCAAGCACGCATGGCACATGTCTAGGTGCCGTGAGGTCCCTACCTTGTTGCGGTACGACGGCGAACAAGGGCTTCGTGTGCTGGAATGGGTGTCCAGCTATCATCCCACGTACCTGCACATCGCCCTTGGTGCCCTCAAACACGGCTTGGTCCTGGCTCAGGTCGCAGAACGCCAGACTGCCGTTCGGGGTGACGAGCCGGCTCTGGGTGAAGTCGATGATAGTCGCGCCCACACCGCACGACGCGACCTGTCCAGAATGGAAAAAACATGGTTGGCGGTTGATGTGCTGAACATCGAATTGGTGGTCTGTCCCCTATAAAAAAATGGCTCGACGGCGTGCACGTGTTATGGAACCCAGCACATCGTTCCAGCGCGCCCGCAGAATGCTACACCCATCCTTCGGTTCCGCACCCCTCGGACCTCCGCCCTGTCGTGCACCCAAAGTGCAGCGGCCTGATGGACCTCACCCGCAATTCGCGGCCCCGAAGCCTTGCTCCTAGCCAACCTCCAGGCAGGCAGTCCAAACGTTGCTCTGCCGGCCTGATGAGCACGTTGCCCCAGTGCAGGTCACGGTGCTCGAATTCCATTGCGGCCTCCGCCACAGCCAGGCTCACCCCCGTCTGTTAGGTCAAACAGGACGAAGGTAGGTCATGGGATGGTGAGCAGCCATAAAAACTCAACCTACAACTCAAGAGACATAGGACTGGCAAGTGAAGCACATGATCCCGGTGGCCGCGGCTCCCATATTTCATTATGACGTTTCAGTGGACCCGTCGGGTCGTCGGTGACAGCCGCCCCGATCATTACACTCTCATCGCACCTGCAGGAGGACGCTGCGCAGCTGGTCCCAGCTGTCCAGGACGTACTTCTCGAGGTCTGTTCCGCTGCACGTCACAGGAAGGTTGAAACCATAAAGAGAGGACATCAAAACTTGGTCAGGATTAATGTAACCGTTACAAGGTGGACCCGTGTCCCGACCGGGTGTTCCAACGGGCCCAGATAGCTCAGGAGTGTGGAGCACCGGCCACGCGCAGATGCGGTTGGAATGCGTCGCCACTGCGGTAATAACAGCAAGGTGCGCATTTGCGCAGGGCCAGTATTTCTCGCCACGATACCCAGCGCCCGCTCGCCAGGAGTGCGGACTACGTGGCACCTACCGTGCTGCTCAGCCATGGGGGTTACGGGCAGGCAAGGCCGAGCCAAGGGGAAAGCCTGGTGAAGGCGTCCACGGTTGCACGCTGCTACGGCGCTGGGGACTTGGGATCGCCCGGTCGGGACTAAAGGTCCATCTTGTACCGGGTTAAAATTCAATGCGATACACGTGATCGTCAGCGATGCTAACATCGCACATAGACCGGCATCCCTTCGTCAGGACTGTTGTGACCTTCCTACTGCTATAACGACGTCTGGAGGCGCCAACAGCAACATTACCTGTTCTCCATGGCAATGATCCAGAACAGCTGATCGGCCGGGAGCCTGCAGACGGGCTCGTTCTCGGAACCGTACTCCTCGTCCCACCTGCAGCGCAGCGGAACCCGGGTTCACATCAGAGTGCAGAGGATTAACGGAGACAACCCGCGCAGATACGGCCCGCGGCGATGCACAGAAAGACACCTTAATCCGCCGCGCCCACACACGCTGTAGTGCAAGCGGTAACCGTATATTTGCTTACAGCTGCAGCACATGCGAACACGCATGTCGGGATTATCCAGTCCACCCGTGCCGCGATGCTCAAGCGCTGCCTGCAGGTTTAGAAGGCGATGCTTTGCTGACTGTCGCAATCGCACCCTAGAGCGCCAAAACGACAGAACGACGGGGAAGCGGCGCCCTAATCCCGATGAACGAGGTGTTGTTCCTCTGCTGTCAACTGTCAGCCCCCGATGCGTCACTACGCAACACCCTGACCGCTCACCGCTCCCAAGCCTTGACCAGATCACGTGCGTAAGGCCCCCGGCACACCGCCACCGCGTGCATGCGCACGAACCCGGCCGTCCAGTTCGCTCGCGTCGTATTGGGGTCGCCAGAACTGCCGGCAGCACCGTTACTCCTGCCGCCGCCTGCCAAATCCGATTGAGAAGACGCTCTGACTTGGTGTTCTGTGAACTACGGCGGCACTATACTGGCGACACTGTCAGGGATGCCTTAGGCTGTGCCACGCCCACGGTTGCACCGCCATTAGCGGCTCAAGAGGACAATCACAAATCATCTTCAAGCCGCCGCTGAGATCAATGTTTCAACGGCTCCCAGTCAACGGCTCCCAGGAGCTGCGCTGAAATGGAGCGTGTTGAGAACGTGCAACGAGACGAAACCATGGACCGACAGCTGGGTTTCCCGGTTTTGACATTGCGCGCATTACCAAAAACACGAGCATGTGATAATTCACCCCACCTGGCAGGTCGCCGTCGGCCAGCGCGCTCAGCTCTCGATGCATCAGAGTCTCGGACAGCATGTCATCGGCTGTTTTCTGGGGACCGGAAGGGCGCGGCGCGCACGCGTCACACAGCATCTCCAAGTCTTCCGTCCCGGGTAACGTCAACAGCCAGCCTCGAAGCCTCAAATCAACTCGTCTTCAGGCAATACCGCTACGGTAGACCCACCCTATGGGTTCGTTCTCCGGGTTTATTTCTTTTATAGATTTACCCCACCCTATGCACAGCTACCGAAACTTCCTAACGACACGGCTGCAGGCTGGAACCAACCTGGGGCCCGTCGTTGAAGATCATGTCGCCCTCGATCGGGACCACTTTGATCACCATGCCGCCACCGCCGCCCGCTGACCCGCCATCTCCCAGACGCCAAGCCTCCCCATAGCTGCCCTCGCCGACCTTGACGAGCGCCGGCCGCTTTGCCGCCGCGCCAGCCTTCGCGCCACGCCCGCGACCCGCTGCACCTCTGCGCCCCTTTGCTCCCGCACCCGTACCTGCGCCGGCTTCCTCTTGGCCGCCGGCAGCAGGGACGCTGGCTTTCAGCAACCGATCGATGATATCGTCCATTGTAGGCAATTGATGGCGCGCCAGGGTAGGCTGGGCGGTGGGAGCGGTAGGGGGGCGCGCACACCGACGGCGCCAGCGTCCAGCGCGCGAGTCATTTGGTGAGTGCGCGCAACAAGGGATGGTGTCAGTGAAGCAAGAGAGGCTCATGTGGTAATATGTGGCAGCGGCTGTACGAGGAAAAACACACTCGGCAGACAGCAGTTACGAGGGCAACGTATAAGCAACAGGGATGTGAAGTTGCGGTATAATCTTACGTTGGACCATTTATTCAACAAAAAAACAGCTACAGGTTAACTGTGTTTTACACGGTTGGGCCGTAAGTAGACACCTTGAATGTGCGCATGATGCCTACTGAATAGATGACGTCGTACAGCCTACTGAATAGATGATGTCGCATAGGAATGCACCCATTTGTGCACACGCCACCGCCACCGCCAGCGCTGCACGCTCCTGACCCGCTCGCTTCGTTGAACCCCTTGCCATCCCGGGCATGCCCCACGTCCGAGTGCGCGGATCGCACCTCCTGTCCACACAGCTGCAGCAACCTCTGCAGCGCTGAGAGCTCCGGTGCGGCAGGCGGCCCCTCAGCCGCAGCCCCCAGGGGGGACTGCGCCGCAGCAGCGGCCTCCAGAGGCCCACCGACGTCCGCGGCAGGGCAAACTTCCGCTGTACCAGTAGGCCCAGCAACCATGACCTGGGGCGTTGAGTCCGGCATGCCCGCTGCTGTAGACGTACGCGGTGTGCCCGCCGGCAGGGCAGCGGATGACGTGGGCGCCGCAAGAGAGTCGTGGCGTCCTGGCATGCAAAAGCCCGCCCCACTGCCCCTGCCACTGGTCGCGGGTACGGAGGAGCCGTGTTGCGCAGCACTGCGATCGACACGCGATTGCACATCCCTGCCGCTTGGCTCACAGGGAGGTTGCGGCTCCTGCTCACGCTGCAGCTGAAGCAGCTGTTGTGCTTGCGCATCTGGCAAAGCGCCGTCTCCGTTCGTTCCGCCCAGGCAGGCTCCATCCACCTCCATGTCGTCTGCAGCTGCTCCTGCCGGTTGCTGTTGCTCTGCGCTGGATTGCCGTTCCTGCAGCAGCAGCAGCTGCTGCTCCTCCTCCTCGAGCACCTGCTGCACTGCGTTTTGCTGGAGGCCGTCGACTTGTTGAGCGGCGGCACCGGCAGGAGCTCCCATCGAAGGCCTGAGCCCACCTGTGGAATCCAGCTGACACCGCACCGACGCAAATCCTTCTGCGGGACCTCCTCCAGGCGATTCTGCACAAGGAGAAGTCCGCGTCACGCGCCCGATAGGCGCGTTGATGCCTGCACTGGTTGATGGGGTGGGCTCCGCGTCGGCATGTGCTGTGGGCTGTGCCGCGAACGGCGGCAGCGATTGCCACCGACGACTGCCGCGACGGACGCTCACCGTGCTTGGCAAGCCGGCTGCATCGCAACCTGCATCCATCAGCTCCTCAGGCGGTGACCCTAGAGCGCCGCCGCCGTCCGCACTTTGCTCCGCCTCAAGCCTCAAAGAGTGGGCACGGGAGCGCCCTCGTCGGACGCTGATCGTGCTGGGTAGGCAGCCTGCATCCTCGAGAGCCGAGGGTGAGCTGCAGGACGCGGTGCCCCCGCTGGGCTCCCACTCCATCGCACTATCCGGTGCTTCCAAGCCAGCGCCACCAGATGAGCAGGGTAGTTGCGCTGGTGGAAGGGCGGGGATGGACCGGGCTGGTGCTGCCTCCCGCAGCTGCTGACTGTGATCCTCCTCCCGAAGCATGTTGTCCTCGCTGCTCATGGTGCCTCTGGCATCGATTGCAGCCCTGCCGGCGGCACTGCCAGAAGCAACGCCGTGGTTCACGGACTCGCCGATACCTAGCCGGCAGACGGTTCGCACCAGCGAATCCACGTCATGTGGCACGAGATTCGGCGATGCGTGTGCGTCGCGCCGCCTGTGTGCGCCCGAATATGACGCTGTCACGGTGGCAGCACATGCTGGTCCTGCAGCGGGGATGTTGGTCGCGCGGGCTGTGGCTGGTGCTGCGGAAGGCGCCGCCTGCGCGTTGGAGTCAATGGTTGCCGTTGAGCTACGATGCAGCTTTGGATCCGCATCGTCCGATGCTGGCGCCGCAACTGTAAGGACAGCAGTCGGAGCAGCGGGGACACCTCCCATGCGCGGAAGGTCCCGTAGGTGCTGCACTGCTCTGCCGCTAGGTATGAGACCTCCGCCCGACGCGGCGACGCGATAGCCTCGGTGACGCCAATGGCGGTCGGGTTCAGGGCTGGGGCCTGGGTCTTCCACCGTCAGTTCAAAAGCGTCGATCTGTCAATGAGCGGCCAAGATTGCGGTTCGAGCGAGTTAATGATGAATGCTTGGCACGGTTTGCGTCACAACCCAATGGCGGAAGGTACTAGCGGTGGGTGAAGCTGGACCCCAAACATTAAAGAGGCCAACGTCGCGGACACAAACGGCGGTGTGAGGATGTCTTGGGCAGCAGTAGGCCCGGGATGATGCGTCACCCAACCACACGACATACCTCCTCAATTCGCCCTACTAGCTCTGCAACACGCGCACGGGCGGCCCCGTGTTGGTCACGACCCTTGCGGTTGCCGTCCTGTCTCTTATTGCCGAAAGCTTCCAACGCGGTCGAGAACCGCAGAACTACGCTGGCTCGCCGGCCCCGGAGGCTTTGCAAAAGACCCCCAGGGCAGCGTGCTGCACCATCGAAGCGGGCGGTGCATTCATCTCCAGGCCAAGGACCGTCGTCCTTGCTAAGGGTTTGAAGTGTATCAAGGGGTCCCTCCGAAGGCTGTGAAGATGCCAAGCCTCCACCCAGACCCGCTCCTCCATTCGCGGCTGCCGGCTGTGGACACACCAGAATGTGTGAACGACCATAGCAATTTACAGAATGTGTTCATTCGTTCGAGTGCACAGCAGCAAATTTGCGTCACATCGTCGCACCTCCTTCGCTTTCCGTTGGAAAGTCTTTAATAACGGAGGTCTACTAATGTTCGTGCTATCCGTCAACATTTCTGGGCCCCCGTGCAAGTATGAACGTTTACTCCGTGCGCGCGCGACAAAGCATTTTATGTTGCCGTGCAGGCCAAGCCACAAAGTCTTTGCCCAAAAACCATAAATCAAAGGAAAAGTTAAGGATGAAATTGCGTCTTCCGGCCGTCCTTAACATCACAAGAGGGTTCCGTAGGTCGGTTCAACCAATCTGGATCCAAATTTCTGGATCCAGCAACATTTGGGGCCGGCGTCATGTCAAAAGCCAAAAATAATTTATTAAATTGGCCCTGATCTGACAACAAACCGAAATTCTTAGCACGCGCGCAAAATCACGACGGGGCGCTGGTGCCGGCCCGGGTGCTCCCCAAGAACGTGTCGATCAGCTCCTGCAGGGGCGCCAGCTCCTTCTCGTCCACAAGTTGGTAGTGCTGCGCATTGACGGGTGACGGCGGGAGCGTGATCGGGAGCGGCATGCAAGTAAAACATGGGTTGCAAAGGGATCACTTGCTGGACATGTGCTGGAACCTAAGGATGTCAAGTCAGTAAAGCCATACCACCGCCCCGCTGGGAGCTTGGGGGTTTCAGCCCGTATGGTGGTACACGGCAAGTCACAAACCACACTCATGTGAACTGCAATGCACCGTACCGTTACGAAGAAGATGAAGTGCTTGAAGCACGTGTTCAGATGCGCCTCCTCGCCCAGCGAGCATATGGACTTGAAATGGGAGTGGTAGATGTGCGCGTACACCCGGAAGAGGCGTTTGAAGATTGTCTTTGTCACCTCCATGAAGTTGGGCGGAAATGGCGAGCCAAATTGTTGTGGAAATATCCGGTCGTCATCGATCTGCCATGGCATGGGGACGCAAAAACGAATGGGCAGGAGCGAATCGGATGTGGGCCCGATAGCACAACCCATTCGTCAAAAGGGTTACTTGTATAAGCACGGCATCGTGCATCTTGCAGCAAAAACATGGTCGCTGCATTCGGTCGTGTATCTGCTCAAGGGGTCCCGCACGCTTATTGTCATGCCGCACCTGTTCCTCGATCCAGTCGTACAGCTTGTTGATGTACTCAGGTGCCGAACACCGGATGGGTTTTTTTACTCTAACACCATCTGCCCATAAGTATTCGTACTGCGCGGCAATCGACGATGGGGACCATAGCTGGAGTTCAAGCCGGTCCAGGCCACGACCGCAAGGACACCCATCGGCGGGGAGGTAAAATGCGATCATGGTTAAGTCAATAGCACCATGCACAAGTTGCCACATTTGACGACATGGTCAGTACGCGACGAACGCTCGCCCGTCCATGTCTTACTGGGCTCTCAACACAAACCTCGCACCGTCCCTTCGGGCCCCTTCTGTTTCTGCCGCTAGTCCGCTACGCTCCCTGCCATCGCAGCCAACAAGACCGGGCAGAACAGCCTTGTTTGGTAACGCAAGGGTTCAACCCCTCCACATTGCCGCAAGACAGGAGGATGGGGGAAACATGCACAATGGGAGACTTCCCCTACATGTACGACCCCGATCTACGCGAATGCCCGCACCTTCCCGCCCGCGGACATAATTTCGCATGTCCGGTCGGTGCAGAACTCCTCCAATGTTGCATACAGTATGCTGATGGCATTGTAGAAGTCCACTGTGTTAACAGCTAGCCACTCGTTTAAGTCCTCGCCAGGAGGCAGCTTTACTGCCTCCATAATGTTGCCACTCCCGAGGGTCGCATCGATGTGACGCTTTAATTGCAAGCCCTGCCAGTAGTAACACGACGAGGTTGGCAGCAGCGGTGCTTACATCTTCTGGACTCCCCGCGATACCGCACCTTGCTGCCGACGGGCGTGCTTTTGCGCGGCCGAAATGTCTTGTTACTCCGGGAGCTGCAATCACACGTAAACAATTTCAGATTGCTGCATTACTGCGCGCATGACGCCTTCTCGCGCTGCGCACCTGAGGCCGAACATGACGACGAGCTAGCCCTGAACAACCCCAAAGCCTTACAATATGATAGTTACGAAGAAGCGTTTATCTAATAATTGTATTAATCTTTCTAGTGTCGCCTCGGGACACCGTAGTGAATGGCGTAGGTACGTGAGACGGCAGTTTTCTACTTTACGCATGGGTAAACTGAAAGACTTTCCGCTACATGGGATTCACAAGGATGCAACGGTGATTCGTACAGGTGCATTGCACGCCCAGCACGGGCATGGTAGTAGTAACGGCTAACTGTACAGTGGAATATAAGAACATTGTCGCGGTTCACTATCAAAATCCTATCTAAATTTCAATTACTTGCTTGAGAGGCTTGCTTGCAGATTCATTTTTGGCGCGACGCACAGAATAGGTCTCGGAACTTTCATCCAGATCGGAGAGCTGGGCCCAGAGCTCTGGCTTCATCGTTCCCAATGTCCTAAATGAATAGTGTTACACTGGGCACCGCAGGTCATTGGTGACAGTCGCAGCCCGGGGCTGCCAGTCCCCTCACCCCACACTCCGAATTACGTTTGATGAAGAATTCGAGGGTCTGTGTGACTGTGTGAAACGTATCTGGGGGGCCCGTGTTGCTCCAGCAGTCCTGAGTCAGCGGATGAAGCGGTGAGGGATGGGCTGGAAGGGCGAAGGCGAAAAACACTACGGTAATTATTAAGGGCACGCTGTCCTGAACCTTCTTGAATATCCCAACAGCGTCCACCCGTCCCACCAAGCACTGGAAAAGGAACACGAACCAATGCTTGGAGCAATTACTACCATCCCAAGGGATCCCCCTTGCTTAACGGGGTAATCTGGGTGATTACAACCGCTGGTGGATCAGGGTGGAGCACGAGCGCTGTGATCGCCCTGTCTTTGTCGCCGTGCATTCAGAAGTGCGCTTCTGCCTCGTGCCTCTTTGGGTTAGTGATTGGCCGACTGACCTGTCGAAGTCCAAAACCAGTCGGTGCAGTACCACATGACTGGTTCTGAACTAAGACCGGTTAGCCTCAATCAGAGACATGAGACAAAGAACTATACAGGGTGACCACTGGGATATTGAGTGGGCACCGTGAGGCGTCGCAGGTACCATCGTGTGCAACTTGTACCACAGCGTGTGGGGGAGGACCTCGTACGCAGGCGGTCATAGCCGACGCGCTGCAGGAGCAGTAATATTACTAATGGTTACTGTGGGCTCCAAATCCTACGAAGAGGCCAGAGCCTGTCTTGATTGACATGAGGGTCGAGAGCGGTAGAACTAGCTGGCCATTAACACGAGACCGCAGAGCGCTTCTGTAGCAGGGCCGGGCCGCGTGGACGAAAAGATGCCCGATGATTTTACACACCTTTCGCATTACGACAGATACGCTGCGTTGGCTTACTCCCCTCTCAGTGAAGTTTTGGAAGTGAACGTGGTACTGCTTCAGCAGCAGCAGCAGCAGGCCGTAACCTCAGGTTCACCAACTGTTAACAAGATGGAGACATTGTAAGGGTGATAACCATGAACAAACCAACGTCCGACTCTGGGACGGAACGCTTCCAGTTGGAGTCAGGAGCAGACCCGGTGAGTAAAATCTGTTGCTTTGCGGGCATACAGATTGAATAGGGAGGGTTGAACGAGCATTCAATCTGGAATATGGCGCAGACACGCAGTCCAGTCGTCGGCCGTACCGACTGCGGTAACCCCCAAACTGTTTAGTGCCATATGTGACCAACGGTTGTAGTTGTTTCAGCCAAGGCTGTTTCGTAACATAGCTCAGCGATTTACAATGCACATTTAGGCGCGCGACTGGAGCTGTTAAATGTGATCAGATGGCTCCGCTAGCACTGTACCTCGCGCAATTGACCTTGGTATCCTTGATATGGAGCGTTCGCTACAGTCATGCATTTGGCGCGACTGGACCCCCAGACGAGGAGGACTTATCGTTCTTCATCCCCAAGGTGCCAACACCAACTGCCCATCAGCTTGAATCGCTACTTGGGAGGGTGAAGGAGCTTAGTAATAAAGCCAAGGAGTCGCCTGCAACAGCAAGCGCAATCTCTGAGGCGCTGGCTGCAGCGATGGCCACAGTGCCACCGATATCGCTAGTTCGTGGACTTCGGGCTCTCAAAGACATCCCACACGAAGTGCAGAACTATTTGCCAGATGCGGTGGAGGTGCTCGCAGCGATCCGTGGACTGGGGGTTGCGCCACCCTGTCTTGAACGGCCTGGCGCACCGCGTGGTCCGTCAGGCTCCTTCAAATACCTTATCGCAGCGAATCTGTATAACTGCGAGGGAATTATGCCGGTAGGATTGTGTTGCGCCGTTTTGCCTTTCTGTTGTGAAGGGGCTGTGACGATCCCTGAAATGTTGCACGCAGTATTGGATACTGGAAGTCCTGCGACTCAGCTTTTTGCTAAAGGGTAATAACCGCATGCTTCATACATACTTTCATAATGTTACAGCTACAGAAATGACGAAGTGGGAGGGGAGTGATGTGCACGTCTCTGTGTATGAGAGCGGCAGCACGGACAATACGCCGACTTGGCTTAAAATCGGCGAGGCGCTCTTTACCGCGGCGGGAATGCGCACGTTCATCGTCACTGGCGGGTCCATAACTCGTGGTGTCCGCATGGACCCCTTCTCTGGCAAGTTCCGAAAGGAGCACAAGATTGAGGTGAGGGAAGGGGGGTCTTTCGAGGGTGCATTCTCCCAGATGTGCAACTACGTGCAAAGCTGACGATGGGTACCCGCGCAGTTTTCATCGGCTCTTCGGAATGCTGTGCTTGCGCCGTTGTACACGAGCGCCCCTGGGTCGTACAACTACGTGCTTTTCCTGAACGATGGTGCGTGATTGCGACGTGAAAGCGACGTACCGCGGTTTGTGCGGAATGGTATAATTGCTGAAGCTCATAGTCAGGGTTCGGGGCGTGGGCTAGCACGTGCTTGGCAGCCTTCATTACACCCAATCGTTGTGGGCGCTTTGACGGATCTTATGTCCTGACGTTCGTCCATGTGTGCATGTGGTCGTTCACCAGTCTTCTTCTGCGCACCGGACGTGCTGCGCCTCGGCCAGTATCAAGCGGACATCGCCTGCGGCCTTGACTTTGAGGTGGGTTCTTTGTGGCAGACGGGCCTGTTCCGCAACGGGGAAGAGGTCCAAGTTCGTCGGTGTTTCGCAGGTGTTGATCGGTGACAAGAAAGCGAAAATGTCAGGAACTTCGCACCAGCCGCTAGCCGTTCCACACTTTCGCCATCTCATGGGTTTGCGTACGAACGTGAAGTCAGCCGGGCACGAAGTGGCCCAACATGAGGCAGACATGCTGGACCTCCTGCCGGGTAAGGCCAACTGGCACTCAGCGGTCAAGCTTATGACCCAGGTACACGCCACCGAAGCAACACGGCAAGCGGAAGCGGACGCCCGGGTGCAGGAGTCTAAGGTGAAACCCAGATATGAGTTTTACGGTGAGTGAGACGTGTGGCGTTCTCTCGATTGAGAAGCTCACTTATGTCGCACGCGAAATAAAGGCTTGTTTGGGGACCTCCATGCGTTTCGCAGATACCTGGGTGGCGAAGGACCTCGGTGGAAACCCGGTGAGTGTCTGAACGTCTGAACATGTGCCCCCTGCTGCATGTCCTTTGTGCGCTTCGATGCCATGCGCCTTGCGTCCCCATTACCCGAACTAGGTCCTCAATTCCGTTCACTTCCCGGTGCAATGCAGTTCATCAAAGACGACCCGCTTGCACGTGACACCCGTACCTTGGACTTGCTTCATCGCGGCCTACCCGTTCCAGTCAAGTGCTGCTGGAATGGAGGCGCCCTTGTTAACGCGACACTGTTCTACGCCGGTAGGCGCATGTGTGCATTCGGCCAAACTAGTCTCCAGACTTATAACCTGTTACGCGGGGGCGACTTACTTTATATGACCGCTCATAAGCACCGCCGCATGAATCTGCAGGTGTCCGGTTCCGAAATGGGTTGATTGAAGAAGGAGAGTGTGACATCAGCGAGTGCTCTCTCCTTTGCGAAGATTACAGGCGACTTGGCGCCAGAAAGGTCGTCGTCGACCCCACCGTGCGCGTTGGGTATGTGCCGTGGCAGAAGGTAGGTGAAGCTTTGCGTGGTTCCCATCAATGAAGACTGGGGGGCGCTCCCATTCGTCCCATACCTGTCCTGGGCGCAGCAATCTCCCATCCCGCGGACAGCACCGATAAGTATTATGCTACCTGTCATCGAGCATGATCGAGCCTGGGGTTTGGTCGATGGGCGTAGTGTTGATCTTGCTCCACTGATGAAGCTTGTGTATGTGGGCTTGGGTAAAATGCACTCTTTCACGTTTCTCGTATGACCGAGCCTCACCAAGTCGTAGCGTCGGGACATTTTAACTGGGACTATGGCTTCAACCTTCGCGTAGGACTTCCACTTGCGTCTTCCGGGCGGCGTGGGCCCCAAGATTCCTTGGTCGCATGTTGAGCGGAGCGGCGCACTGGACAGGCTCGCGATCTTGTGGAGTGACACGAAGCTCTGCATGTCGACGCAGTGCGTACCTATGCGTAAGTGTGGAACGGGTGTATGCGGCTTTCCTTTCCCTGGTTGCGAAAATTAAGGACTCTCAAGGTGCTGCCTAGGAGAACCTTACGCAATTGTTTGAAGTGACGCAATCATTCATTTTCCTTTTGTCGTGATCCCGCAGGCAAAGAGTCCGAGCTTCCCGACATTCACAATTTCCGAGTCATTGACATGAATAAGATGAACTACACCGACATGTTCCTTGCACGCCGGGGGTTCCCGTCGCCGCCGCCGCCTGCGCCGGAGAGCTGCAACCTCATTATGGGCCCGTACGGTGACCACACCGATGGAAATGCGTTTGATGACGTTGCGTATTCCGGTTGGGGAAAGACGGCAATCTCACGCATCTACTACCGCGCCAACGCCAGCGATACCGAGAGCCTCGTCTTTGCCTTGCGCTTTACTTATGGCAGTGAGGCCACGCAGTTGCATGGCGGGGAGCTGGGTGAGGCGGGCGAGTATGACTTGCAGAGTGGAGAGCAGATCACGGGCGCCCGGATCCAATACGACGACACGACCATTTTTGCGATAAGTTTCGAGACGAACCGCAAGCGGACTTTGAGTATCGGAGCTTTCCGGAAGGGAGTTAGCGAGGCAAAGGCGAATCCTTGCCCGGCGTCGAGCCAGCATGAAGGCAAGTTCAGGTTGGTCGCGATTGCAGGCACTTCGGACATTCGTGTGCGATCATTAAGCTTAGTTTGGGCGTGAGGTATCTTGTTCAGGAGGTCGGCGTTATCGGAAGGACGGGTAGATATGCAAGTTAAAGTATTGTTTCTATGAGGTTGCGGGCGAAGCACCGCAACTGCCTCGACCATCGGTGACAGTTGGGTGTAGGCAAGGGGGGCCAGGGTCACAAGGTCGTGCAGGATGGGTAGGACCGAGACTCAACTTCTTGAGCCGCCGCACGAGGAAACACGCGCGTCGGGCGTAATAGCATAGACTAGACGCAGATCGGGCATGTGTGATTCGGCTCGACGTCTTGAGTGGAGTGAAATGGATTGTCCCTTCTTTGTGGCTCCGCGATACAGCGTGCGAGAGATTCGACAGACAGTCAGACAGGCGGACTTTTAGATACAGCTGGCCAATGTCAGGCCCTACTGGCGCATTGTGTGACATCGCCTCTTGACGCGAGCAGCTGTCTCGGCTGATCTTATAAGGTATTATATGGATGTATGGCAGGCTGTCCGTGATATGTGACGAATGACGACCGTGAGACCATAAGACTGGCGCGTGAACATGCGTGGGGGCATATGTATCTCGTCTCTGGGCCGCTGAGCTAGCGCGTGTTTGGGTAGGAACGCGGTGAGCGTTGGCCAAGGCTGGAAAGATTGTGCAAACGAGAGCAAGGTTGGTGTGCTGTGACGTCGGAGTCTTGAGCTGATTCCGTACATTTCCGTCACTGTAACGGCTACCGCATTTTTGCATAGCAGCACTCGAAAGATTCAGGTACTGGTCCATTGATGATCCGTTCCGACCGTTTATGAACCGGAGCGCGCACCTCGGTTTGCACCTTGCGAAATAACTGCTGGTGCTGCAGGTCCCTGATTCCGTTGCGACCAGGAATGTCGACCACGGCCGTGCGCGGACGCACACTGCGGGTAATTTCTTCGGCATCGCGAACCCCTTCCCTCCGCCTTCGCTTGCACTCACTGGCAGCTGGCCTTAACTGTCCAAACCGATAACCGGGCGAGAGCACTTGCTCCCTTTAAAGCGATGCAACTATGAACGAACGCTGCACGAAATGGACCAGCACTCAGCTGCCACTGACGTGTATGGACGTGTTCGGTCTGCCATAGGTGGCACGGGAATGTTTATTGCTCCACATTTGCGATGCACCTTGCACGTTGACGGTGTGCGACAACCATGTTGGAGGAGGTCGCACCACCGTGAGATTCAGCAGACTAACAGGGCAACACACCAGGGCAAGTACGACGCAGAAGGCGGTTGAGCAAACTAATGGCACAAACACGTACACACTCTTTCTCGTCAAAAGGTGTGATTGTGGGCAACGTCTGTAGATAGCAGGGTTGCACCTATTGCCCACGGGCTTGTCGCAATCATTGCCGTTAAAATGCTGTCCGCTGGCAAAGCCCTGCAAACGCGTGCTGCCTGGTAAGAGCCGACAAGCATCCCGAAGACACTTATTTTGTCGGATTTTCCTAGATTGCGTAATTGTTTGGTCCGCAGTGGCAGGCGCGCCGTCAGGATCAATGCTGTGGCGGCGCCAGAGAAGGCTGGTGAGCCTTTGTAATTGCATACATTGCCAGATAATCACGTCCAGTTTTGAAAATAGCTGCCTCATGAAAATGTCATGGTAGGCACCGTCAACGTGGACCGGAACGTGAATTTCGGCAAGCTGCGGGCTGGGTACCTGTTCCCTGAGGTGAGATATGCGCTGGAAGCTTGCTTGTGTTTTCTTGCATGCTACAGCCAACGTTGTGCGGTGTATTTTCTGGGGGGACCTCAGCTTCGGAGCGTCCTATGAAGTGCCTGTTGTAGTCGGAATGAGCACGAGGGCAACTATGTTTTGGTTATAGCTCTGGTGCGGAAACGGGAAAAGGGGGCGGGTAAGCTAGGAGAATGGAAGCCAAAGGTCGCCCTGACTTGAGTTGCGGAGGTTTCAGCAGCGCGGTGGTATTCCAACACGTGGGATCTACGTGGTGGACAGCCGCCGCCTTTCGCCCAGTTATGCCCGCGGAGCCCCGGGGGAGCCCGCACATAATCGCGCATGCACATAATCATGCATGCTAATCTGCGGAGTTTTAGCGCTGTTGGGGCGTAGATTCCCGGTCAGGGCAGCACCCACGTCACCGGCGCTGAGCTTGCCGTGCCAAATCACACAACTCAGATCGCAAACCAAACCGTTGTTGCAAGTTCCTGCTCGCGTTTGCCATTACAGAATGAACCGCACGCCTCCGCCCTTGCAGATCGCGCGCCGCCGGAAGGCCCACCAGGAAAAGCACCCAGATGCCAAGGTGCGTGTCGCACAGTAACCACATGCGGCTCAACGTTGCCCCGGCCAAAGGGGACAGTGTCCCTGGCGCCAAGCGATAGCCATGAGACCGGTGTAGACCAGCACAGCTGCACCCTGTTGACTCGATCTTGGAAGCGATCTTGCTCGGCTCCAGCCAGAACACCTGAAGGCCAGAGCGCTGTGTTGAGTCGCTCCTGGGGCGCAACTTTTGGGGGGTTTGAACGCCGCACGCCAACCCATCCGCCAGCCTGGACACACGCGTGCCTCCCCCTGGCTGCCTGCGCCCGTCCAGATCATCTCCCTGGGTATCGGCGACACCACGGAGCCGCTCCCGAAGTACATTGCGGATGCGATGGCGAAGGCGGCTGCGGGCCTCGCCACTCGGGAGGGCTACAGCGGGTAGGTGCAGACCCGTAACAGCGCCGGCGACGCAGCAGCAGAAGCAGCAATCGCGCAGCTCTCCCGTAGTTGGGCTGGATCCCCGGTTGACGTTCTCACTTGAGAGGAGGGCTGGGACGCCTGGGACTCGGTGCGCTTCTTTGGGGTGACAGCTCGAGGGGCTGCGCCATCCGCCGTGGAGCCGAGGAGCTCCTAGGGAACGGTAAAGAACCCAGGACATGGGCCGGGCGAATGGATGGCAGTCCGCGTGAGGGCAGCGGTAAGAACGTACCCCCTCGAGGACCAACGACCTCCTCAGAGATGGGTCCGCGAGGTACCGGGCAGTCACCGGTCAGCACCGCGGGATCATAGACACCGGAGGCGACTGCGTGGGACGAAGAAGGATTGGTCCAGCAAGGACGGATGAGGCGAGCCTGCTGGGTGGCATCGATCCTTGCATTCCGCAGACAGACCCGCGGGTCACGTCATAGACATGCTGGCCCCGGCCCCTGTCGATGCCCGCAGCTACGGCGCTGAGCAGGGCCAGGGCGCGCTGCGTGAGGCCGTGGCTGAGACCTTCTACAAGGGACTCCGCACGGCGGACGAGATCTTCATCTCCGACGGCTCCAAGTGCGATATCGCCCGCATCCAGATGATGTTCGGCAACAAGCCCACCGTGGCGGTGCAGGTGGGCGAGGGTAAAACTCATGAAGAGATCCGCCGTGACCGGGTAAGGGGTGGGCCGGAAAGCGGATGGACCGGGAAGCTCACCCCACCCTTGCGGGTGTTCCGCTCCTCTCTGCACGAGGCTGCGGACCAGGCAGAGCACGTGCATTCTTATGGGTGTGTGAGCAGGGGTGGCAGGGGTGGGCGTTTGTGGTACTTACACTCCCCGCCCCCGGCCTGCCTCGACCGTCGATCCCTTACCTTCCCTTCAGGACCCGTCCTACCCTGTATATGTGGACACCAGCGTGATGATGGGTATGACGGGCGACCACAACGGCACCGGCTTCGACGGCATTGAGTACATGGTGCGGCTGGATTCCCGAGGGAGCGGGTGTGCGTGTAGGTGGTTAGTGGGGAGAGATATGGGGGACGTCCTGGCGGACGGCGGCAAAGGCAGAATGCCGCGCGGGCGGTCTGAAGGGATGGCAGGAGCGGTTCGATTGGGTTAGGGAAATGGTCAGCTGCGCTGCGCGCCCGAGCACAGATCCCGATGCAGTGAATAAGAACGCCCGGGGTTCCAGCAACGTCTGCTGCCGGGAGAGGGTGGGAGCTGGGAGGACGGATGAGCTCAAGCGGATGCTGGGTCTCTGATGGCCCCGCGCGCTCATGAGGTTCGCACCGCTGGCGGGCCGCCCGTGTGTAGACGGGGACGGCATGGGAAATCGGTAGACATGATTCATTCAGGGCTGGGAGGGGCTCTCGGTGATTGTGAGCTTCCCATGTGGCTCCGGGGCCGGGTCTAGCAGGGACCTGCGGACGCCCCAGCCCTCGTCAGGGAAGGGGTTTGGGTCTATGTCCCTAGGGTTGACTGTGTCGAGACGTCTAGAGACTCCAGGTCCAGGGTTCCTGTCGCGACATGTAGAGAGGCTGGCGGGTGGACAGGCCGCACCGCCGAATGGGTTCGCGGTCGTCCTCTTCCAAAGGATTCACTGCGAAGCTGGCATCCCGCCCCGTCACTTACACCCCGTCCTCCCCTCCTGCCACACCGTCCACCTAACTCGTGCTCTAGGTCTGCAACCCGGACAACCAGTTCTTCCCGGACCTGTCCAAGGTGCGAGGGTGTCTTGCCGTGACGAGGGTGCAGGAAGGGGAGGAGAGAAAGGGGAGACCCGGGTTCAGGCGCCGCTGTGGCGTTCAGTGCGGCAACGCGGGCCATAGCCGATCACCGAACAGCGGGCCGCAGGTTGGGATGCCAGCTGGGTGTGGTGAGGCTCGGAAGACGACCCAAACGGGCGTTGCAGCGATGCAGCCATAGGGGCGCCGGGACACCTTGGTCCGTGAGGGCTTGGCGGCTTGCGTTGACCAGCAAGCGGCCGATGCGCACGAACACACACGCGCCTGCGAAAGAGGAGCTCCCTCCATCTCTCCCAAGGGTGGTCGCTGCACGGTACCCCACGGTACCCAAGCAGCCGTGACGATCCCTTAACCGCGTGTCAACCTTGTCGTACATTTTAACCCCATGGGTCCGTGCAGGCCAAGCGCACCGACATCATCTTCTTCTGCTCGCCCAACAACCCCACCGGCGCCGCCGCCACGCGCGCCCAGCTGACTGAGCTTGTCAACTTCGCGCGCAAGAACGGCTCCATCCTTGTGTACGACGCCGCTTACGCGCTGTACATCACCAACCCGGACTGCCCCAGGACCATCTACGAGATCCCGGGTAGGGTGGGGTGGGGTGGGGCCATGTGGGTGGGGTAAGGTCTGGTGGGGCCATGTGGGTGGGGTGGGGTGCGGCCATGTGAGTTGGGTGGGGTGCGAACGAGCGGTCCGTGAGGCCAGCGGGTTGGGGGCCCTGCCTCGGCTGGTATGGTCTGGTCTGCCACCTCGAGAGTTTCCGTTCTGTCCTAGCCTTCCCCAATCCATACCGTGCGCCGGTGCCGGTGCCGTAGGTGCTTGATGTCTTCGGATCATGTTTTGTGGTCCTTATTTCATTGCTGATTTGAACCCCTGGCCCGTCCCCGTCCCCGCCTGGCGATCGCCCTGCCAGGCGCCGAGGAGGTGGCCATCGAGACCTGCTCCTTCTCCAAGTACGCAGGCTTCACCGGCGTCCGCCTGGGCTGGACCGTGGTGCCCAAGGCCCTCAAGTGAGCATTGGTTGGGGGGGCCCACGGGCTGTGGGGATAGGGACCTGGGGCCGCGCCTCGAAGGAGGCTCAAAAGTCAACACAGAGGGTGGGGTTGGTGGCGAAGGATGTGTGGCGAGCATGGGCGCTTCAGGCTCCCGGAGCAGAGTGCAGGTTAGGGTCTCTCGCTCGACGGGAAGAGGGGGCGGGGAGCGCCGTCTGCAGGGCTTGCAGGCCAGTACTTTCCTGATCCGCCAAAGATTTGGTGTTTTGGCTTGTTTCCCTACTGTAGTCTTCGGGATCTTCCTCCGCCGCGGCCGCCCCCGGTGTCCCTTTCCGCGGTCCAGGTCGATCACACTCGTCTCAATTAGGTTCAAACCCTCCCTGGCCCCCCCACCGGGTTTCAAATCCTCCCTCCCCGTCAGGTACGCGGATGGCAGCCCGGTGCACAACGACTGGAACCGGGTGATGACCACCTGCTTCAACGGCGCCTCCAACATCGTGCAGGTGAGGCCCGCACCCCTGGGGGCCAGGGACCCCGACCAACGGTTGACCAGTCAGGGGGAGGCTACATCTGGAGGATGGGGAGGTTCCTTGGCCCTACGCGCCTACGGCCAGAGGGCGAGCTGACCGCGTACAGCGGGGCACTTGCGGCCTGGACAGGGACGCACTGTTGCTCCGGCTGCCTGCCTGCCTGTCTGCCTGCCTGCCTACCTTGTGTAGTGTTTGTTGGGGGCGGCATCCGTTTTGACCCCGCGAACCGATTGCATACGCACGGCTCAAACAGCGAGGCCGATCCGTGAATCCATTTGGGATGTGGTTTGCGGTGTGGTGCGGTGACGCGTGCAGGCCGGCGGGCTGGCGTGTCTGCAGCCGGAGGGTCTGAAGGAGATGCACGCCATGATCAACTTCTACAAGGAGAACGCGGCCATCCTCAAGGTGGGCCAGTGCCCTCGGGGCACCGAACGGGGACGGGCGTTGGCGGCGAACCAGGGGGCGGGTTGCAACTTGAAAGACCAGGGGTTTGCCTCCTTCCTTACACCCGTGGGGGGGACTCCCGGCCCCGCCTGCGTGCTGGTTCGGTCGGGCCCTGCGCGCTGCGCTCCTCGTTGATGGATTGACACGTGGTTCAGGGCCCAGAGAATGATCCAGCGACCCCGTGGAACCCGATTGCGCCCCGATCCAATATGTTAAGATGGAACATAATGGAATGGAACGTATTGGCATGTAACGTAATGGAACGTAATCAAACATACTGGAACGTAATGGAACGTAAAACATGCAATGTTCCCCCCTGCCATTCGCGCAGTCGACCTTCACGGAGATGGGCTTCAAGGTGTACGGCGGTGATGATGCGCCGTACATCTGGGTCGGCTTCCCAGGTGAGCTGACGTGTGTGTTGCTTCTGGTTGATCAAGGACTGCGCGTCCGTCCATTCAATGCGCGGCTTGGCCCCCGGGTGTGGTTGTGGGGTTACCGGTCCCAAAGGAGAAGACCAAACGTCTTGATGTTCCGACAAGCATGGGTGCATGGGTGCGGACCGCACCCTGCGCTTCTTGCGCTTCTTCCATGCGACTTGTGCTTGTTCTTCGTGCACATCGGATCTCTCCCCTGAGGCGGATGCGAATCGCACCCTCCCCCATGGGCACTTCGGCACATCCTACCTCGTGTCGTGCGGTCCTCTTACCGCCCCTCCAACCCGCCCGTGGCCGTCCGCAGGCAAGCCCTCCTGGGACGTGTTCGCGGAGATCCTGGAGCGTTGCAACATCGTGACCACGCCGGGCAGCGGCTTCGGGCCCGCGGGCGAGGGCTTCGTGCGCGCCTCCGCGTTCGGCAGCCGTGAGAACATCCTGGAGGCGGTGCGCCGCTTCAAGGAGGCGTACGGCAAGCGCAACTGAGCGGGCGCTGCACTGTGACGCCACAGCTTCGACACATGGGACGTCTGCTGCCTCATGACTGCGGGTCATGAGAAGCAGTGTAGACAGCGCCACCAGCTGACGGCAGCTTCTGCCGGGTAAGCAGCAGCAGAGAGAAGGGATGGTGGTGTCAAAAGAGCTGCTGCACTGGCACGAGTTGCAAGCAGGAAGGCGTGTGGGGGGCCTTTTTGATGCGCGGGGCCGACCGTTGTCGGCCAGCAGCGCGCGCCTGAGTCGGGAGACAGGGTGAGGCTGAGGTGGGCAGGGGCTTGGCGACGTAGGACCGGTGGCGGGCGCCTCGAGAGCGGAGAGACGGTGCCCATGGAGGCACGGCGCGCGACACAGAGGTGTAGAGGAGGACATGTTCGTGAAATGGAGGGCGTTGGAGGTGGTCATCACGGTCCGCTACCAGGACCGATTCTCCGCAGGTGCCTGCAGGTGCTTATCATTTCGTGCTCAACTCAAGAATTCGTAAATTTCGTTGCGCGGTGCCTCTCTGGTGACACGGATGTTAACTTAATGTCGTCGACATCCGGCGGAGAAGTGCAGTTTTGACCACCGAGTGCGCCGCCCCCGCTTGAAGGGTTGCAAGGCGGCGCTGGGGCCGCGGGGCAGAGGCTGTACCGCTGTGACGCCGCCCCTGCCGCGGGGGTGACACGGTACAGCGCATGCGCCCAGTCCTCTGGAGAACCTTCGTTGCGGACGTGGAGTGGAGGGCTCGGTTTGAAGAGCGCTTGCGTGTGAGGGGTGGGTGCCGCAGGTGTTGTCGGAGGTGAATGGTGGGCATGTCGCAGTTCTCGTCATGCAAATCGCACTAAAACACGATGCCAAGTCGTGCACGGCTGTGTGCATGCTATGCATGCCGGCGTGCTCAGTCCCGCCGGTTCACCCACTCCGGCACGCCTGCTGCGCTGTGTCAGGGGCCCCCTGTGATGATGATACGTAGAAAGGGATTTCGTGGGCCGAGGCTGGGCCACGGTGGACGGCCAGGGGACGCGAGGCCGTGAGCAGTACAGCTGACACAAAGCGAATCCTCCCTTCTTCATTACATCTTTACATGGGGCTTGAACATCTACAACCCTTCGGGCCCGCCTATATAATGTGTGTACAACACCAGTCACCAGGGGCCACCATTCCCCCCGGTAGTGCAGGATAGGCTGCAGTCCACTTGCATTTTCCAATGCATGCCAAGTAGCCAAAGCCACGATTCAGTACTGCCCCGCAGTGTCTATCTTGCCGCGTGCCAAAGCATCAACATTCTGTGATCTGCTGTGGTTCGACAGGCAGTGTTAACCCCGAACCCCAATTACACCACCCCGATCACACGTACCCTCAATCGTGTAGCGTCTGCACGGAACCCTAAGCCTCGACCGCAACCAACCGCCTAGCCTCGCCCTAGCTTAGGAGGTGAACAAGAAAAGGGGGTAACGGAACACGCCGCCGAGACCGCACGCCAGCTGAGCGCTCTATTTCAGCGCTACTAACCTTTCTCGCTCTGCTGGCACGTGCGCGGCAACCTACGCTCTGCCGCCTAAGGCTCTCAACTACTGCCTAGCCTGCGGCACAGCACACCCCCAAGCGAGGCAAGAACAACGCTCCTCCGAAGGTGCGCAGGAGAAGCCACGGAAGGCCAAAACCCACCCACAGACAACGCACCGACAACCCCACCGGCCGGCCAACAGACACGTGCGCCACCTCTGATTCCCTCGAGCGAGATCGGACCCGGGCTGGCGTAGAGGGAGGCAAAAGGGAACCAGAGTCAAGGCAAAACCTCCCCCGCACCGGGACCGGCCTAACCTAAGGCGCACAAACCCCAAGGACAGACACCTATCGCACGGTCCAAAACCGCACACGCGACGCGAAGAACGAGGGGGGGCGGGCGGGAGACAAACAACTCGCGGCAGGCCGCTGTCTATGTTGCTAGGCGGCGCCCGATCAACGGCCCGTTACTGTACCAGAAGTCTATTTTATACGTCTGCGAAGACGGAAAACAATGTCTAACAAGGAGCGACGGCCCAACAAACTGCGAGGCTCACCCGCACGGCCGGGTGCCGTACCTAACTAGCCACCCGACAGGAGAACCAGCCAACCGAAATCACCGCCTTTCCCAAGCAAGTCTGTCTCACCTTGCGCCACAAACCGCATTTTGGGCAAGGCCTAAAATAACAAATTGTTGGTCGCTCTGGCCCTGCGTCAGAAAAGTCCTTACCCAGCAGTGCCGACCTGTCCACACCTCAATCGAGGAGCGCTTCAATAGTCATGCCCCGGTCGGCGTCAGACCCAGCGAGACATGTCACTGTACAAAACACACTGCAGACCTTGCTCCGAAATTGGTTCTGTCAGTCCAAAACCCTACAGCAAGCGTAATAAATGCTGAGGACTGCCTCACACGGCCCCGCCGCGCAGCTAGCCACATTAGCACAGAAGAACCAACATGTTGATTTGCCCTCTCATGCCTTAACGGTGGATAGATGGCTGCTGCTGGCAACGGTGGATAGATGGCTGCTGCTGGCGCCTGGCGCTTTCACCACCTCACACCCATGTAGTGCGCCAGCGCCCGGCGGCGGTCTGGCAAGGTGGCGCCCGCAAACTCCTCTCCGAAGTGCTCAGCCAGCACCGTGATGTTCGGTCCAGTTATCGTTGTCAGAGCATTCTTGGTGCGCGGGAACACGGCCCGTGGCGGGGCACCCAGAGCCGCGGAGGTACCTCCGGCCCCTCCGCCGGCTTCTCCCGGACGACGGTCAGGTATGGCTCCCTGCCATCAGCCAGGCTGTTCTGCAACCTTGCGTATTGGTTGCGTTGTATACCGACATCTGTGTGGACATTTGCTCGATGGCGGCCTGCATGGGCTGGACGGCCGCCTGTACAGCGGGCTGGTGGGCTGGACGTCGGCCTGGATGGCTGCCCGTACAGCGGGCGGGACGTCAGCCTGGATGACCGCCCGTACATCACACGACTGTCGAGAGGGTGCAGCGAAGGGTGCCTCAGGGGTGGTGGTAGCTGGGTAATGGGGTGCCTGTGTGGGCAACCTTCCCTGTGCTTGGTTCTGGGATCCTTTGCTGCGCCTATCCTTTGGTGATGTCGCCACGCTGTCGGTGTCTGTCTTGGTGGGGTCATGGCCTCGTGTATTTTTCGTTTGCGGCGTTGAGGTGTATTGCCACCTTGTTGGTGGGGCCTGCTGGGGCGTGCCCTGGTATACACCATCGATCCTGTTGGGGTCCGCTGTAACATTCATTCTTCATTCAT
Organism: Eudorina sp. 2006-703-Eu-15; assembly: GCA_003117195.1. NCBI lineage: Eukaryota > Viridiplantae > Chlorophyta > Chlorophyceae > Chlamydomonadales > Volvocaceae > Eudorina > Eudorina sp. 2006-703-Eu-15. The sequence continues at coordinate 949,587 of BDSI01000019.1, forward strand.
GCTGGGCTGCAGGGAGTCGGCAGTTTCCGACGCATGCCAAGTCCTCAAGGTATCATTGAGTACTGCACCGCAGCAGCCAACCCATTAGCAGTATTGCTTGTCGCTCTCCTATGTCACTTGTGCCTAACAAGCGCAGACGCTGCTGGTTCCGATCCATTCCCATACAAAGGCATACCGCCATTGAAACTGCGGTCTAGAAACAACTCGGGTCATCAGTGATGACGCTGATGCAGCGGACTTACGGTGGGAAGGCACCACGAAGATAGGATCCGCTGGCTGCAACGAGGTAGGCACAACACCGCAGCTGACCACGATGATTATAAATGCACTAAATGTGCACATGAGAGGGGCAGGAGGCAATGAAGCTGAGTCGACCTTACATTTCTCTTCTGGTAGGCAAGGTCCATAACCTAACGAAAGGGATCCGCTTGTTGCTGGTCGGCCATTGCAGAAGAGCAAGCAATTGAGACAGGGCAAAAACCAAAAGCCCCAAAACAACAAGTACGACCAACCGTCAGGCCAGAGACAAAAGTATGAGCCCAGGTTTGCTTCTCAAACCCGGGTACCACCCATTGTAAGTTGTTTCTGTCCATGCACAACAAAAGTCTCTAAAGTGTGCCTGAGCATGTACACGTGTATCAGCAAAACAACCCGAAGACGACCGACAACAATTCTGAGGACGGTCAAACATCTCCGTCGTGCAGCCAGCCGCATTTGCACACATCGTGTGCGTAACATGCTCGCTTGCTCAGCCTTCAAAGCTCAGCCCTCAATCAGAATTACAGGCCTGCTCAAAGACGCGTGCAGACTGTGCATGGAGGGGCTGCTGCTGACGTTTTTTAAAACTTCGCACCGATGAAGCGCGCCACCGCCATGCGGCCCTGCAACACATTGGCGCCGCTAGCGAAATCCTCGCCGTAGTGCTTCTCCAGCTCCGTGATGTTGTCGTGAGTCAACATCGTCAGCTCGCCCTTCGTCTTTGGGAAGACGTCCGGCGGCTCTGCACCCAGTGCAGGTCCACCCGCGGCCTGCTTCTCGCGGACGAGGGGCAGGTACTCGTCGGTAGTGCCGGCCAGGCCGTTCTGCATCCGCGCGATCTGGTTGCGGTTGCTGACGGACATCTGCTGCGACAGCTGGGACACCTGCTGCGACAGCTGGTCGATGCCGGTCTTATACGCCGCCGTCAGCGCCGCCGTCAGCGCCGCCGTCAGCTCCGCCGTCAGCTCCGTCTTCAGCTCCGTCTTCATCGCGGCCAGATCCTCCCGGGTTATCGGTGCCGCGCCACCTGAGGCAAAAGTGCACAAACGTTTGCATAAGTTAGCATGGCATTGAAGGGCGGCGCTGCTAGCTTGCGACCTCGTTATGTCCTCGCAAATCTCTCGTGCTTTGGTGCTCTTCAGTCAGCGCCCGCATGCAACAGCTCCGAGCGGTGCTAGACGCTATACCAGTTGCCACAAGCAAACGTACCACAGGACACCACTCGATGCTGGTTACGCTCCAGCTCCGCGATTACGGCGTTAGGAACGAGGTCGGGGCTCACGGCTGCAATTCGGCAACGTCCAATAATTGCTACGTACAAACACAGACCAGCAATCACGGCATGCATAAAAACCCACGCACCGTGTAAGTCTTTTGCCTTGCGATTAGCCAACGAGATTTCCGCAATCGCGTCGTCTGTAATGTGCTCAGCTTTCTCCACGCCCCGGTGCTCAATCAAAGGCGAGTCGCCAGGCTTCAGTTGGAAAGAATCAACGAATTTTTGAGCCGCAGCCATCTGGGGCTGTCAAGATTGGGAGGGTAAAGTCTTAAGGCCGCAGAGCAAGCAGCAAGAGGCAGGGTGCTTTTGGCGCCAAAGGGGCCCAACAGTTCCTAGCCGAATTATGTAACCCGCATAACCTGCCCTTCCCGTCGGCGTATGTAATTTGGTTTGGCTTGCGAGAACGTATATCTTATGACGACCAGTCCGCGAGTCCGGCACGGCAAGGTGACGTCAAGATGACAGCCTGAAAAGTTGCTCGTTCAAATACGATTGTGCCTTAGGGGCCGTTTACATATGCCGAAAACTCCTTCGTATGTATTTGCCCGAAAATCACTTTTAAACTGGTGTTTACATATCGTACCAAAATCAGTTAAAACCTGAAAACAATTTATGTAAGTTGTCACCACGGCCGTCATGGCAACTTGCAAAAAGTCCTCTGACACAAATTCTTTATGCTGTTAATCTGAAAAGATACGATTCGTAGGCCCAAGCCAACCCCAAACTATGCATAAAAGCGACACATTCCACTTGAACTTCAGTTGATAGATCAGGATTTGCTGTGGCAATAGGCGCTTTCCGCTGCCAAAAGGAACGACAACAAAGGATACCAGAACTAGGGCCTCTTCCCGAACTGGTAAGCCGTTGTTCCGCCCAGCCCTCTAGGATCCTGCCCAACTTCCCCGGCCACCCCGCCGTGCTGCGGACCGTCCTCGCGCCGCTCGTCGCCTTTGAGGCGCTGGGCCAGGGGCACAACGGGGGGGACGGTGGGGGGACGGCGGCAGCTTTAAGTGGCTGCTGGTGGGTGACGCGGACACGGTGTTTGTGCCGCACGCCGTGCTGCAGCTGCTCAACGGCTGAAACAGCGCGTGCGCTTCTGCTTCCGCGGCAAAACACTGGCAATCGCAGGCACGCACGCGCTCTATAAAAACACCTCGCAGAGCAGTGGCGGCGTTGGATCCCATGACAAAGCTGTTGCCTTCGCTCAGGAGGAGAACGTCTCTCGGCCAGGGGGTCAGGGGGCACGCACGCCGCAAGAGGGCTGCTGCTGATTCTGCCGTCGTGAGTGATAACAGCGGGGAGGACGCCGCCGACGGGGAGGACGCCGCCGACGGGAGGACGCAGACACCGATGATGGGCTTGTGGTGCCGGGCTGGGTTCGGTCGTCATGCATGGCTGACTCAAGCCAGGGTAAATTGCCGGAACAGCTATGGAAACAAAGGGGCTTTACATCTGCCACGCTCAGGGAGCTTTGCCGCAACAGCCTCCACACATGTGGGGCTTGGGCCTGGGAACTTTCTCCGGGGTTCGGCTAGGTTCGACTGCAGTCCTGCCACGCCAACACCAGGGTTGACCCTGGTGTTGATGTGACAGGACTGCAGTCGAACCCCTTCATGGTTCATGCATGTGCAGCAGCTCCGGGCGTTTGGAACTTCCCGTTCGTGTGGCGTGTGTTAGTGTCCGCAGAACGTCGCTTGCATTAAAATTCAGTTGTAAACGCAGAGATTCACGCCAAACGTTATTCGTAGTTTCCACCCATGAACTATGAAGGTGTGGACTTCTGACATATGGTAGTTGTGGCCCGTTGGCATCGAGACCTCAAATTCCTGCGACCTGAAACGGTCACGGCGTCCGTTTGAAACAAACCCAAGGATGGCCACCAGTCCGCTCCTGGATCGCGCCAAAGCACTGCGCGCGCGCTTGTTCAAGGTGTGCGAGGTAGGTCAGCTCGGCGACCTGGCGACGAAGCAGGGTCGTCGGCGACGCCTCCTGGGGGCCTGCCAACGGGGGCCAGGAGCTGCGACTCGCGAACTGCGCGCAGAGTTGCACTTGGCATAAACCGCGGGAACTCCAAAACTCCAAAAATGAGTAAGTGGTACGAGGACTAGGTCCTCGGCACCCTCTAGACGGGCACGGAGGACCGGATCACGACGCTGGCTGCGACTTGCTGGCGCTGCACACGCACATCCCGCAGCTCGCCCCACCACCCCCAACCCCGCGTCATCGGCCCAAGCGCCGCAGCCTCCTACGCCTCACCGCCGGCTTCTGAACAGCCGCAGGCGCTTATGTCCGCCGGCGCCCAAGTGCCGGCCCAGGTCCCGGAGCCTCAAGCCGCTCCCGCCCGGGCTGCGGCCCCGCCACCCTCCACGCCGGCCTCCGTTCCCGTTCATGTAAGTGCGATTGATTATGAGGTGTCTAACACACTGCCCGAGGGGACTGAGGATCCCCTTGTCGCACAACGCCACCCATTGCACCGCGGCCAGTCCCATGTGCTTGCGCGAGCCTCTTGCTTAAAAGCGGCGTTCCCAGCCAAGCCCTCCCCAAACCCGAAGTTTGGTTTGAACACTCCTTGACGTACTTGCGCGACATGGGCACCGACCCGGTCAATGGGATGGGCTGCTGTATCAACGGCGAATGCGCCACGTGGCAGGACGACCTTACTCGGTACCCAACTCGGGAGCACAGGAAGCTCCACGGTACCCAAGCAGCCGTGACGATCCCTTAACCGCGTGTCAACCTTGTCGTACATGTCAACCCCATGGGTCCGTGCAGGCCAAGCGCACCGACATCATCTTCTTCTGCTCGCCCAACAACCCCACCGGCGCCGCCGCCACGCGCGCCCAGCTGACTGAGCTTGTCAACTTCGCGCGCAAGAACGGCTCCATCCTTGTGTACGACGCCGCTTACGCGCTGTACATCACCAACCCGGACTGCCCCAGGACCATCTACGAGATCCCGGGTAGGGTTGGGGTGGGGTGGGGTGGGGCCATGTGGGTGGGGTGAGGTCGGGTGGGGCCATGTGGGTGGGGTGGGGTGCGGCCATGTGAGTTGGGTGGGGTGCGAACGAGCGGTCCGTGGAGCCAGCGGGTTGGGGGCCCTGCCTCGGCTGGTATGGTCTGGTCTGCCACCTCGAGAGTTTCCGTTCTGTCCTAGCCTTCCCCAATCCATACCGTGCGCCGGTGCCGGTGCCGTAGGTGCTTGATGTCTTCGGATCATGTTTTGTGGTCCTTATTTCATTGCTGATTTGAACCCCTGGCCCGTCCCCGTCCCCGCCTGGCGATCGCCCTGCCAGGCGCCGAGGAGGTGGCCATCGAGACCTGCTCCTTCTCCAAGTACGCAGGCTTCACCGGCGTCCGCCTGGGCTGGACCGTGGTGCCCAAGGCCCTCAAGTGAGCATTGGTTGGGGGGGCCCACGGGCTGTGGGGATAGGGACCTGGGGCCGCGCCTCGAAGGAGGCTCAAAAGTCAACACAGAGGGTGGGGTTGGTGGCGAAGGATGTGTGGCGAGCATGGGCGCTTCAGGCTCCCGGAGCAGAGTGCAGGTTAGGGTCTCTCGCTCGACGGGAAGAGGGGGCGGGGAGCGCCGTCTGCAGGGCTTGCAGGCCAGTACTTTCCTGATCCGCCAAAGATTTGGTGTTTTGGCTTGTTTCCCTACTGTAGTCTTCGGGATCTTCCTCCGCCGCGGCCGCCCCCGGTGTCCCTTTCCGCGGTCCAGGTCGATCACACTCGTCTCAATTAGGTTCAAACCCTCCCTGGCCCCCCACCGGGTTTCAAATCCTCCCTCCCCGTCAGGTACGCGGATGGCAGCCCGGTGCACAACGACTGGAACCGGGTGATGACCACCTGCTTCAACGGCGCCTCCAACATCGTGCAGGTGAGGCCCGCACCCCTGGGGGCCAGGGACCCCGACCAACGGTTGACCAGTCAGGGGGAGGCTACATCTGGAGGATGGGGAGGTTCCTTGGCCCTACGCGCCTACGGCCAGAGGGCGAGCTGACCGCGTACAGCGGGGCACTTGCGGCCTGGACAGGGACGCACTGTTGCTCCCGGCTGCCTGCCTGCCTGTCTGCCTGCCTGCCTACCTTGTGTAGTGTTTGTTGGGGGCGGCATCCGTTTTGACCCCGCGAACCGATTGCATACGCACGGCTCAAACAGCGAGGCCGATCCGTGAATCCATTTGGGATGTGGTTTGCGGTGTGGTGCGGTGACGCGTGCAGGCCGGCGGGCTGGCGTGTCTGCAGCCGGAGGGTCTGAAGGAGATGCACGCCATGATCAACTTCTACAAGGAGAACGCGGCCATCCTCAAGGTGGGCCAGTGCCCTCGGGCACCGAACGGGGACGGGCGTTGGCGGCGAACCAGGGGGCGGGTTGCAACTTGAAAGACCAGGGGTTTGCCTCCTTCCTTACACCCGTGGGGGGGACTCCCGGCCCCGCCTGCGTGCTGGTTCGGTCGGGCCCTGCGCGCTGCGCTCCTCGTTGATGGATTGACACGTGGTTCAGGGCCCAGAGAATGATCCAGCGACCCCGTGGAACCCGATTGCGCCCCCGATCCAATATGTTAAGATGGAACATAATGGAATGGAACGTATTGGCATGTAACGTAATGGAACGTAATCAAACATACTGGAACGTAATGGAACGTAAAACATGCAATGTTCCCCCCTGCCATTCGCGCAGTCGACCTTCACGGAGATGGGCTTCAAGGTGTACGGCGGTGATGATGCGCCGTACATCTGGGTCGGCTTCCCAGGTGAGCTGACGTGTGTGTTGCTTCTGGTTGATCAAGGACTGCGCGTCCGTCCATTCAATGCGCGGCTTGGCCCCCGGGTGTGGTTGTGGGGTTACCGGTCCCAAAGGAGAAGACCAAACGTCTTGATGTTCCGACAAGCATGGGTGCATGGGTGCGGACCGCACCCTGCGCTTCTTGCGCTTCTTCCATGCGACTTGTGCTTGTTCTTCGTGCACATCGGATCTCTCCCCTGAGGCGGATGCGAATCGCACCCTCCCCCATGGGCACTTCGGCACATCCTACCTCGTGTCGTGCGGTCCTCTTACCGCCCCCTCCAACCCGCCCGTGGCCGTCCGCAGGCAAGCCCTCCTGGGACGTGTTCGCGGAGATCCTGGAGCGTTGCAACATCGTGACCACGCCGGGCAGCGGCTTCGGGCCCGCGGGCGAGGGCTTCGTGCGCGCCTCCGCGTTCGGCAGCCGTGAGAACATCCTGGAGGCGGTGCGCCGCTTCAAGGAGGCGTACGGCAAGCGCAACTGAGCGGGCGCTGCACTGTGACGCCACAGCTTCGACACATGGGACGTCTGCTGCCTCATGACTGCGGGTCATGAGAAGCAGTGTAGACAGCGCCACCAGCTGACGGCAGCTTCTGCCGGGTAAGCAGCAGCAGAGAGAAGGGATGGTGGTGTCAAAAGAGCTGCTGCACTGGCACGAGTTGCAAGCAGGAAGGCGTGTGGGGGGCCTTTTTGATGCGCGGGGCCGACCGTTGTCGGGCCAGCAGCGCGCGCCTGAGTCGGGAGACAGGGTGAGGCTGAGGTGGGCAGGGGCTTGGCGACGTAGGACCGGTGGCGGGCGCCTCGAGAGCGGAGAGACGGTGCCCATGGAGGCACGGCGCGCGACACAGAGGTGTAGAGGAGGACATGTTCGTGAAATGGAGGGCGTTGGAGGTGGTCATCACGGTCCGCTACCAGGACCGATTCTCCGCAGGTGCCTGCAGGTGCTTATCATTTCGTGCTCAACTCAAGAATTCGTAAATTTCGTTGCGCGGTGCCTCTCTGGTGACACGGATGTTAACTTAATGTCGTCGACATCCGGCGGAGAAGTGCAGTTTTGACCACCGAGTGCGCCGCCCCCGCTTGAAGGGTTGCAAGGCGGCGCTGGGGCCGCGGGCAGAGGCTGTACCGCTGTGACGCCGCCCCTGCCGCGGGGGTGACACGGTACAGCGCATGCGCCCAGTCCTCTGGAGAACCTTCGTTGCGGACGTGGAGTGGAGGGCTCGGTTTGAAGAGCGCTTGCGTGTGAGGGGTGGGTGCCGCAGGTGTTGTCGGAGGTGAATGGTGGGCATGTCGCAGTTCTCGTCATGCAAATCGCACTAAAACACGATGCCAAGTCGTGCACGGCTGTGTGCATGCTATGCATGCCGGCGTGCTCAGTCCCGCCGGTTCACCCACTCCGGCACGCCTGCTGCGCTGTGTCAGGGGCCCCCTGTGATGATGATACGTAGAAAGGGATTTCGTGGGCCGAGGCTGGGCCACGGTGGACGGCCAGGGGACGCGAGGCCGTGAGCAGTACAGCTGACACAAAGCGAATCCTCCCTTCTTCATTACATCTTTACATGGGGCTTGAACATCTACAACCCTTCGGGCCCGCCTATATAATGTGTGTACAACACCAGTCACCAGGGGCCACCATTCCCCCGGTAGTGCAGGATAGGCTGCAGTCCACTTGCATTTTCCAATGCATGCCAAGTAGCCAAAGCCACGATTCAGTACTGCCCCGCAGTGTCTATCTTGCCGCGTGCCAAAGCATCAACATTCTGTGATCTGCTGTGGTTCGACAGGCAGTGTTAACCCCGAACCCCAATTACACCACCCCGATCACACGTACCCTCAATCGTGTAGCGTCTGCACGGAACCCTAAGCCTCGACCGCAACCAACCGCCTAGCCTCGCCCTAGCTTAGGAGGTGAACAAGAAAAGGGGGTAACGGAACACGCCGCCGAGACCGCACGCCAGCTGAGCGCTCTATTTCAGCGCTACTAACCTTTCTCGCTCTGCTGGCACGTGCGCGGCAACCTACGCTCTGCCGCCTAAGGCTCTCAACTACTGCCTAGCCTGCGGCACAGCACACCCCCCAAGCGAGGCAAGAACAACGCTCCTCCGAAGGTGCGCAGGAGAAGCCACGGAAGGCCAAAACCCACCCACAGACAACGCACCGACAACCCCACCGGCCGGCCAACAGACACGTGCGCCACCTCTGATTCCCTCGAGCGAGATCGGACCCGGGCTGGCGTAGAGGGAGGCAAAAGGGAACCAGAGTCAAGGCAAAACCTCCCCCGCACCGGGACCGGCCTAACCTAAGGCGCACAAACCCCAAGGACAGACACCTATCGCACGGTCCAAAACCGCACACGCGACGCGAAGAACGAGGGGGGGCGGGCGGGAGACAAACAACTCGCGGCAGGCCGCTGTCTATGTTGCTAGGCGGCGCCCGATCAACGGCCCGTTACTGTACCAGAAGTCTATTTTATACGTCTGCGAAGACGGAAAACAATGTCTAACAAGGAGCGACGGCCCAACAAACTGCGAGGCTCACCCGCACGGCCGGGTGCCGTACCTAACTAGCCACCCGACAGGAGAACCAGCCAACCGAAATCACCGCCTTTCCCAAGCAAGTCTGTCTCACCTTGCGCCACAAACCGCATTTTGGGCAAGGCCTAAAATAACAAATTGTTGGTCGCTCTGGCCCTGCGTCAGAAAAGTCCTTACCCAGCAGTGCCGACCTGTCCACACCTCAATCGAGGAGCGCTTCAATAGTCATGCCCCGGTCGGCGTCAGACCCAGCGAGACATGTCACTGTACAAAACACACTGCAGACCTTGCTCCGAAATTGGTTCTGTCAGTCCAAAACCCTACAGCAAGCGTAATAAATGCTGAGGACTGCCTCACACGGCCCCGCCGCGCAGCTAGCCACATTAGCACAGAAGAACCAACATGTTGATTTGCCCTCTCATGCCTTAACGGTGGATAGATGGCTGCTGCTGGCAACGGTGGATAGATGGCTGCTGCTGGCGCCTGGCGCTTTCACCACCTCACACCCATGTAGTGCGCCAGCGCCCGGCGGCGGTCTGGCAAGGTGGCGCCCGCAAACTCCTCTCCGAAGTGCTCAGCCAGCACCGTGATGTTCGGTCCAGTTATCGTTGTCAGAGCATTCTTGGTGCGCGGAACACGGCCCGTGGCGGGGCACCCAGAGCCGCGGAGGTACCTCCGGCCCCTCCGCCGGCTTCTCCCGGACGACGGTCAGGTATGGCTCCCTGCCATCAGCCAGGCTGTTCTGCAACCTTGCGTATTGGTTGCGTTGTATACCGACATCTGTGTGGACATTTGCTCGATGGCGGCCTGCATGGGCTGGACGGCCGCCTGTACAGCGGGCTGGTGGGCTGGACGTCGGCCTGGATGGCTGCCCGTACAGCGGGCGGGACGTCAGCCTGGATGACCGCCCGTACATCACACGACTGTCGAGAGGGTGCAGCGAAGGGTGCCTCAGGGGTGGTGGTAGCTGGGTAATGGGGTGCCTGTGTGGGCAACCTTCCCTGTGCTTGGTTCTGGGGATCCTTTGCTGCGCCTATCCTTTGGTGATGTCGCCACGCTGTCGGTGTCTGTCTTGGTGGGGTCATGGCCTCGTGTATTTTTCGTTTGCGGCGTTGAGGTGTATTGCCACCTTGTTGGTGGGGCCTGCTGGGGCGTGCCCTGGTATACACCATCGATCCTGTTGGGGTCCGCTGTAACATTCATTCTTCATTCATGCTGGGCTGCAGGGAGTCGGCAGTTTCCGACGCATGCCAAGTCCTCAAGGTATCATTGAGTACTGCACCGCAGCAGCCAACCCATTAGCAGTATTGCTTGTCGCTCTCCTATGTCACTTGTGCCTAACAAGCGCAGACGCTGCTGGTTCCGATCCATTCCCATACAAAGGCATACCGCCATTGAAACTGCGGTCTAGAAACAACTCGGGTCATCAGTGATGACGCTGATGCAGCGGACTTACGGTGGGAAGGCACCACGAAGATAGGATCCGCTGGCTGCAACGAGGTAGGCACAACACCGCAGCTGACCACGATGATTATAAATGCACTAAATGTGCACATGAGAGGGGCAGGAGGCAATGAAGCTGAGTCGACCTTACATTTCTCTTCTGGTAGGCAAGGTCCATAACCTAACGAAAGGGATCCGCTTGTTGCTGGTCGGCCATTGCAGAAGAGCAAGCAATTGAGACAGGGCAAAAACCAAAAGCCCCAAAACAACAAGTACGACCAACCGTCAGGCCAGAGACAAAAGTATGAGCCCAGGTTTGCTTCTCAAACCCGGGTACCACCCATTGTAAGTTGTTTCTGTCCATGCACAACAAAAGTCTCTAAAGTGTGCCTGAGCATGTACACGTGTATCAGCAAAACAACCCGAAGACGACCGACAACAATTCTGAGGACGGTCAAACATCTCCGTCGTGCAGCCAGCCGCATTTGCACACATCGTGTGCGTAACATGCTCGCTTGCTCAGCCTTCAAAGCTCAGCCCTCAATCAGAATTACAGGCCTGCTCAAAGACGCGTGCAGACTGTGCATGGAGGGGCTGCTGCTGACGTTTTTTAAAACTTCGCACCGATGAAGCGCGCCACCGCCATGCGGCCCTGCAACACATTGGCGCCGCTAGCGAAATCCTCGCCGTAGTGCTTCTCCAGCTCCGTGATGTTGTCGTGAGTCAACATCGTCAGCTCGCCCTTCGTCTTTGGGAAGACGTCCGGCGGCTCTGCACCCAGTGCAGGTCCACCCGCGGCCTGCTTCTCGCGGACGAGGGCAGGTACTCGTCGGTAGTGCCGGCCAGGCCGTTCTGCATCCGCGCGATCTGGTTGCGGTTGCTGACGGACATCTGCTGCGACAGCTGGGACACCTGCTGCGACAGCTGGTCGATGCCGGTCTTATACGCCGCCGTCAGCGCCGCCGTCAGCGCCGCCGTCAGCTCCGCCGTCAGCTCCGTCTTCAGCTCCGTCTTCATCGCGGCCAGATCCTCCCGGGTTATCGGTGCCGCGCCACCTGAGGCAAAAGTGCACAAACGTTTGCATAAGTTAGCATGGCATTGAAGGGCGGCGCTGCTAGCTTGCGACCTCGTTATGTCCTCGCAAATCTCTCGTGCTTTGGTGCTCTTCAGTCAGCGCCCGCATGCAACAGCTCCGAGCGGTGCTAGACGCTATACCAGTTGCCACAAGCAAACGTACCACAGGACACCACTCGATGCTGGTTACGCTCCAGCTCCGCGATTACGGCGTTAGGAACGAGGTCGGGGCTCACGGCTGCAATTCGGCAACGTCCAATAATTGCTACGTACAAACACAGACCAGCAATCACGGCATGCATAAAAACCCACGCACCGTGTAAGTCTTTTGCCTTGCGATTAGCCAACGAGATTTCCGCAATCGCGTCGTCTGTAATGTGCTCAGCTTTCTCCACGCCCCGGTGCTCAATCAAAGGCGAGTCGCCAGGCTTCAGTTGGAAAGAATCAACGAATTTTTGAGCCGCAGCCATCTGGGGCTGTCAAGATTGGGAGGGTAAAGTCTTAAGGCCGCAGAGCAAGCAGCAAGAGGCAGGGTGCTTTTGGCGCCAAAGGGGCCCAACAGTTCCTAGCCGAATTATGTAACCCGCATAACCTGCCCTTCCCGTCGGCGTATGTAATTTGGTTTGGCTTGCGAGAACGTATATCTTATGACGACCAGTCCGCGAGTCCGGCACGGCAAGGTGACGTCAAGATGACAGCCTGAAAAGTTGCTCGTTCAAATACGATTGTGCCTTAGGGGCCGTTTACATATGCCGAAAACTCCTTCGTATGTATTTGCCCGAAAATCACTTTTAAACTGGTGTTTACATATCGTACCAAAATCAGTTAAAACCTGAAAACAATTTATGTAAGTTGTCACCACGGCCGTCATGGCAACTTGCAAAAAGTCCTCTGACACAAATTCTTTATGCTGTTAATCTGAAAAGATACGATTCGTAGGCCCAAGCCAACCCCAAACTATGCATAAAAGCGACACATTCCACTTGAACTTCAGTTGATAGATCAGGATTTGCTGTGGCAATAGGCGCTTTCCGCTGCCAAAAGGAACGACAACAAAGGATACCAGAACTAGGGCCTCTTCCCGAACTGGTAAGCCGTTGTTCCGCCCAGCCCTCTAGGATCCTGCCCAACTTCCCCGGCCACCCCGCCGTGCTGCGGACCGTCCTCGCGCCGCTCGTCGCCTTTGAGGCGCTGGGCCAGGGGCACAACGGGGGGACGGTGGGGGACGGCGGCAGCTTTAAGTGGCTGCTGGTGGGTGACGCGGACACGGTGTTTGTGCCGCACGCCGTGCTGCAGCTGCTCAACGGCTGAAACAGCGCGTGCGCTTCTGCTTCCGCGGCAAAACACTGGCAATCGCAGGCACGCACGCGCTCTATAAAAACACCTCGCAGAGCAGTGGCGGCGTTGGATCCCATGACAAAGCTGTTGCCTTCGCTCAGGAGGAGAACGTCTCTCGGGCCAGGGGGTCAGGGGGCACGCACGCCGCAAGAGGGCTGCTGCTGATTCTGCCGTCGTGAGTGATAACAGCGGGGAGGACGCCGCCGACGGGAGGACGCCGCCGACGGGGAGGACGCAGACACCGATGATGGGCTTGTGGTGCCGGGCTGGGTTCGGTCGTCATGCATGGCTGACTCAAGCCAGGGTAAATTGCCGGAACAGCTATGGAAACAAAGGGGCTTTACATCTGCCACGCTCAGGGAGCTTTGCCGCAACAGCCTCCACACATGTGGGGCTTGGGCCTGGGAACTTTCTCCGGGGTTCGGCTAGGTTCGACTGCAGTCCTGCCACGCCAACACCAGGGTTGACCCTGGTGTTGATGTGACAGGACTGCAGTCGAACCCCTTCATGGTTCATGCATGTGCAGCAGCTCCGGGCGTTTGGAACTTCCCGTTCGTGTGGCGTGTGTTAGTGTCCGCAGAACGTCGCTTGCATTAAAATTCAGTTGTAAACGCAGAGATTCACGCCAAACGTTATTCGTAGTTTCCACCCATGAACTATGAAGGTGTGGACTTCTGACATATGGTAGTTGTGGCCCGTTGGCATCGAGACCTCAAATTCCTGCGACCTGAAACGGTCACGGCGTCCGTTTGAAACAAACCCAAGGATGGCCACCAGTCCGCTCCTGGATCGCGCCAAAGCACTGCGCGCGCGCTTGTTCAAGGTGTGCGAGGTAGGTCAGCTCGGCGACCTGGCGACGAAGCAGGGTCGTCGGCGACGCCTCCTGGGGGCCTGCCAACGGGGGCCAGGAGCTGCGACTCGCGAACTGCGCGCAGAGTTGCACTTGGCATAAACCGCGGGAACTCCAAAACTCCAAAAATGAGTAAGTGGTACGAGGACTAGGTCCTCGGCACCCTCTAGACGGGCACGGAGGACCGGATCACGACGCTGGCTGCGACTTGCTGGCGCTGCACACGCACATCCCGCAGCTCGCCCCACCACCCCCCAACCCCGCGTCATCGGCCCAAGCGCCGCAGCCTCCTACGCCTCACCGCCGGCTTCTGAACAGCCGCAGGCGCTTATGTCCGCCGGCGCCCAAGTGCCGGCCCAGGTCCCGGAGCCTCAAGCCGCTCCCGCCCGGGCTGCGGCCCCGCCACCCTCCACGCCGGCCTCCGTTCCCGTTCATGTAAGTGCGATTGATTATGAGGTGTCTAACACACTGCCCGAGGGGACTGAGGATCCCCTTGTCGCACAACGCCACCCATTGCACCGCGGCCAGTCCCATGTGCTTGCGCGAGCCTCTTGCTTAAAAGCGGCGTTCCCAGCCAAGCCCTCCCCAAACCCGAAGTTTGGTTTGAACACTCCTTGACGTACTTGCGCGACATGGGCACCGACCCGGTCAATGGGATGGGCTGCTGTATCAACGGCGAATGCGCCACGTGGCAGGACGACCTTACTCGGTACCCAACTCGGGAGCACAGGAAGCTCCACGGTACCCAAGCAGCCGTGACGATCCCTTAACCGCGTGTCAACCTTGTCGTACATGTCAACCCCATGGGTCCGTGCAGGCCAAGCGCACCGACATCATCTTCTTCTGCTCGCCCAACAACCCCACCGGCGCCGCCGCCACGCGCGCCCAGCTGACTGAGCTTGTCAACTTCGCGCGCAAGAACGGCTCCATCCTTGTGTACGACGCCGCTTACGCGCTGTACATCACCAACCCGGACTGCCCCAGGACCATCTACGAGATCCCGGTAGGGTTGGGGTGGGGTGGGGTGGGGCCATGTGGGTGGGGTGAGGTCGGGTGGGGCCATGTGGGTGGGGTGGGGTGCGGCCATGTGAGTTGGGTGGGGTGCGAACGAGCGGTCCGTGGAGCCAGCGGGTTGGGGGCCCTGCCTCGGCTGGTATGGTCTGGTCTGCCACCTCGAGAGTTTCCGTTCTGTCCTAGCCTTCCCCAATCCATACCGTGCGCCGGTGCCGGTGCCGTAGGTGCTTGATGTCTTCGGATCATGTTTTGTGGTCCTTATTTCATTGCTGATTTGAACCCCTGGCCCGTCCCCGTCCCCGCCTGGCGATCGCCCTGCCAGGCGCCGAGGAGGTGGCCATCGAGACCTGCTCCTTCTCCAAGTACGCAGGCTTCACCGGCGTCCGCCTGGGCTGGACCGTGGTGCCCAAGGCCCTCAAGTGAGCATTGGTTGGGGGGGCCCACGGGCTGTGGGGATAGGGACCTGGGGCCGCGCCTCGAAGGAGGCTCAAAAGTCAACACAGAGGGTGGGGTTGGTGGCGAAGGATGTGTGGCGAGCATGGGCGCTTCAGGCTCCCGGAGCAGAGTGCAGGTTAGGGTCTCTCGCTCGACGGGAAGAGGGGGCGGGGAGCGCCGTCTGCAGGGCTTGCAGGCCAGTACTTTCCTGATCCGCCAAAGATTTGGTGTTTTGGCTTGTTTCCCTACTGTAGTCTTCGGGATCTTCCTCCGCCGCGGCCGCCCCCGGTGTCCCTTTCCGCGGTCCAGGTCGATCACACTCGTCTCAATTAGGTTCAAACCCTCCCTGGCCCCCCCACCGGGTTTCAAATCCTCCCTCCCCGTCAGGTACGCGGATGGCAGCCCGGTGCACAACGACTGGAACCGGGTGATGACCACCTGCTTCAACGGCGCCTCCAACATCGTGCAGGTGAGGCCCGCACCCCTGGGGGCCAGGGACCCCGACCAACGGTTGACCAGTCAGGGGGAGGCTACATCTGGAGGATGGGGAGGTTCCTTGGCCCTACGCGCCTACGGCCAGAGGGCGAGCTGACCGCGTACAGCGGGCACTTGCGGCCTGGACAGGGACGCACTGTTGCTCCCGGCTGCCTGCCTGCCTGTCTGCCTGCCTGCCTACCTTGTGTAGTGTTTGTTGGGGGCGGCATCCGTTTTGACCCCGCGAACCGATTGCATACGCACGGCTCAAACAGCGAGGCCGATCCGTGAATCCATTTGGGATGTGGTTTGCGGTGTGGTGCGGTGACGCGTGCAGGCCGGCGGGCTGGCGTGTCTGCAGCCGGAGGGTCTGAAGGAGATGCACGCCATGATCAACTTCTACAAGGAGAACGCGGCCATCCTCAAGGTGGGCCAGTGCCCTCGGGGCACCGAACGGGGACGGGCGTTGGCGGCGAACCAGGGGGCGGGTTGCAACTTGAAAGACCAGGGGTTTGCCTCCTTCCTTACACCCGTGGGGGGACTCCCGGCCCCGCCTGCGTGCTGGTTCGGTCGGGCCCTGCGCGCTGCGCTCCTCGTTGATGGATTGACACGTGGTTCAGGGCCCAGAGAATGATCCAGCGACCCCGTGGAACCCGATTGCGCCCCCGATCCAATATGTTAAGATGGAACATAATGGAATGGAACGTATTGGCATGTAACGTAATGGAACGTAATCAAACATACTGGAACGTAATGGAACGTAAAACATGCAATGTTCCCCCCTGCCATTCGCGCAGTCGACCTTCACGGAGATGGGCTTCAAGGTGTACGGCGGTGATGATGCGCCGTACATCTGGGTCGGCTTCCCAGGTGAGCTGACGTGTGTGTTGCTTCTGGTTGATCAAGGACTGCGCGTCCGTCCATTCAATGCGCGGCTTGGCCCCCGGGTGTGGTTGTGGGGTTACCGGTCCCAAAGGAGAAGACCAAACGTCTTGATGTTCCGACAAGCATGGGTGCATGGGTGCGGACCGCACCCTGCGCTTCTTGCGCTTCTTCCATGCGACTTGTGCTTGTTCTTCGTGCACATCGGATCTCTCCCCTGAGGCGGATGCGAATCGCACCCTCCCCCATGGGCACTTCGGCACATCCTACCTCGTGTCGTGCGGTCCTCTTACCGCCCCCTCCAACCCGCCCGTGGCCGTCCGCAGGCAAGCCCTCCTGGGACGTGTTCGCGGAGATCCTGGAGCGTTGCAACATCGTGACCACGCCGGGCAGCGGCTTCGGGCCCGCGGGCGAGGGCTTCGTGCGCGCCTCCGCGTTCGGCAGCCGTGAGAACATCCTGGAGGCGGTGCGCCGCTTCAAGGAGGCGTACGGCAAGCGCAACTGAGCGGGCGCTGCACTGTGACGCCACAGCTTCGACACATGGGACGTCTGCTGCCTCATGACTGCGGGTCATGAGAAGCAGTGTAGACAGCGCCACCAGCTGACGGCAGCTTCTGCCGGGTAAGCAGCAGCAGAGAGAAGGGATGGTGGTGTCAAAAGAGCTGCTGCACTGGCACGAGTTGCAAGCAGGAAGGCGTGTGGGGGCCTTTTTGATGCGCGGGGCCGACCGTTGTCGGGCCAGCAGCGCGCGCCTGAGTCGGGAGACAGGGTGAGGCTGAGGTGGGCAGGGGCTTGGCGACGTAGGACCGGTGGCGGGCGCCTCGAGAGCGGAGAGACGGTGCCCATGGAGGCACGGCGCGCGACACAGAGGTGTAGAGGAGGACATGTTCGTGAAATGGAGGGCGTTGGAGGTGGTCATCACGGTCCGCTACCAGGACCGATTCTCCGCAGGTGCCTGCAGGTGCTTATCATTTCGTGCTCAACTCAAGAATTCGTAAATTTCGTTGCGCGGTGCCTCTCTGGTGACACGGATGTTAACTTAATGTCGTCGACATCCGGCGGAGAAGTGCAGTTTTGACCACCGAGTGCGCCGCCCCCGCTTGAAGGGTTGCAAGGCGGCGCTGGGGCCGCGGGGCAGAGGCTGTACCGCTGTGACGCCGCCCCTGCCGCGGGGGTGACACGGTACAGCGCATGCGCCCAGTCCTCTGGAGAACCTTCGTTGCGGACGTGGAGTGGAGGGCTCGGTTTGAAGAGCGCTTGCGTGTGAGGGGTGGGTGCCGCAGGTGTTGTCGGAGGTGAATGGTGGGCATGTCGCAGTTCTCGTCATGCAAATCGCACTAAAACACGATGCCAAGTCGTGCACGGCTGTGTGCATGCTATGCATGCCGGCGTGCTCAGTCCCGCCGGTTCACCCACTCCGGCACGCCTGCTGCGCTGTGTCAGGGGCCCCCTGTGATGATGATACGTAGAAAGGGATTTCGTGGGCCGAGGCTGGGCCACGGTGGACGGCCAGGGGACGCGAGGCCGTGAGCAGTACAGCTGACACAAAGCGAATCCTCCCTTCTTCATTACATCTTTACATGGGGCTTGAACATCTACAACCCTTCGGGCCCGCCTATATAATGTGTGTACAACACCAGTCACCAGGGGCCACCATTCCCCCCGGTAGTGCAGGATAGGCTGCAGTCCACTTGCATTTTCCAATGCATGCCAAGTAGCCAAAGCCACGATTCAGTACTGCCCCGCAGTGTCTATCTTGCCGCGTGCCAAAGCATCAACATTCTGTGATCTGCTGTGGTTCGACAGGCAGTGTTAACCCCGAACCCCAATTACACCACCCCGATCACACGTACCCTCAATCGTGTAGCGTCTGCACGGAACCCTAAGCCTCGACCGCAACCAACCGCCTAGCCTCGCCCTAGCTTAGGAGGTGAACAAGAAAAGGGGGTAACGGAACACGCCGCCGAGACCGCACGCCAGCTGAGCGCTCTATTTCAGCGCTACTAACCTTTCTCGCTCTGCTGGCACGTGCGCGGCAACCTACGCTCTGCCGCCTAAGGCTCTCAACTACTGCCTAGCCTGCGGCACAGCACACCCCCCAAGCGAGGCAAGAACAACGCTCCTCCGAAGGTGCGCAGGAGAAGCCACGGAAGGCCAAAACCCACCCACAGACAACGCACCGACAACCCCACCGGCCGGCCAACAGACACGTGCGCCACCTCTGATTCCCTCGAGCGAGATCGGACCCGGGCTGGCGTAGAGGGAGGCAAAAGGGAACCAGAGTCAAGGCAAAACCTCCCCCGCACCGGGACCGGCCTAACCTAAGGCGCACAAACCCCAAGGACAGACACCTATCGCACGGTCCAAAACCGCACACGCGACGCGAAGAACGAGGGGGGGCGGGCGGGAGACAAACAACTCGCGGCAGGCCGCTGTCTATGTTGCTAGGCGGCGCCCGATCAACGGCCCGTTACTGTACCAGAAGTCTATTTTATACGTCTGCGAAGACGGAAAACAATGTCTAACAAGGAGCGACGGCCCAACAAACTGCGAGGCTCACCCGCACGGCCGGGTGCCGTACCTAACTAGCCACCCGACAGGAGAACCAGCCAACCGAAATCACCGCCTTTCCCAAGCAAGTCTGTCTCACCTTGCGCCACAAACCGCATTTTGGGCAAGGCCTAAAATAACAAATTGTTGGTCGCTCTGGCCCTGCGTCAGAAAAGTCCTTACCCAGCAGTGCCGACCTGTCCACACCTCAATCGAGGAGCGCTTCAATAGTCATGCCCCGGTCGGCGTCAGACCCAGCGAGACATGTCACTGTACAAAACACACTGCAGACCTTGCTCCGAAATTGGTTCTGTCAGTCCAAAACCCTACAGCAAGCGTAATAAATGCTGAGGACTGCCTCACACGGCCCCGCCGCGCAGCTAGCCACATTAGCACAGAAGAACCAACATGTTGATTTGCCCTCTCATGCCTTAACGGTGGATAGATGGCTGCTGCTGGCAACGGTGGATAGATGGCTGCTGCTGGCGCCTGGCGCTTTCACCACCTCACACCCATGTAGTGCGCCAGCGCCCGGCGGCGGTCTGGCAAGGTGGCGCCCGCAAACTCCTCTCCGAAGTGCTCAGCCAGCACCGTGATGTTCGGTCCAGTTATCGTTGTCAGAGCATTCTTGGTGCGCGGGAACACGGCCCGTGGCGGGGCACCCAGAGCCGCGGAGGTACCTCCGGCCCCTCCGCCGGCTTCTCCCGGACGACGGTCAGGTATGGCTCCCTGCCATCAGCCAGGCTGTTCTGCAACCTTGCGTATTGGTTGCGTTGTATACCGACATCTGTGTGGACATTTGCTCGATGGCGGCCTGCATGGGCTGGACGGCCGCCTGTACAGCGGGCTGGTGGGCTGGACGTCGGCCTGGATGGCTGCCCGTACAGCGGGCGGGACGTCAGCCTGGATGACCGCCCGTACATCACACGACTGTCGAGAGGGTGCAGCGAAGGGTGCCTCAGGGGTGGTGGTAGCTGGGTAATGGGGTGCCTGTGTGGGCAACCTTCCCTGTGCTTGGTTCTGGGGATCCTTTGCTGCGCCTATCCTTTGGTGATGTCGCCACGCTGTCGGTGTCTGTCTTGGTGGGGTCATGGCCTCGTGTATTTTTCGTTTGCGGCGTTGAGGTGTATTGCCACCTTGTTGGTGGGGCCTGCTGGGGCGTGCCCTGGTATACACCATCGATCCTGTTGGGGTCCGCTGTAACATTCATTCTTCATTCATGCTGGGCTGCAGGGAGTCGGCAGTTTCCGACGCATGCCAAGTCCTCAAGGTATCATTGAGTACTGCACCGCAGCAGCCAACCCATTAGCAGTATTGCTTGTCGCTCTCCTATGTCACTTGTGCCTAACAAGCGCAGACGCTGCTGGTTCCGATCCATTCCCATACAAAGGCATACCGCCATTGAAACTGCGGTCTAGAAACAACTCGGGTCATCAGTGATGACGCTGATGCAGCGGACTTACGGTGGGAAGGCACCACGAAGATAGGATCCGCTGGCTGCAACGAGGTAGGCACAACACCGCAGCTGACCACGATGATTATAAATGCACTAAATGTGCACATGAGAGGGGCAGGAGGCAATGAAGCTGAGTCGACCTTACATTTCTCTTCTGGTAGGCAAGGTCCATAACCTAACGAAAGGGATCCGCTTGTTGCTGGTCGGCCATTGCAGAAGAGCAAGCAATTGAGACAGGGCAAAAACCAAAAGCCCCAAAACAACAAGTACGACCAACCGTCAGGCCAGAGACAAAAGTATGAGCCCAGGTTTGCTTCTCAAACCCGGGTACCACCCATTGTAAGTTGTTTCTGTCCATGCACAACAAAAGTCTCTAAAGTGTGCCTGAGCATGTACACGTGTATCAGCAAAACAACCCGAAGACGACCGACAACAATTCTGAGGACGGTCAAACATCTCCGTCGTGCAGCCAGCCGCATTTGCACACATCGTGTGCGTAACATGCTCGCTTGCTCAGCCTTCAAAGCTCAGCCCTCAATCAGAATTACAGGCCTGCTCAAAGACGCGTGCAGACTGTGCATGGAGGGGCTGCTGCTGACGTTTTTTAAAACTTCGCACCGATGAAGCGCGCCACCGCCATGCGGCCCTGCAACACATTGGCGCCGCTAGCGAAATCCTCGCCGTAGTGCTTCTCCAGCTCCGTGATGTTGTCGTGAGTCAACATCGTCAGCTCGCCCTTCGTCTTTGGGAAGACGTCCGGCGGCTCTGCACCCAGTGCAGGTCCACCCGCGGCCTGCTTCTCGCGGACGAGGGGCAGGTACTCGTCGGTAGTGCCGGCCAGGCCGTTCTGCATCCGCGCGATCTGGTTGCGGTTGCTGACGGACATCTGCTGCGACAGCTGGGACACCTGCTGCGACAGCTGGTCGATGCCGGTCTTATACGCCGCCGTCAGCGCCGCCGTCAGCGCCGCCGTCAGCTCCGCCGTCAGCTCCGTCTTCAGCTCCGTCTTCATCGCGGCCAGATCCTCCCGGGTTATCGGTGCCGCGCCACCTGAGGCAAAAGTGCACAAACGTTTGCATAAGTTAGCATGGCATTGAAGGGCGGCGCTGCTAGCTTGCGACCTCGTTATGTCCTCGCAAATCTCTCGTGCTTTGGTGCTCTTCAGTCAGCGCCCGCATGCAACAGCTCCGAGCGGTGCTAGACGCTATACCAGTTGCCACAAGCAAACGTACCACAGGACACCACTCGATGCTGGTTACGCTCCAGCTCCGCGATTACGGCGTTAGGAACGAGGTCGGGGCTCACGGCTGCAATTCGGCAACGTCCAATAATTGCTACGTACAAACACAGACCAGCAATCACGGCATGCATAAAAACCCACGCACCGTGTAAGTCTTTTGCCTTGCGATTAGCCAACGAGATTTCCGCAATCGCGTCGTCTGTAATGTGCTCAGCTTTCTCCACGCCCCGGTGCTCAATCAAAGGCGAGTCGCCAGGCTTCAGTTGGAAAGAATCAACGAATTTTTGAGCCGCAGCCATCTGGGGCTGTCAAGATTGGGAGGGTAAAGTCTTAAGGCCGCAGAGCAAGCAGCAAGAGGCAGGGTGCTTTTGGCGCCAAAGGGGCCCAACAGTTCCTAGCCGAATTATGTAACCCGCATAACCTGCCCTTCCCGTCGGCGTATGTAATTTGGTTTGGCTTGCGAGAACGTATATCTTATGACGACCAGTCCGCGAGTCCGGCACGGCAAGGTGACGTCAAGATGACAGCCTGAAAAGTTGCTCGTTCAAATACGATTGTGCCTTAGGGGCCGTTTACATATGCCGAAAACTCCTTCGTATGTATTTGCCCGAAAATCACTTTTAAACTGGTGTTTACATATCGTACCAAAATCAGTTAAAACCTGAAAACAATTTATGTAAGTTGTCACCACGGCCGTCATGGCAACTTGCAAAAAGTCCTCTGACACAAATTCTTTATGCTGTTAATCTGAAAAGATACGATTCGTAGGCCCAAGCCAACCCCAAACTATGCATAAAAGCGACACATTCCACTTGAACTTCAGTTGATAGATCAGGATTTGCTGTGGCAATAGGCGCTTTCCGCTGCCAAAAGGAACGACAACAAAGGATACCAGAACTAGGGCCTCTTCCCGAACTGGTAAGCCGTTGTTCCGCCCAGCCCTCTAGGATCCTGCCCAACTTCCCCGGCCACCCCGCCGTGCTGCGGACCGTCCTCGCGCCGCTCGTCGCCTTTGAGGCGCTGGGCCAGGGGCACAACGGGGGGGACGGTGGGGGGACGGCGGCAGCTTTAAGTGGCTGCTGGTGGGTGACGCGGACACGGTGTTTGTGCCGCACGCCGTGCTGCAGCTGCTCAACGGCTGAAACAGCGCGTGCGCTTCTGCTTCCGCGGCAAAACACTGGCAATCGCAGGCACGCACGCGCTCTATAAAAACACCTCGCAGAGCAGTGGCGGCGTTGGATCCCATGACAAAGCTGTTGCCTTCGCTCAGGAGGAGAACGTCTCTCGGGCCAGGGGTCAGGGGGCACGCACGCCGCAAGAGGGCTGCTGCTGATTCTGCCGTCGTGAGTGATAACAGCGGGGAGGACGCCGCCGACGGGGAGGACGCCGCCGACGGGGAGGACGCAGACACCGATGATGGGCTTGTGGTGCCGGGCTGGGTTCGGTCGTCATGCATGGCTGACTCAAGCCAGGGTAAATTGCCGGAACAGCTATGGAAACAAAGGGGCTTTACATCTGCCACGCTCAGGGAGCTTTGCCGCAACAGCCTCCACACATGTGGGGCTTGGGCCTGGGAACTTTCTCCGGGGTTCGGCTAGGTTCGACTGCAGTCCTGCCACGCCAACACCAGGGTTGACCCTGGTGTTGATGTGACAGGACTGCAGTCGAACCCCTTCATGGTTCATGCATGTGCAGCAGCTCCGGGCGTTTGGAACTTCCCGTTCGTGTGGCGTGTGTTAGTGTCCGCAGAACGTCGCTTGCATTAAAATTCAGTTGTAAACGCAGAGATTCACGCCAAACGTTATTCGTAGTTTCCACCCATGAACTATGAAGGTGTGGACTTCTGACATATGGTAGTTGTGGCCCGTTGGCATCGAGACCTCAAATTCCTGCGACCTGAAACGGTCACGGCGTCCGTTTGAAACAAACCCAAGGATGGCCACCAGTCCGCTCCTGGATCGCGCCAAAGCACTGCGCGCGCGCTTGTTCAAGGTGTGCGAGGTAGGTCAGCTCGGCGACCTGGCGACGAAGCAGGGTCGTCGGCGACGCCTCCTGGGGGCCTGCCAACGGGGGCCAGGAGCTGCGACTCGCGAACTGCGCGCAGAGTTGCACTTGGCATAAACCGCGGGAACTCCAAAACTCCAAAAATGAGTAAGTGGTACGAGGACTAGGTCCTCGGCACCCTCTAGACGGGCACGGAGGACCGGATCACGACGCTGGCTGCGACTTGCTGGCGCTGCACACGCACATCCCGCAGCTCGCCCCACCACCCCCCAACCCCGCGTCATCGGCCCAAGCGCCGCAGCCTCCTACGCCTCACCGCCGGCTTCTGAACAGCCGCAGGCGCTTATGTCCGCCGGCGCCCAAGTGCCGGCCCAGGTCCCGGAGCCTCAAGCCGCTCCCGCCCGGGCTGCGGCCCCGCCACCCTCCACGCCGGCCTCCGTTCCCGTTCATGTAAGTGCGATTGATTATGAGGTGTCTAACACACTGCCCGAGGGGACTGAGGATCCCCTTGTCGCACAACGCCACCCATTGCACCGCGGCCAGTCCCATGTGCTTGCGCGAGCCTCTTGCTTAAAAGCGGCGTTCCCAGCCAAGCCCTCCCCAAACCCGAAGTTTGGTTTGAACACTCCTTGACGTACTTGCGCGACATGGGCACCGACCCGGTCAATGGGATGGGCTGCTGTATCAACGGCGAATGCGCCACGTGGCAGGACGACCTTACTCGGTACCCAACTCGGGAGCACAGGAAGCTCCACGGTACCCAAGCAGCCGTGACGACCTCTTAACCACGTGTCAACCTTGTCGTACATGTCAACCCCATGGGTCCGTGCAGGCCAAGCGCACCGACATCATCTTCTTCTGCTCGCCCAACAACCCCACCGGCGCCGCCGCCACGCGCGCCCAGCTGACTGAGCTTGTCAACTTCGCGCGCAAGAACGGCTCCATCCTTGTGTACGACGCCGCTTACGCGCTGTACATCAGCAACCCGGACTGCCCCAGGACCATCTACGAGATCCCGGGTAGGGTTGGGGTGGGGTGGGGTGGGGCCATGTGGGTGGGGTGAGGTCGGGTGGGGCCATGTGGGTGGGGTGGGGTGCGGCCATGTGAGTTGGGTGGGGTGCGAACGAGCGGTCCGTGGAGCCAGCGCGTTAGGGGCAGTTCTATCACACTCGACTCAATTCGGTTCAAGCCCTCCCTGCCCCCTGCCGGGTTTCAAATCCTCCCTCCACGTCAGGTACGCGGATGGCAGCCCGGTGAACAACGACTGGAACCGGGTGATGACCACCTGCTTCAACGGCGCCTCCAACATCGTGCAGGTGCGGCCCGCACCCCCTGGGGGCCAGGGACCCCGACCAACGGTTGACCAGTCAGGGGGAGGCTACATCTGGAGGATGGGGAGGTTCCTTGGCCCTACGCGCCTACGGCCAGAGGGCGAGCTGATCCTGTGCAACGGGGCACTTGCGGCCTGGACAGGGACGCACTGCTGCTCCCGGCTGCCTGCCTGCCTGCCTACATTGCGTAGTGTTTGTTGGGGGGAGGCTGCCTTACTGACTCCGTGACCCGATTGCATGCGCACGGCTCCAAAAGTCAGGCCGATCCGTGAATCCATCTGGGATGTGGTTTGCGGTGTGGTGTGGTGACGCGTGGGTAGCGCTGTGACGCCGCCCTGCCGCGGGGGCCACACGGTAGAGCGCATGGTACTTACTTCACCTAGTCCTCTGGAGGACCTTCGTTGGGGATGTGGAGTGAAGGGCCCGGTTAGCAGAGCGCTCGCGTGTGAGGGGTGGGTGCCGCAGGTGTTGGCGGAGGCGAATGGTGGGCATGTCGCAGTTCTCGTCATGCAAATCGGACTGGAACACGATGTGAGCGGCGACGACGCCAGGTCGTGCACGCTTGTGTGCATGCTACGCACGCTGGCTTGCTCACCCACTCCGGCATCCCTGCAGCGCTATGTGATGGGGCCCCCGGTGATGATGCGTATAGAGGGGTTTCGTGGGCCACGGTGGACGGCCAGGGGACGTAAAGCCGTTAGCTGTAGGGATGACGGCCATGACGCCGCTGAGGGGGCTGTTGGGGCCGCGCACCAGCGCTGGGGCGGAAAGCACCTCTCGCGGAGCGCGTCGGTGGTCCCCAACCCGCAGGGACCTAGGTAGGGTGGCACGTGCGTGGCTCCTTGGCGCCGTGGCGACTGCGCAGAGGTCCTCGTTATTAGGGATTTCCGCCGACTTGATGCCGAGGGACCTGGAACCTGGCGTTTGGATCTGGATCCTGCGGCTCCCTGGGATTGTCGTACCATTATGTAATAATGGTGGCGGTGCTGCCCATGCCTCGGCCTTGCAGCTCAACTGGTCGGGGACCACTTTAGTGAGGGTGACAGCGGGGGTATGGCTAGCAAGTAGCCCGCCCGACCCAAACAGATACCATTCTACATTCATAAAAGCCAGCAAATGAGATTCTGTGCGCCACGTGTACATGGGGCTCCTGAAGGGAATTCTTCGCGCGGGCAAGGTGTCCCGATCCTGCCCAGGCAGCGGTACGGCATGCAGTGCCTGCCATGCTGCTCCCCAGCTCTCAAGGTCGGGGGCAGACAGCCCGATGGGGATCTGCCGCCGGGAAACGAGCGCAGGCGGAGACGCTTTGGAGCAGTGGTGGCCTCGCACTTGGTGCCGTACAAGACGTGGGCGCACGC
This sequence comes from Eudorina sp. 2006-703-Eu-15, assembly GCA_003117195.1. Lineage (NCBI taxonomy): Eukaryota > Viridiplantae > Chlorophyta > Chlorophyceae > Chlamydomonadales > Volvocaceae > Eudorina > Eudorina sp. 2006-703-Eu-15. Next base: position 975,889 of record BDSI01000019.1, read on the forward strand.
GGGTGTTGCAGTTCGTGTCCTGTAGTGTTGTTACTTTGTAATCTTCATTTCTGAGGAAACACACCATGCAGGCTCCTCTGCCCTGCTCTGCCCTTGACAAGCACGGGCCAGCTTATTCATGCCCGGTCGATTCGTCCGGTGTTGGGAGATGGACTGGATGGACGCTTCAGTCCCGCCTGCTGACGTTGCTTCCACAAGACACGTGGCCTACAACTTGTGTTACACTCTCCAAATGGACGAAATCTGGATGCGCAAGATTGGGGCGTTGCAACCGGCAAGGGAGAAAGGGCGACAGGGACGGCGGCAGGGTACGAGAAACGGTTGCTTGTTGGTACGTGACTTATAGGGCTGTCGTTATGTGTTCACAAGTCAGGGGAACGCTACGCTTTCAGTAATTTTCAAGTATTGGATTTCACGAAATTTGGGGTCGCTAATGGGAGTGCGAGTGGTGGCCAATAGCGGGGGCGGCCGCGCAGAGGAGGCCGAAGACGCACCGAGCACCAGCGGCCGGGAGTACTTGACATATTTTGTTCATCGACTATTGGAATTCAGGCGACCCGAACTTGAAAGCTTGGCGAAGTCCGTCGGCTGCCATGACGACCAGCTGCAATGGAGGGCGCCGGCCGGCGACGTTGAGTTCTCGCCATTCTGGTACCTCACACTGCCGTCCGAGGAAGCAGCAGTGCAAATAAGCAAGCGGATGCTGTTGACAAAGGTGCGAATGGTTGGCGAGTCGGTTGCCGGTAACTGCGTTCGGAAGAGTCAACGGTGGCGCACACTCTCGCCTCCCCAAACGGCTGTAAGCAAGAACAATCACAACTGGACTGCATCACGAAAGCTTTATGTTGGGGCTTAGGAAGGGCCGCATGAAAGAAACCGTGGACCCCGCGGTTCATTGAAGCCTCCTCGCCACGCCACCACACCTTGAAGGCTCCCCATAAGCTGCGGTCAGCAGGGAAGATCCTTCCTCAGCGGCTTGCAGGCCATGTTCGCAATTCGGTCCCCGCCTCTCTCACACGCAGAGTCTGTTACATGTCTCTCTGTCGCCCGCATCACCTCGCGCAGATGATGGTGGAGGTGTGGGGGGAGGGGGAGACGTTCGAGGAGCTGCGTGCGTCGATCGATGCCTGCCCCGAGGAGCTCAAGGTGGGCCCTGGGCGGTGGGACGGGCCACACCTGCAGACATACAGCACGTTCCGGCACGTTTTTACATCCCCCCCCCCGTCGTCATGTGCGACACACGGAGGCTGTGATCGCCGCCCCTTGCACCCACCACCGGCCGGTGTCGTGGACGTCAGACCGGCGGCTGGCACTTGGCGGACCCCGGCCACTTATCCGTATACAGTTCCCCCGGGTCAACTACGACAAGAACAAGCGCTCTCGCTCTGTTTCCCTCAAAATCCTGTATCTGTTGATCATGAAGGCTCCCCGCCCACTCGCGCATACGCGTCCGGCCCGTCAATCAACCTACTCACCAACCCGATACCTGACCCACCGACCCCCTGACCGGCCAACCACCCCCGGCACCTCCCCCCCGCCCAGGCGCCCTGGCTGGGCCCCGACCTGACGTTCCGTGTGGTGGTGGAGACATTCGGCAGCTCGCTGTCCATGGAGCAGCAACTGGACCTCATTGAGCAGCTCGAGTTCGTACCCTTCAAGGTGCGAGGTGACCCAGGAGTGCGGCCGCTGGGGGGCGCAAATGCGAGGGCGGGCGGGGCCGGGGTGAGCCGAGTGGCAGTGGAGCAAAAGCCACCCTTAGCCCCGAGCACGGTAGCGCGTGGCTCGGCCGGCCAAGGCTGTGTGACACCGTATGGCGAAACGGCAGCGCGGGGACGCCTGCGCATGTGGTGGTACGGGGTAGGTACGACATGTCGACAGACTGTGCGGGGGAGCCGCAGTCGCAGTCCGCTGAGCAGCTCTGTGTACTGTGTTGCATGATCCATATGCCCGCCCCCGCCCGCCATGTCCCACCCCCCTCACCGCGCGCACGGTTCCCGTCTATCCTACACGGCTAAAACGTTTGCCATTCCTCTCCCCCCGTCCGCTCCCCCGCTGCGCCGTATTCCACCACGTGCCTCTGCCGTACAGGGCACCGTGCGGCTCCGAGACCCCCAGGCACGGTGGGCCCGGCGGTGCAGCGTGTGTCAGTTGGTGGCGGCGGTGGTCTGGGTCGGCTGTTGGTCGTTGGCGGTTTCGAATGGAACGGGTGACCGTTTCCTTGTTTGTTGGGGTTGTTGGGGTTCGCTCAGTCGGTCCGAGAATCCGGGGCCCCCGGGCGGCACCGCCCTGCTGCTGTGTTGTCGTCAAACAGCAACCACTGCCTGTCGCTGAGTTGCCCGAGAATCCTGGCGCCCCACATTCTCACCGTCGCCCGTCGTCGCCACAACGCCGGTCCTCAGCCCCGGCCCCTGGCCCGCCGCCGGCCGCCCTGCCCCCCCCCGCCGCCTGCAGGTCCGCTTTGCGCTGCTGAGATGCGACTGCGGTGACAGCCGGATGCTCATCGACGAACCGGTGGGTCTCCAAGGGGGGGGGGCGGGGGGAGGAACCCCTGGGCGTTCCGGGCGGCGTCGGGGCGGTCCCGGGTTTCCGAATGGAAGCCGCCACGTGGGTGAGGACGTAACGTACCCCCGGCACAGACCCCGACCTTGGCCAGGCCGTGCGGACAAACGGTACCAGCGTGCCGGGAACGGGGCTTTGAAGGACTGCTTGGCTCGTGCATGCCCCACCGCCACCACGACCTGCCAGCACCAGTTCTTTAGTGTAGGTATACCATGCCGGGCATCGCTGCTATTGGGGGTTTATCCATGCTGGCTACGTAGCGTGCAGGCCCACGTCAGCGCCGTCGGCCGTCCCACCCCCACTCCGCAACTGCCGGGCCTTTGACCCTTCGCGGACCCCCCCCTTTCAGTGCGTCAACCAACCTCCTATATCCCCCCATCAGCCTTTCCCCCGCCCCTCACCCTGCACCCCCCTCCCCGCTCCCTCCTCCCCGCCCGTCCTGCGCCTCTCCCCTCCCCTCCCCGTACCCCCTCCCGGGGGCTCCCCCAGGTGCCGCAGCGGCTGTACTTTGGGCGGCTGGTGGCCTCCTCGGACCGCGGCGTCATCGACGCGTACAGCCTCAAGCGGCGGCGCTACCTGGGACCCACCTCCATGGACACCGAGATGGCCTTCGTCATGTGCAACCAGGCCAAGGTGGGGCGGCAGGGGAGGCTGCCCCAGTGCGCCTGGGGTGGAGGGCCACGCGAGTCGGGCTTCGCTTGGCGCCGAGGAGGGGCCCAGTCCGTTGCAGCCACCTTGACCTTCCCCCGGCCGCCCTACCCCGTAGCGACTGGGGCGGGGGAGGGGACTGCTGCGGGGCGAGACCAGCGCAGGTCTCGCCCCGCAATCTCTGATCTCTTTTGGGTCATTCCAGGGAGGGGAGCTCCGGCTCGGGCTGGCCGGCCCCGATGGTGGCGACATGCGCGTCTCTGGCGGGTGTGTAGGTCGGCGGAGTGTCTGTCGCTAAACACACGCGCTGCAGCCTTTTTCCGCTGCGTCTCTCACGTAATCATACATCAATTATCTTGGTGGTTCTGGCGGGTGTCATGCTGGGCACACACACGCACACATGCACAGATACGCACTCCTGGGCGTTATTCGGCCACTCACATGTCACGCACTGCGGTCCGGTGTGCCTAAGAAACACACGCACCTGATTGTGCTGCTCGGGTGGCTGCAGGTACGGCGGGGGAGCATGATGCTGGACCCGTACGCCGGCACTGGGTCCATTCTGGTGGCGGCCGCGCACTACGGCGCAAAGGTACGGCGGGCACGGTGCGACACTGTTCCTCCCGTCGCGGCGGGCCGCGGGGGCGGTGTGGGAAGGGGCAAAAAGGGAGGGCCGTGCGCCAGGTCTCAAGCACGATGTGTGCACAGCAGTACGCGCAAGGAGAGATGCACGGTTTGAGCCAGGCCTGTCTTTTGACCCAGCAGCCATGGGTGGCGGTGGCAGTGCCGCGGCGACGGTTCCGGTCGGTCGGCACTGCTCATTGCTCCTTTATCGGCAGCCGCTGTTGAACATGGGCACATGCGGAGTGGAATGGTCCGCAACGGCGCACTCGGTACCTCTTTTATGCGCACACGCCTATGATAAATGGTGTGTACACCCCCTGGCAGTTTGAAATTGTCTACCAATTACCCATACCCCCTGCCCTGTACCGTACGTACGATACCCATATGGCCGCAGGTGATGGGCACGGACATCGACATCAAGGTCATCCGCGAGGGCAAGGTGGGGGCCCCAGCGGGCTGGGGCATAAATTGAACAAAGAAAGAAAGTCGAACCGAACCCGGGCACACCCAGAAATGGGGGGAAGGAATGGGGGAGTGGGAATGGGGGACCCGTCATGGGGCTCATAGGTGGATAGGCTGCCGCGTGTCGGTGCACCCGTGGGAGGATGAGGTGGAGGGGATCTTCCCTTCTACCCACCGTACCGCGTCCGTCTTACCGTTTGACGCCCTAGGCTGGAAAGGCGGGAACGATCTGCCTGAGCTCCCCACTGACTGACGGACTGACAGACGGACGGACGGACGGAGCTCCCCACTGACTGACTGACGGACGGACGGACGGACTGATTGACTGACTTGACTGCCGCTCCACGTTCCCTCTGTTTCGCGGACTGGTTCCGGTGCCGGTGCAGGTGGGCAAGGGCGGCGAGCGGCTGACGATTGCGTCCAACTTCAAGCAGTACGGCCTGCCGGCCCCCCTGGACTTGGTACGACTGGACGTGCATCGGAACCCCATCAGGCCCGATCTGCGGGAGGTGAGCAAGCTGTTCAGGGAGGGTGGGGATGGGAATGGAGATAAGGGTGAGGGTGGGGGTCAAAGCAATACGGGGGGGTGGGGACCAGGCCAAGGGGTGAGGACTGAGGAGCAACGGTTCCTGAGCACTACTCAGCTGCACGGGCGTTCCCGTGAATGCTGCACGCGGTGCTGGACAACCTGCCGGACCCCACCACCCACCCAATCAATCCGTTGACAGCCCCAAACCCAATCTGGTAGCGCCCCGCCCCGCCCCGCCCCACTCAGCCTTGACTCATGCCCGGCCCACACCCGCCCCACCCCGCCCCGCCAGGTGTTCCACGCCATCATCGGTGATCCGCCGTACGGTGTGCGTGCGGGCGGCCGCAAGTCGGGCCTGCCCCCCGAGTCCGCGGCCAAGCGGGCGCCCATCGCCGACCGGGACACGTACATACCCGCAACGCAGGTATAACCGCCAGCCACCGCTGAACAACACACAGGTCCGGGTCGGGCGGGCGTCACCGCTATGCCTGCAGCAACTCAAGGCGACGGCAGATGGCCGCGGGAAGGCTGGGGCGCGGTTTGCAATAGCGGTGGAAGAGGGCGGCTTTCGGGTCGGGTAGCAGGGTGTGCCATTGGGAGGGAACCCCTGGGGGGCTGCTAGACAGTAGGCAGCTCCCCCCACCCCAACCCCCCTAAAGTACACGCGGGTGCAGCCCAGCACCCCTCAGGACCACTCAACAACAGTCGCGTCCGGTACGTCACGGGATGCCGTATCTGATGATGTACGAACACTGTACGGCCCTCCTTGCCTTGCTCTGCGTCCCGTGCGCCGTGCCCGCAGCCGTACACGTTGGGCGAGTGTCTCCGTGACCTGCTAGAGATGTCGGCTCGGCTGCTGGTGGTCGGGGGACGTCTGGTGTACTTCCTGCCTGCAACACCGGAGACGTACGACGAGGCGGAGATCCCGCAGCACCCCGCGCTGGAGCTGGTGGCCAACAGGTACGACGACAGCAGCACAGCACCGTACACCATGCTGTGTGTTGTTTGCTGTGTGCCCCCATCCCCTTCCCGGCCCCCACCACCACCAAGAAGGTGATGCCACCTCTTTTTCGCGCTGTCTGCTTTTCGTCGGGTGCCTCGGGGGGTTGGCCCGCCGAAAAGAATGACCCGTCGGTCCGGTGTGATGAAGCGGTTTGATGAACTTTGTGCCACGTCAAGGGTCATCCGCCATCCAGCCCTGCGGTGGGCTCACCTCAACGTCGTCCCCTCGAACCGTCCATCCAATCGCTCCATCCACGCCGAACAACACCAACTCGCTGTTCACGAACACAAGGGTGCTGCCCTCCAGTGGGTGTGCGAAGCTGACACGACCGCACACGCCCACAGTTCGTTTGTGTGTGTTGAAAGGGCGGGGCCACCTCTATATCGGCGGATTGCATGGCATTGCAATTGATCCCTGCTGCCAGAATCCTCATCTCCCGCATCTCTTGCCTGATCGCGTGTGCGCCACCACCCGTGCTCCCATCGCCGCTTTTTCAAAACCTCATCCGCGCAGTGAGCAGATCCTCACCACACGATACAGCCGGCGGCTCATCACCATGGAGAAAGTACGGCAGTACGACGCAGACGCGGCGGCGGCGTACTACGCTGCCCATCCGGAGCCCACGATGGCCATCGACCGACTGCACGACATTGTGTACGAGCAGCTGCCGCCAGCGGCGTCCAGCGACGCGGCTTCGACCGCGAGCGGCGGGGAGGGCGGCGGCGTCGACGGTGCGGCCTTGAAGCCGCGACGGCGATGCCGGGGGAAGCAGTTCTGACGGTTGAGGCGGAGGTCTCGTGCGTTGCTTCGGGGTTCAGGGTGGTGGGATGAGTTGGGATGTTTCTGTGGGCTGACTCTGTTTGTGGGCTGATCCTGCTTCTGTTGGGCTGAAAGGCTGATCCTGGTTCATGTGGGTTCCCGAGGGGCCCATATGCTGAGAGGATGACAACACCGGTGGATGTCCTAGCTGCAGTTTTTCATACACGTGAGTACAGAGTAGAAGTAAAAATGTCGCTGTCGCTGTCCCGCCACCACCGATATGCTGCTTCCTCACGACCAGCGTCAGCAGTTGTTATGTCCGGGCGGGTGTTGGTGAGGGTCACCTACCTGGGTGACTCACACTAGCACACCGCCCGGGATGGGCTTCTGCCCATTCCCTTGAGGGGACACAGCTGTCGCCGATCCTCGGGGATCGGGCGAGCGCCCTTGGTTGAGAGCGAGGGGACAGAGGCCCCTTACGTCCCCTTCCCCCGTGTCCGGGGAAGAGTGCTTCGGCGGTCTCCCGCATGGGGCGGGTTAGCGCCCCCGGCCAGTGTCGACCCGGCAGATATGTAACGATTCACACGCACACCCATGCTGTCTGTCCTGGCTCAAGATAAACAGCTCAAACGCACATACACTGACGTGCAAGGAGGCCAGTGCATACAGCAGGTAGAGGATAGGGCCCGGCCGAGCCCCAGTCAAGTCTCCCTGGCCCGCGCCTGCCCAGTTGTGGACTGCCAGCACACAAAGCGAATCCTTCCTCCCACAGGAACCCACCGTCCGGGCCCCCTGCCGGGTGTACTTCACCAGCCAGTAGCGGCTGCCGAGGCCCCCAGTAGTACACGCTAGACTGCAGGGCGCCTGAAATTTCCAATGCATGCCAAGTAGTCCAAGCAATCATGGCGTATTGGGCCGCAGTTTCCATCTTGCTCCCAAAGTATCAAGATATCAACAGTATCGCTCGTCGCTCTCATGGCCCCCCGTCAAATAGTACATTCCCAGCAGTACCTGGGCCCCCCCACACACCCCACCTGCAGACCTCGTTTGTTGTTTCTGTCCATCCCTGGAGGACATATTCTGGGCGGCTGTAAACACCCGGAGATGGCCGCCCTCTGCATCAAACGACACAATGTCGCCGTCCGGCAGATCGCCAGACTGCTCGCCACAGGACGCTTGGGTGGATGCTTCATGATCATGGACGCATGCCAGGCGCAGCAGCTCCCTGACTATGCCGCGATCACCCGCATACCGGAGTGGGTGCTGCCAAACACACCCACCGACCTCCGCCTAAAACTCAGACCAGACATACTGTTCATACCAACGATACCACTTACAGAGGCTAGTAAAGCGGGATGTACATACAGGCCCCTGGGACCGCGAGGACCACACTGTACACATCCTAGAAATCGGCTACACCTCCGACACCAACCACACTGCTAAACAGCACGACAAGGTGCACCAGCACGAGACCATGGCAAAAGAGCTCACAGAAGCCGGATGGAAGGTACGCTACACGAAACAGGACGCCATCAGTCTGGGTTTCGGGGGGGCTATGCGAAAAGACCTCCTTCCCCTTCTGATCGAGCTCGGGGCCTGCCACCACGCAGCCATGACAAAATCCCTAATCCGTGCTTGGGCATCTAGACATACACAAACATAACGACCCAAAGGAAACCGTCATCACTTCAGAGGACCGCCGCGCGCACACACACACACACACACACACACACACGCACGCACACACACACACACACACACACACACACACACACACACACACACACACACACACACACACACACACACACGCGGTTGATTTTAACACACACACACACGCGTCCGCCGCGCAGCTAACCGCATGTGCACACAATCGCCATCGTGTTTATTTCTCTCTTTGTCAGGCGGACGTGACCAGGTAGGACCTAGCATGCACATCTGCAAAGCCTCCAAAGCTCAGCCCTCACTCAAGAGTAGTACAGGGTGCATGGCGGCATTCCTCAAAGAAGCGCGCGACGGTGTATGTGAAAGGTAGCTACGTAGCTGCTGGCCCTTTCACCACCTCACACCAATGAAGCGCGCCAGCGCCTCGCGGCGCTCCACCACGGTGTCGCCCGCAAACTCCTCACCGTAGTGCTCCGCGAGTGCCGTGATGTTGAAGCCAGATATCGTTGTCAGGTCGTCCTTATTACGTGGAAAGTCGACCGACGGCTCGGAACCCAGAGCCGCGGAGCTGCCCTCGGCCGGCGGCTTGTCGCGGACGAGGGTGAGGTACGGGCCGCCGCTGCCGGCCAGGCTGTTCTGCAACCGCGCGAAATGGTTTCGGTTGCTGGCGGACATCTGCTGCGACAGCTGATCGAAGCCGGTCTGAAACACCGCCTTGAACTCCGCCTTCAACTCCGCCGTCAACTCCGCCTTCAAGTCCGCCTTCAGCTTCTCCCGATAGGCGACCAGATCCTCGCGGGTGGCGGGTGCCGCGCCTCCTGAGGTAGGCAGAAGCCGTGCGCACAAGTCATCAGTATATCATTATTATATATGATGTCGACTGCGAGTGCAAGTGTATGATGTGGCATTTCCAGAGCGGCGCGAGCTGCTATAGCTTGCGTCCTCGCAAATCTCTCGTGCTCTGGTCGGCGCTCTTCAGCGCCTGCATGCATCAGCTTCGGCGGGTGCGCTAGCCGCTACGCCGGATGCCAACGTACGTACCTACAGACAACAGCCGCTGCTTGTTCCGCTCCAGCCGGGCAATCGCGGCGTTGGGAACGATGCCGGCGTGACAGGCTGCAATAACGCAGCGTGAGCGGCGTCCAGGCTTCAATTGGTTGTCAGGTTTCAGAATTACAGACCAACAATATGGACATGCATTCACACCCACGCACCGTTCAAGGCTTGTGCCTTGTGGCTGGCCATGACGACGTCTGCGATGACGTCGTCCGTCACGTCCGCGGCAGCCTCCACGCCGCCGTGCCCCATGACATCACCGCCAAGAACTTGGAAGTCCTCACGAGCCTCAGCCATCTTAGTTCGGACAGTCAAATCCCGAAGGTCGCCGTGCAAGAAACCAGAGAGAGGGTGGTCACTCCGGCCCGAGCCCGGTCTAAGCGGTTTTGGCGCGAAAGAGCGGGATCCGGCAATTCCTGGCCGAACAATGTGTTTTCGGCAAAGAGTCTTTTACACCGATAGAGGCCCACTGGGGCGATAACAAACAATGCAGGGCCGGAGAAGGTCGAAGACGCACCGATGATGGACAGCAACAAACGGCCTACACACAGCCACAATAAAAGCCCAACGCAATGATCTCCGAAAAGTACAAACATAGACGCTCCTGCGTCCCAACAGGAGCCACCCGGCTCCAGAAGCACAGACGCTCGCCTGTCGTATATTACAGAAAACCCTGGTTTTCCTCACAAGCTCGGAAGCCTATGCGTTTATTATTATCAGTCTATCAGACCAATCGTTCATAACAGTGTGCGCAATAGTATTTGACGGGCGTGAACCGGTAAACATACATCTTACGGATACGGTAGCAAAAGGCCGCTCGTTCAAAGTATTCGCCTGCATTCGAACACAGTCATGAAAGATATTGATGGTTCAACTAAACGATACCACCAATTACCCGTCAACTTCTAGGGACTAACATGGTTAGTCAAGCAACGACCAGGACCCCATTACGCCTTCGGGGCCCGAGCTTTGCTACGTTTACGCGGTTTACGGCATCGAGACCTCAAGTTCCTGCGACGGCCCCCGCTTCCGCTCTAAACCCTTTCTTTAAAGATGGCAAGTCCCCCACCTTCAGTCCTGGACCGCGGCCAAGCGCTGCGCGCGCATCTTCAAGGAGGGCTATGTAATTCTTATATCGCTTATTCTTTTTAAGAGTTTTGGGGTTCCCGCGGCAAACGCCAAGCGCACCTCCGCCAGCAGTTCCTGCCTCCCCCCGTTGACATGGCCCCAGGAGGCGTCGTCGACGACCCTGCTTCGTCGCCAGGTCGCCGAGCTGACGTCGGTCCTCGGCGCCCTCTAGACGGGCACGGAGGACCGGATCACGACGCTGGCTGTGACGTGCTGGCGCTGCACACGCACATCCCGCAGCTCGCCCCACCACCCCCCAATCCCGCGTCCCTGGTCCAAGTGCCGCCGCCTCCTGCGTCTACTCCCGAACAGCCGCCGGCGCCTGTGTCCGTCGGCGCCCAAGTGCCAAGGGATGAAAAGCACCAGAGACGGAGGAGGCTTGAGGAGAGCCAGCGACAAAAGACAGTCCTGCCGTTTCCTGAAACAACAGACAAACGCTTCGCCCTATACGAATGCTTTTCATTTCGCGCAAGCCGCAGGTCTTGGTGTAAACAGGTCTGGACTTTCAGGGATGTCAGGCAGTAAGTTTGGTATCCGTTACAAGGTGAACCCGAATCAGTTATCGATTGGGAAAAACGACGGACCCTGTCGGACCGCTCCAAAATACGGAATGCGGCGCACTTCCCCTACAGACAAAACCTAGCAGGGCAACCCTTTTGCGCGAACACGTTCTCCTACCTGCACCCGACAGGAGAACAGGTCGTTCGCGTCCATTCAGCCAGCCAGCGGCCAGCCGGACTGGGCCGCACTGACCAGCCGGACTGTCCGGCCGTACTGTCACATGCTGTCCAGAAAGGCAGCCGCGCTGACAGTGCGCGCCTGCGCGCGGCACCAGATCGTCATAGAACTCTCGAGGCATACCCGCTTTGAAGTTGTATCGTCTCGTCATATATCAAGTAAGCCCACGCGGTTCCTCACTTGCACCGATCGAAGGCGTCAAAGGGACCTACCTTGCCTAACCTGCCGCGAGCCGGCGACCAGTAAGTACTCTCTAGTGACCAGCCTCTGACGAGCCTCCAGTAAGTACTCTCGAGTGACCAGCCTCTGACGAGCCTCCAGTAAGTACTCTCGAGTGACCAGCCTCTGACGAGCCTCCACCGCGGCCCTACTCGCCGATAACCCGCAATTCTATGGTGACTAGTGCTGATGCTGGCTGACCCGGAAAAAAAACCGCACCCATTGGTGACAGCCTTAGCCTCCTCACCACACACCGCAGGAAAGAAACCGCCGTGGCACACTGGACAGGCTCACAAGTGCACCGAAGCACACCCCGCACACCGCACACCGCACCCCACAATCAACATCAAGTTTTAGTGAAGGTAGTAGGGCCCGGCGTCGTCTAAATTCTTTCGGCCCGGAGTTTTCCAGCGGTCCAGGCCCTCGACCGCCCAGCCCCGCGCTGCCCTTCCCCCCTTTGGACACACACCCATCATGCAATGGGCCTTTCCGGCTGCGGGCTGAGATCATGCGGAGAGTATAGTGGGGGCCTTGCCGGGGTTCTGTTTGCGGGCGTCCGCCCTGGCCCCGCCACTGTGTTGGGTCCACCGGGCGGGGCAACAGGCGGCGTGGGCGCAGCATTCACGCCGCGCCGCACATACACGCGGGGCAAAGGTCGATGCGCGAAGCCCCCGCGTGAACGCGCGTTAGGGATTGTCAGAGTATAGGGGTCAAACAAGGAAGGGATCATTACTTGTGGTGTCTGCCAACATCGGGTCGCGGCCAGGGGTCCTCCCCCACCGCCCCACGCCCTTTCTGCGCCCCGCTTTCTGCCGTATCGTCCTCTTGCCCATGCCCATGCACATGCACTTGAGCGGATTGAACGTGTCTATCTCGCAGGCTCGGAGTAAGTCGAGGTAAGTCGTAACCGTCGGGGCTGGGTAGCAGTGGACGATGAGGTGTGTCGGGAAGACTCACCAGCAGCGCATGGCTGTCAGGCCCCAATGAGGTTCAGGCATGTCGCCGACACTGACCCAGGTACTCATGGCTGGTCATCCATCCAGCGTCAGGCCAATCCAACAATCGAACATCCGTCCGCGTCCGCGTCCCCATCCATGTCGGACGCACTACAGGGATGGTAGGTCGTGCGTAACGGGTAGTAGGTAAGCGATGTTATGGGGTCGGGGGGCATTCGTGCGGAGTGAGAAGCGACAAATAAACGCCTAGTTGGTGGTGTTACGTGTGCAGGCTGTTCAGCTTGCACGTTGCCAGTTACGCAGGTACGCTCGAGCGAAGTGCTGCTGATAACGTGCACTTGTGTGTGAAGTTGCAGGTGTGGATAGGGATGCAATAATGAGGGGTGGATGGGGATTGTCGTGTGCATGCCTGGTGTGCGTGTGGAGCCCTGGGGTCTATTATCCCTGTCCGGCTGCGCGGGCCTGGGCGGTGACGCTGAACCTCGGAGCTGACTGCGTGGGTTTTAGTACTGCTGACAAGGGGGTCTACGCTACGGCAGCGAGCCCTGTTGGGGGTGGTTTCCAAACCCGGTCCTGTGCTCTAGCCTTGTCGCTGGCCGTGTTGTGTTCTGGGGGGCTTGGTGAAACTGTTTCACCCTGGGGGATGGTCCCCCCGGCATGTGGGCCGTTTTGGTTCGTTGCGGCGGGGCGGCTATTTGTATGAGATGGACCTGCCCTGTGTCGGTCGGCAGACGGGGTTCCAACCCCAGGTGGGTGGGCGGCACCGCGGTGGTGTCCTGCGCTCGTGTGTGTGCTTCCCGATTACACATGGGGTATGTAGGCTCCGGGGGGTTAGTCCGCGGTGCTGTATCCAGAACCCTGCCATTGTTCTGTACGGTATTGTACTGCAGTGTACTGCGGAAATCTGCGTCGAAAGCGAAACTGGCAGAGCGCCCGGTGCCTGCACAAGAACAGACGCCGAGAAACCAGTCAACGACTGGGGTACGGTACGATGTGCCGAGATGACCACCCGGGTCCCTTCCCCTGGGGGCTACCCGCCGGCCCCCTCGGGGGCGCGTGCCGAGAATCATCAACATCACCATCATCTCACCATCATCAACATCAACATCACTAACACCATCAACATCACAAACATCGCCAACACACCAAGCAGGGCATGCACGCGTCACTCCTGATGTGCACTGCACACTGCGATGGTGGGTACGTGATGGCTAGAGAGCTCAGGCCCTCCCAGGTCCCTGCAATCGGTGTACATAGGCTTCGATTGCCGCCGGACCCAGCCACACCATTCTTGGTCCGCCGTCTTGAATGGTCCGCCTGCCTCGCCGGGACGTCGAGGCCGCACATTCCAACCTCGTAAAGCCATAGCAGCCCGCCCATATCGTAACCGCACAGGGGACCCTCCTTCCCCGTTACTTGGTGCAGCGTCCCCTTGCTTGCTACCCTCACATACAAGCCACGGCCCCCTTGCTTGCCATCTCACACACACAAGCCACGGCCCCCTGGCGGGACTGCCGACGTGATTACTCCCATTTCGCCTCCTGACCCTGCCTGCTGCGGCCGCCCATCCCGGAAACCCGATACGGGTGTATCGGGTGTATCGGGTGTCTTTCAGGCCACCAGACCCAATGCCCACCCAATGCCCACGCACCCGATGATATCTCCCAACACGTCTTCAAAACGTACTTTATTGCGCCGCCTAGGCAGCAGAACACACACAGTCTTCCTTAATACGATGAGCCAATTCAGCAGTTACACAGTACCCGCATCACATCACAAGATCACATGTGCCAAAGTGGGGGTTTCGTTCAGGGTGTGTGCAGCCGTCCAGCTCTCCTTGTCGGAGCTGGCCGGCACAGCTTTGGGCGCTCCCAGCCCTGCCTGCAAGTGCAACCCGTTTGCTCCCAACTCACAGCGCCCATCTCGCCGCCTCAAGCGACCAGCCGCCACAGCTCCCCACACATGCGGGAAGGCCTAGCCAGTGGCCCCAGCGCCAGTCTAAGCCGGCTGTGGCTGCTAAGCCGCGCCTCAGGGCAGCCGCGGCGTAGCACATGAAGCGCCGGACGGGTACCCGGGGGGCGGGGCGCGGGCACCATGCCCCCGGCGGCAGCATGACTTCCCGCGGACACAGCTTCGACGGCTCCGGAACCACACATGAACTCGTACCTTCGTGCATTATGCATTTATTGGTCCCGATCACCGCCCGACAGGAAGGGACCGCAGGAAGGGACCACAGGAAGGGCATGCAGGCGAATCCGTGGCCGTGGACACCCGCTGTCTCTCTGTTCCTGCCTCAACAGCAATTGCTCTCCCAACTGCCCCCCCCCGACGACCCCGAACCCCCCCATGTGGCCGCCCCTCGGACACCCGCCCCCAGAGGCTCCGCTCCAACCTCCAATCTCCAACCTACAACCTGCAACATCCAACCTCCAACCGGGCTTACCAACAGCAGATACGCATCCATCTGCCGCGCGCACAAGCAGACCCATGGGAATGGGAATGGGGCCGCTTTGTGTTAAAGCTTGAGCAGTTCCCCAGTACCCCCGAGTGTAGCACATGCACGAAGAGTGGCGTTGCCTTGCTTGCGGGTTCCAAAGATTCCAACTCAGCCGGAGCGCCGCCCTGGGGCCCCACCTCACCTGGAGCCCGACCGGCGGCCTCGGTCCCCCACGCCCAGCACAATTCCACATGCCATGACTGCCTGTCTACATGTGGCCAAATAATGCCACTGCTTGACCGGCGAGGAGATCGGCAAATGACCGAAAAGAAAACTGAAGGCCCAGAGACAAACTGACCGGTGATGCACCTGCGGCGAATGGGGCATGCCTCCCGTCCCCGCGGGGCCCGATGTCGCCCGTCCGTCTGGGGTGGAAGAGTGCGATGAGGGAAGAGTGCCGGCCCTTCACGACCTTTGCTGTATCCTGATCGCATCGAGACACCCCCTGCTGTGCCCAACAGACCCCGAATCCTACCCACGCCACGACAGCTCGCTGCTGCAGACAGCGCGCCCCGAAAACATTACCAAGCACAACTCCCAACCCAAACTTGCCACGAGATCCCTTCAACCCAACCACACCCCCTCGAAACATTGTTTCACCAGCGCAATGTTTGCGGGGCACGTTCTATATATGGGCATCCACTACTTTGAAGTGGACTCCGAGCCACCTACGACCGACGATGACGGGTAAGTAAGCGCTCTGCGCCGCCGGGTGTGCACCTTTCCCTCATGCCAAGGCACCCTACAGGATCACACAACCAAGAATGAACCAGAGTGCCTTTCGGGAGTGACGCCGCAGCCGCTCGTCCAGATCAGCGCGGGGCCTGACGAGGCGGCCACGCCCTTGTACAGCACAAGAACACATACGGCATACACACACACACACACACACGCGCGCCCGCCTGGCGCCCGCCTCGGGTTAACTGTCGCTCAAGATGCTACATTCAGCGACTCAACCTACGCATAAATCGCCTACGACGCCATCACCAGTCACTTCCATCACGCAAATCAGAAATTCGGGCGGGTTCCCGGTGTCCTCTGTTTCCGTCGCCTGCATCGACTATCACGCTGGACTTCACTTCTCGCGGCTCAGTTATCGTTTACACACGCGAGCAGAGATGCAGATCCGGCCTACTTGAAGCGTGCGATCCTGAAGCCATCAGTACGGAATCCGTTCCGAAGAAGTTTTGATGCGGCGAATGACGCAACCCGGAAGTAAGCCGGCCACCGACCCCGGCCACCCCGGCCACCCCGCACCGCCCAGCCAGCGACCCACTGTCGCAGCCAACGGACGGCGGCTGTGACACATGCAACGGATTGATCGAATGTATGAAACATCCCGCCTCCCCCCGCCCCCGGGGATATTCCATCGCCGGAGGCGGAAGTGGGGGAGGACGACCTCGTGCCTCGTGTGGCAACATGCTGATGTGGCGGCAACCAACCGCCGTCCGCCGTACGACCAGGTGCCGTACATGCACGTCGGACGTCAGACCACGGGCCCGCCTGCTCCGAGCCGCCCAGCTTAATCATCTTGATCCTTACAAATGGCGCCAACGCGATACATGCGTCTCGCGTGACCCCGAACCCAGCTCACCCCGCCCTTCTTCAGCTCCAGCTCTTTGCAGTGTCATGCCGCGGCCGCCGCCGCTCCAGCCACTTCCATTACATTTCCTCAGTTCTTCAGCGGCCGTGGTAACCGCGGCCGAGGTAACCGCCGTACGAGCACCAGCCTACGAGCGGTGGTGCGCAGCTCCTCGGGTAGCGGCCTTTCCACCGCCCAGTGCCACAGGCCCAGCAGCTGTTAACTTCCGCGCCAGGCCCAGCAGCTCTTGACTTCCGCGCCAGGCCCAGCAGCTCTTGACTTCCGCGCCAGGCCCAGCAGCTCTTGACTTCCGCGCCAGGCCCAGCAGCTCTTGACTTCCGCGCAGGCCCAGCAGGTCTTGACTTCCGCGCCAGGCCCAGCAGCTCTTAACTTCTGCGCAGGCCCAGCAGCTCTTGACTTCCGCGCCAGGCCCAGCAGCTCTTGACTTCCGCGCCAGGCCCAGCAGCTCTTGACTTCCGCGCCAGGCCCAGCAGCTCTTGACTTCCGCGCCAGGCCCAGCAGCTCTTGACTTCCGCGCCAGGCCCAGCAGCTCTTGACTTCCGCGCAGGCCCAGCAGCTCTTGATTTCCGCGCCAGGCCCAGCAGCTCTTGACTTCCGCGCCAGGCCCAGCAGCTCTTGACTTCCGCGCCAGGCCCAGCAGCTCTTGACTTCCGCGCAGGCCCAGCAGGTCTTGACTTCCGCGCCAGGCCCAGCAGCTCTTCCGCGCCAGGGCGGACACCCGCCGCGCTCTCCCTCTCACCCTCCCAGTCACCCCCTCTCGGGCGCAGTCTCCGGCGGCAGCGGGGGAAGTGGGGGACTGCAGGGAGCGCGAGCCCGATTGGCTCTACCCCGGTTGGCCGCCGCAGCTGGAGATGATGGTGCAGGCCTAGCTACTTGGGAACGTCGGATGCGGATGGGGATGGCGGTGCGGGCGCGGGTGCCGCTGCCGGGAGGTGGCTGGGAGCGGCGGCATCCGCCTCTCCAACGGGCGCCGCTTTTCCGGCTGGGGGCTCCTCGGGGGGCCGCCAGAGGAAGGTCTGCCAGAGGCAGTGGCGGTGGGGGCGGCGACGGGTGCGGGGGAGGGGGCAGGACCCTAGGTATCGACAGAAGGCGCAGCGAGGGCGAGACCAAGTTGGAAGGGGGGTAGGGTATAGGAAATTGGTAGACATATTCATACTGCGCTGCAGCCAGAAGCGAATATCCGAGATCTCCAGCGAAGTGACGACGTCCACCTTGTAGGCCTTGACAAATACTGACTGAAGTACGGTAATTAACACCGAATTGAAAGAAAACCGCCTAATGCCAGTTCGGCCACGCGGCCGCTGAAGTGTCGGAAACGCTGGCGGCTGTTAAAATGCACACGAGCCCTAGCTCCCAACGTCAACCTAAAAGTCGAGCAGTAAGGTGAAAGAAGCTTAGTCTTCAATGATAGATTGTAAGTTGGAATAGTTGCTGTAAAGCTGACGGAGTAAGCTGACGGAAACGAGAACGCCGCGCTGCCATGGGGGATAGGGGGGTAGATAAGGGACAGAAGACGGAAGTGGTGGGGGGGAAGCCGGACGCCCCTCGCCGCCGCCCCCCGCGGTCGCAAGAACCCACACCAGCCCCCAGCGGGGACTCACCTCAATGTCAAGAAGGACGAGCGGGGGCCGGACAGTGCCCCTGCTGCCAGATGTACAACAAAGCGAAACCCCATGGTCGTACCCCCGCGTGGGCCCCCTTTCCCGGCGCCCCAGCCCCAGCCCGCCCCGCACCTGCATCAGCCCCAGGCCCTTGACCTCCACAGCCTCCGTCGGGACCCAGTCCTCGTCCGGCAGCAGCGCCCGCACGGCGGCCGAGACGTGTATGGCCCCCGGCACCCCGGTGCTCTCCATGCGACTGGTGGTGTTGACGGTGTCACCTGTGGGGGGGGGCGGGATGGGGTGGGGGTCGGGTTTGGGGTTTGGGGGGGCCGATGGGCCGAGGGGTGTCGGCGTCAGTGCCGTTCCGTTGTGAGGTACTGTAGGCCTATCCACCCGGTGCCAGTATCGGCGGGGGGGCCAGCAGCGCAGTGCGCCATGCCCGCCAGCAGGAGGACGCATGCAGCAGTGTGTGGTGGCGGGTACGGCGGGCAGGACGGCGAGGCAGGCGGAGAGGCAGGCGGAGAGG
Source organism: Eudorina sp. 2006-703-Eu-15 (assembly GCA_003117195.1). Classification (NCBI taxonomy): domain Eukaryota; kingdom Viridiplantae; phylum Chlorophyta; class Chlorophyceae; order Chlamydomonadales; family Volvocaceae; genus Eudorina; species Eudorina sp. 2006-703-Eu-15. Next base: position 994,462 of record BDSI01000019.1, read on the forward strand.
CAGGCGAGGCAGGCGGAGAGGCAGGCGGAGAGGCAGGCGGAGAGGCAGGCGAGGCAGGCGGAGAGGCAGGCGGAGAGGCAGGCGAGGCAGGCGGAGAGGCAGGCGGAGAGGCAGGGCAGGGTTTAGGGTTTAGGGTGTGTGTGTGTGTGTGTGTGTGTTACATGGTTGGGGGTGCGTAACCCCATACCTGCACATACCCATACGAGCCGGAGGCCCAAGGGCAAACAAAACGCCCAAAAGCACTGGTTTGCAATACCGCATTAACAGGAGTCGACGAGACTAGCGCCCAAAGGGCACGATAGAATTACGGTGAGCCCACATGCGCTCCAACATCTTTGCCAAACGAGCCGGATCCCAGGCAATCGCCTCCCTCATCGTATTAGGGCGGTGAAACCCTTCCTCAGCGCGTATTGCATCGTAAGCCGGGCAGTCGAGTAGAACATGCTTCTCATCTTCAATCTGGTCTTCAGAGCGGCAGTAACGGCAGACCCGTTGTCCTCTAGGGACATGGTGCCTACCCCTCCGCGCCCTGTTAGACTCAAGTGCCCAACAACAAAGCCTGAATTGCATTAGCTTCCGGTGCGCAGAACGGGTGATAAAAACTGTAGCGTGCGGTTGCCACATAACGGCCGCCGCACCCATAAACGACAGGCCCATCCAATGCTTGTACTTCGACATATGGATCCCCGGCTGCTTCCCCTCTGATGGGTAATTGTCTGGCTCGACATCGAGGCGCACATGTTCCCAACCGCTCTTCTGTGATTTCGCTGTCTTTGTTGACAACGGGGAGAAGGGCATGGATGCAGTGTCGTGGGAAGGGGAGGGGGAGGGAGATCTCTGGTCTCAAGCCGAGAATGTAATCTTTGGATCTCTTTGGACCCGTTTCCAACAGCACGATCGATGGAAGTAGGGTGCGCTGGGATGGCCCCGTCGTCGTCTCCGCAGACTCGGTCCACAGCTTCCACAGTCCACACGGCCTCAACCACCCCACCCCACCCCACCCCACCCCACCCCACCCCACCCCACCCCACCCCACCCCACCCCACCCCACCCCACCCCACCCCACCCCATCCCCGTCCCTTCCCCTCCTCCGCCAGACCGGGTCCACACCTCCCTCCCCGGCTCACCAAAGAGACAGAAGCGGGGCATGCGGGTCCCCGCGATGCCGCTGACCACGGGCCCGCTGTGCATGCCGATGCGGACCTGGACGGGTTCCCCGTTGGTGGGCATCCTGACCTCCCGGGCGGCGGACAGGATGGCCTGGTGGGGCAGGCAGGGGGCGGGAGCAGGGCGAGGGTGGCGGGAGCAGGGCAAGGGTGGCGGGAGCAGGGCGAGGGCGGCGGGAGCAGGGCAAGGGCGGGAGCAGGGCAAGGGTGGCGGGAGCAGGGCGAGGGTGGCGGGAGCAGGGCGAGGGCGCGAGGGTGGCAGTACCCATGCGTCCACCGCCTCATCCACAGCATTCCATCGGGCCCCGTGGACACCCTTGTCCCCATTGACCCCCTTGCCCCCATTAACCCCCTTGCCCCCACTAACCCCCTTGGCCCCACTAACCCCCTTGCCCCCACTAACCCCATGCCAAACAAATGCCCTCCGCCCCATGCCCCCATGCCCCATGCCAAGCAACTTTGCTATGCCGTGCTGTCGTACTGCCGTACTGTACTGCTCACTTTGGCGAACGAGAAGACCTTCTGGGCGTGCAGCGGGTCCTCCGGAGTGCCCTCGCCCCGCACCGCCGCCATGCCGTCCTCGTCCTCCTTTATGAGCCCCCCCGCCACGAAGTAGCAGTCGCCGATCGTCTCCACCTTGAACACGCCGTACTTGTCCAGCATCCTGTCGTACCTGCTGTACAGATCGTTGAGCATAGACATGACGGCACTGGGCTCCACCTGTTTGCACATCGGGGTGAAGCCTTTCGGCGACCGGGGGGTTCCACAGGGGTGAAGGCGGAGGGTTAAATTGAGAAAAGAAATAAACCCGAAGGCGGAGGGGAAGGCGAAACACACACACACACACACACGCACACACGCACACAGAGGCACGTCGGTGGTTTAGAGGTTGGAGGTTGGAAGGGCCTTAAGGGCCGCGGCTTCAAACCACAGCCTGGACAGGGTCGCTACAACGGGGCCCCAGCGAACGAAGCCACCTTGCGCCCGTTGCACCGCCCGGGGTGGGCGGCCAGGCTTCACCGTTTGGATGCAGCCCTTCATCTGAGAAAGAGCATATGGGCACATGGACATGGCTCATCATACAGTGAGAGCATGCCGTGTGTCGTTTAATGCACCTGGCTCACCCTCCGCTTCGGCCTCTGCCCCGCCCTGGCCCTGGCCCTAACCCTTACCCTTACCCCTCAGCACCCGGTCCCCCAATCCTCCCCACCCCCTCACCTTTGATGTCGGCGAACAGCAGGGTGACCTGCCCGGTGGTGAGGGCGGGGGCCGGGGGACAGGTAGGCGGAGCGGGGGCCAGGCGGGGACGGGGAGAGGCAGAGGAAGAAGAGGCCGGCGGGGACGGTCTCCTGTCAGGAACTTCATGCATTGGGGAGCCGGGGGCGGGAAGGAGGAGGAGGAGGAGGAGGAGGAGCAGGCGCAGGGGGGCCCGCCGGCGAGGGCCCCGGACGACCTACACGTGATGTACCTCTGTCCCCAATGTTGACAAACGGTACTCCATACTTGCTCGTAAGACTGCTCGCCCCGCGTGTGTTGAGCCACATACCCGCCCTGCCCGCCCGGTGCCCTGAGGGTCCCGCGAGCAGTGTTGCTATCTTAAATAAAAAGAATATTTACGGGCCAAAACCCCGGAAATTTTTTATTTCCCGGACCCCCAAGAAACCTGCGAGATTTCATTTATTTGACGCTGTGGAGAGCCGGAAATCTGCCCTGCCAACTATTTTCCAGACTACCAAAAGGGCCTGGAAATCTGCAGGCGCAGGGGCAATTTCTGCATCGTACACCTGTCTACCGCCAAAACACAGTCTGATGCCGTGTCCCCAACTCCTGATTACTCTCCCACATGCATCCGCGACGCAAGGAAAGCGCGCTTCAGGGCTCCAAGACTGAGAATCTATGTTGTAGCTGTGGTAGCAGTGGCCCTGCTGTCGAAACACGCAGAAATATTTCCGGCCTGCCTCGGAGGTTTTTATTTCCTGGCACCTCGGAAGCCCCCCAAAATCTGCCCTGCCAAAGGTTTTTTGGCTACTGGCGACAGGCCGGAAACCTGCGGAATTCTATTTCCCCGTTTTGGAAGATAGCAACACTGCCCGCGAGTGTGTGTGTGTGTGTGTGTGTGTGTGTGTGTGTGTGTGTGTGTGTGTGTGTGTGTGTGTGTGTGTGTGTGTGTGTGTGTGTGTGTGTGTGTGTGTGTGTGTGTGTGTGTGTGTGTTAAAATAAACCGAGAGACACGACTTGCGAGGACCCTAATTGCGCACGCGGACGAGTGAGGCCGTTGGCTGCGCATTGCCGACAGGCCGGGGACGTGCATATAGAAAAGAGGGGCGACATGCGACAAAGCAGAAGCAAAGACATTGTGTCCCCGTAATGGATAGTCGCGGCTGTGCGGGCGGCTTACGCGGGGCTGCGATGGACATGCAAATATCAGACCCGTGTGCGTGTTCAATAAAAAGCCCGCCCGACCCAAACCAGGTGTGTAAAAGAGGACTGAGGTGTGTGTGTGTGTGTAGTGCGGTGTGGTGTAACATACCCGGACCCGTGTGTTGCGCGCGGCATAATGTAACACAAATACACAATACACCGTTCCGCGACTCCATTTGCACGGGCTGCCGCTTTCCTCGCCCGCCGTACACACCATCATCATCATCATCATCCGATACACACGGGGCCCCCACCTGAGGGTGCCGGGTGGCCAGCGCGTTACAGTCGCGAACCACGGGTCGTTCCGCAGCCGCCTCCGTCAGCGACGGCCGCCCCGACGTGTCGGTGACGGAGGTGACCAGCTGCTGCTGCCGCCGCCTGAGGAAGTGCTTGCTCGTCCACTCCTCCGCCATGTACTGCAGGATGTGGCGGGGAAAGAGCTGCTCTAGCAGTCGGTGCTCCGCCTCCATCACCTGCAGGAAGGAGGAAGAGACGGAGCAGCGGAGGGGGGGCATGGCCCAGGGGACGGAGGTGGGCGACGGGGGTGGGGGAATGGGAGAGGTGGGTGGGCGGTCTGGATCGACATTTGTCAGGGGGGCGGGGGCCCGGGGGCGGGAGTAAAGCGACAAAGCCCCCCTGGAGGTGTCTGGCGCGAAATCGGCAACTGGCGCCCTCTGGCCTTGCCAGCCCCCGGGACCCGCTCTCTTGAAGTGCGGACGCCGCCGTCGCGTGAGGCACTTGTGTGGTGGCGGCGGTGGTGGTGGCGGTGGTGGTGGTGGGAAGGGTGCATCGCAATGACGCACACCAACCGCGGTGGGATCCGGGTGGGGTGGAGCACGGGTGAGGTGGTTTGGGGTGTGGGGATGTGGGGCCGGGTGCGCACCTGGGCCACATGGCGCTCCGCCACCACCTTGGCAGTGACGTCCGTCTGGGGCGGGGGCGGGGGCGGGGGCGGGGGCGGGGGCGGGGCGGGGGCGGGGGCGGGGGCGGGGCGGGGGCGGGGGCGGGGGCGGGGGCGGGGGCGGGGGCGGGGGCGGGGGCGGGGGCGGGGCGGGGGCGGGGGCGGGGGCGGGGCGGGGGCGGGGGGGGGGCGGGGCGGGGGCGGGGGCGGGGGCGGTCAATCATTGAAATGGGGAGGGGCCGCCACGACGGGTCGGGGGGAGGAAACAAACAGAGAACATAAGGCCCCCAGCGGGCCCCAGGTGCCCTGGCGGCGGTGGCCGGCCCCACCCACGACGTGGGTGTGTGAGGTGGAGGGTGGGCTGCGAGGTAGTCCGTACGGCACCTCCCGGACATGGCTTACTAACGCCCAAGGTCCCCTGTAGCTGCAATTGTGATGCCAAGTCAGGCGCCGTACACATGTACGATCTCAGACGCTGGGAATCAGGTGGCCTGCCTCCGAGGTCGTGCCCTCGGGGGGCAGGTGGCCGCGGGACCGCGGGGGCTTGTGATCGCGGGTCAGCCCCAACCCCAGCCCCAGCAGGGAAGGGCCCCCACACCCCGCCCCCACACCCAACCCGCTCAACCCACCCTTGCTGCCCCCACACCCCGCCCCCACACCCAACCCGCTCAACCCACCCTTGCTGCCCCACACCCCGCCCCCACACCCAACCCGCTCAACCCACCCTTGCTGCCCCCACACCCCGCCCCCACACCCAGCCCGCTCAACCCACCCTTGCTGCCCCCACACCCCGCCCCCACCACCCACCTGCGACAGGATGATGACCGGCTGACCCGTGATGGGGTCCCGAGAACGGGTCGCCCACACCTCGTGCCAGAACTCCTCCTCCTCCTCCTCCTCCTCCTCGTCGTCCTCCTCCTGATCCTCGTCATCCTCGACATCGTAGCCCCCGTCCTCCTCCCCCTCCCCCTCCCCCTCCGCGAGGTCCATGTCTAACGCATGCCCGCCATGCCCGTCATGCCCGCCATGCGCGTCATGCGCTTCACGCTCCGCCGCCGTCACCGGCCCCTCCACCATCCCCTCCTGCACATCTGTGCCGCACAGCTCCGCCGCGCGCCCCGGGCCGTTCTCGGCCACCGCACCACCGTTGTCCACTGCCCGGGCAGCCCCTGTACCTCCCCTTCCTCCTCCTCCACCTCCTCCTGCGTTTCCGCCCCCTCGCCATCCCCCGGACGCGTCTGGCCTGTCACTGATCTCCGCCTGGGACAGGGTAGGCGCCCGGTTGGGATCCAGCTCGCAGAGGCCGGTGGCGTCGTCCCTGCCTGCTCGGCCCGTTCCCGTCGCGGAGGCGGACGTCCGGCCCCGGGCGGGCCCGCCGGCACTGCCACCACTGGCGCGGCCGTCCGGCACCACGGCGCTGTTCCCGCCCGCCCAGCCGGACGCAAGAGCCGTCGCCAGCAGCCCCATGGGGGTCTGTGGAGAGACCCTGCCGGCACGACGCCGCCCATTCGACACGTGCTGCTGCTGCTGCTGCGGCGGCGGCGGCGGCGGCGGCGGCGCCGGCATCGCCGCCGCGACCAGTGTTGTGGCCGCGCCCGTCACCGGCGCCGTCACCGCCGCTTCAAGCCTGCCCTGGGCGGGAGGCTCAAGCTGCCAACGAGGAAGCCCAGCGCTGACGTCGGTGCCGGCGGCGGCGGCGCCGCTGCGGCCCGCCACGCTGCCCCGCCAGGGGATGCCGGCGGCGGCGGTGGCCCCCAGCAGGCCCACCGCGGCGACCGCAGACCCGATGCTCGCGTCCAGCGTAGTCCCCGCATCGGACGCCATCGACGTCGGCGGCCGCGGCGACGGCATCGACCTCCGGAACGCCGACAGGAAGCCCCGAGATGACGTCGGCGGCGACGTCGTCATCTCGGCGCCGCCGCCGGACGTCGGAGACGCCGTCGCAAGCGGCGCCGGGCCCGTGCTTGACCGCCGCCGCGCCTCGAACAGTCTTGTCGTATCCTCCCGCGGTTGCACACCGCCGCCGCCGCCCGCGCCGCCGGCGGCGGAATCCTTCGGCTCAGACACCAGCGGCGGCTGCTGTTGTTGCTGTTGTTGTTTTATCATCGCAAAGCTCAACAAATGCTGGAGACTGGATGGCGCAGTCATGCGGCGGAACCGGCGGCTGCAAGTTGACTGCGGCTCCGGCGGCGGCGGCGGCGCCGCCGCCGCCGCCTCCTCCAGCAGCGGCTCAGCGGGGGCGGTGACGGCGGCGCCGAGTCCCGACGGGTAGGCAGAGCTGTACGGCACGGCTGAAACCTCCGACACCGCCGTCGCCGCCGCCGCCGCCGCCGTCGGTGTCCTGCCCGTGGGTGTGCCGATCCGCGTCCTCGTCCCGGCGCCGGGGCTGGTGGGGCTGTTCGGCTGAACGTGGGGAGAGTCGCCCGCTTGGTTGGACAGGATCCAGATGGGCTGTTCCTGCGGACGCAGCTGCGCGGTGCCGGCGTCGACGCTGACGATGGAGGCGTGGACGGCGGAGGCGCCGCCGCCGCCGCCGCCGCCGTACACGCCATCCGCGGGGCGCCCCAACCGCTGGACTTGGAAACTGGCCATGCGACGAGGAAGACGTCGGCCGGGGTTGCTCCCGCCTCCAGCGCCGGTCGGTGCGGCCCCGGCGGAGGCGACCGGGCTGGCGGAGGCGCCGGAGGCGCCGCCGAAGCCGCCAGTGAACCCGGCCCCGCCGCCGCTGCCGGCTGTCCCGGCAGCGCGGGAGGATGTTGCGGCCAGGCCCGCCGCCGCAAGCGGCGCGGTGCGCAGCGACGTCGCGAAGGCGATGGCGCGACTCGGCGGCGGCGCCGAGCCGCTGGGCGCGAGGCCGCCGCCGCCGGCCAAAGCGGAGTACGACAGTACGGCAGAGGTGGAGCTGGCGTCCGGAGGTGCGATCAGCCCGCGGGTGCTGAACGATCGCGAGGGCGGCGTCCGCAATCGCCGTACAGTGGCGCCGCTGCCGGCGCCGGCGGCAGCGGCGGCGGCGCCGCCGCCGCTGGCGTGCGCGCCGCTGTCCCGTGGGCTGCCTCGAGCTTCAGACGACGGCCGATATGACAATCCACCAAAGCCGCCGCCACCGCCGCCGCCGCCGCCGGCGTCGAGCAGGCTGGCCCGGATGTCCATTGAAGTGAGGTGCTGCGCGATGCCAGTTGCGGTGGCGGCTCGTGGGTGGTTGGCAATCCCGGCGGTGGGCCAATGTGCCGAGTGACCCATGGGTCCATCGGCGATCGACGACCGAGGTGCCAGGGTGGCGGCGCCGTCGGCCGGGTTCTGGCTGACCCACGCCAGGGGCACGCCGGCGCTGGTCAGAGTTCGAGACTGAGGTTGACTGCACGTGGGTGTGTTGATGAGGGACGACGTGGCTTCCGCGCCGCCGGCGCCGCTGCCGTCCATACGAGGACCCAGGTACGGCAATCCCATGCCCGAGAGTATATGGGACGACGGCGCCGCCGTCGTCGGCGCAGTCGTCATATCGAACTCTTGCCCGTCATCGCCGTCGCCGTCGCCGCCGGCGTCGACGTCGACGACGCCGAGCCAGCGTTGAGAGCCCGCTGGCACCGCCGCCGCCGCCGACGTCGTCCGGTACAGCCTCCGCAAGCCGCCCGCGCCGCCGCCCGCGTCCCGGACGCTCCCTCCCGGACCGTCCGGATCCGCCCCGGCTCGACGACACTCTGCGCCGCCGGCAGCCATCACCCCAGGGCCGCCGCTGCCGGTGTACACCGTGTCGCTTCGAACATCCCAGGCGCCGTACGTCCTTGGTACAGATTCGATGTCTCGGCGGGCCCGCGTCATCATCGACAGGCGAGTTACGGTGCCGGCGCGCCGCCGGCCGCCGCCGCCGCCGACACTCGAGTCCGTCTGGGCCATCACCGCCGCCGGGCCCCCCGCTGCCGCCGCCGGGCCCGCCTCTTGCGTCGCAATGTCGTCCGGCGGCAGCGGCGGCAGCGGCGGCGACACCGCCGCCGCCGTTGCCGTACCTTGTACGGCGCCGCCGTGGACAGCGACGGGCGGGCGGCTGCTGGCCTGGGCGGCGCTTGCGCCGCTGACTGGCGGTGATGAGTCCACGGGCGACGCCGTCGAGGCCGTACCCCCGATGGCCGTACTTGATGCGCCGCCAGCCGCCAGGCCGCGGCCGTGCCGAGCGCTGGCGGCGGTGGTGCCGACACCTGGCCAGATCGCGACGGAGGCGCCGCCGATGGCCGCCTCCGCCGCCAGGTCCACCTCTAGGTTGGCGAAGGAGTCCGTTTGAGGGATGGCGTACGACTCCTGGAGCTCCATAGCCTCCTGGATGGCCTCCTGCGGGGGCCAGGCGCGAGTGCGCGACGTGCGGTGATGATGGTGGGTCCAATGGTGGGTCCGATGGTGGGTCCAATGGTGGGTCCAATGGTGGGTCCAACGGTGGGTCCAACGGTGGGTCCGATGGTGGGTCCAACGGTGGGTCCGATGGTGGGTCCAATGGTGGGTCCAATGGTGGGTCCAACGGTGGGTCCAACCGTGGGTCCAATGGTGGGTCCGATGGTGGGCCCAATGGTGGGTCCGATGGTGGGTCCAATGGTGGTGCTGGTGCTGGTGGGGGTTTCCTACCGTTTGGTTTGGAGTGGTGCCGTGATCAGCATCAGAGCGCGCCTGATGGTGGCGAAGATCGGACTCCTGTCCGTGAGCCCCGCGGACTAGACCTTGGCCCGGTGTCATAGAACCGGAAACCCGGGGTAAAAGCAATCACCCACTCGTGCAACCAATCGCCCTTCCGACCCATCTCGGCAGCGGCCGCCCACCTTGCTGTCCAGCACCTGGCCCGGGGTGCACCCGACTGAGGGCAGCGGCGGCGGCAGTCCCTCATCCCCATGCTCCTGCTGCGCCGCCGCGCCCGACTGGGCTCGGTCGCCCCCCGCCCCCGCCGCCGCCGCGACCACCCCCGCGCACGTCGCCGTCGCCGGCGGATATCCGCCGTGCCCCGCGGCTGCATGCCTGCTCTTGTCCCTCGACCACTTCCGGACTCGGCTGCCGCCGCCGCCGCCGCTGCCGCCGCTGCCGTCCCCCGCCGCCGCCTCCCCTGCGTGAACAATCGACGCCCGGGCTTCCAACAACAGCACCTCCACACTGTCGTACTGGGCCTCGCTTCCGGCGCCAGTCGGGTTTGCGTTGAGGCCCGTAGGCTCGGGTCGGGTGGGGCTGCCGCCGGCGACGCTGCCGCCGACTTCCCGCCGCCGGCGGAAGCGGCTTGTCGTCAAGTAGCCGTGCAGCTTGGCCACCGTCGCGCTGCTCATCAGCGCCGCCGCCGCCGCCGCGGCGGCGGCGTTGCCGGTGGCGGCGTGCCCCTCGCCGCTGAAGTTGGACGCGGTTGCGGTGGACAGGAACGGGCTCCGCGCCGCCATCGCCGCCGCCGCTGCCGCGCCCGCTGCCGCCTCCGCCGCGTCCCCGGTATTTCCTCGTCGGCCGACCTGGCCCATGCCAAGTCTCTCCATGCCTGACGATGCCAGGTGCGCGGAGCTCGGCCCGGCTGAGGCGGTGCCGCCATGGCTTCCCGCGGCGGGGGCGGCGGGGGCGGCGGCGGCGGCGGCGGCGGCGGCGGCAGGCGCGAAGGCTGCGTTACCCTCCTCCGTGACCAGCTGCTGCGGCTGCGAGGGCGCCTCGCCTTCTGTGTCGCCCACCACAAGGCTATGCGGCACCCGGACGACGCCTGTAGGTGTGGGGTACGGGTGTGGGTGTGGGCGTGTGTAGCGAGAAACTCGCCCGAAACCCCCCATAGACTTAGACATTCCGCTCTACCACCAGTTAACCTCGCAGTATCCGTACCAGGTAGAGGCAGTACGCGTTCGCGCGACGGCGACACGGCGTGGTGAAGCAAAGCAACCCGCCCGACCCAAACCGCTGGTGAGGGTGTGTAGCCCCTGTGTGGGCGGATGAAGTGCGAGAGGGTCGCGACGGCACCACGGCAGGTACGGCAGGTACGGCAGTACGGCAGCTCGAGCTCGGGAAGGGGGAAGGGGCATCGCGACGGTCGGATGCCCCTGGGTTCGGGGGGGCCACCCGACAGTAGCACACCACGCACCCTTCCAGACCCGGTCCAGCGTGCCGAAGTCAAACACGTCGTCGTCCTCCTCCCCCTCCCCTTCCTCGGCGCCGCCTCTGGCCGCCCCACCCTGACCGCCCGCCAGGCGCCGGAGCGCTGAGTTGAACCCCAGCGCAGCCAGCAGCTGCAGCAGCTTGTCCGGCTCGAACACAAACACCTGCGGGACAGGGACCCCGGCGACACGAGGGCACCGAGGCCCCCACGATGGTGCCGCAAGGGAGCAAACAGAAAGCGCGCGTATGTGGGGGACCCGATTGCGGTTGCGGGGACCTACTCTAACCATGCGGTACAACACGGGCGGCCGCCCCCTCCTGCCGGCCCCACCTGAGACAGCAGGTCCTCGTGTGGGCCAGCGGCGGCGGCGGCGGCGGTGGCGGCGGTGGCGGTGGCGCCCAGTCCGGCTGGCCCGCCGGTGCCTCCCACGGATGTGGAAGCCGTCAACTGCCGCCCCAGATGCCGACCCAACGACCCCGTCACCGTCAGCAAAGTGGCGGTGTTGCCCCCCACCGAGCCGCCCCCGGCTACCACGTATCCGGGCGCGCCACCGCCACCGCCGGCCCAGCTGCCCCCCGCCGCCGCCGCCGCCGCCGCCGCTGCTGCTGCATGCGCGCCCGGCCGGGGCCCCGCGGTCGCTGCGAGGCGGTCTCCGAAGTAGGCTTTTGACCCCTGGTTCTGGAGCAGGGGTCGGCCGTCGACGGTGAAGATGGTGATGAGGGTGGGGCTGGAAGAGAAGACCATGGCCTCCCGCAGGAGAGAGGGGAAGGCGGCGGCGGCGGCGGTGGCGGCGGTGCTGCTGACGTGGACGCCCCCCAGGGTACGACTCGCACCGCTGCGCGCCGGGACGGGTTGGCTGGGGAGCGTCTGCAGCTGCGAGCTGCGGAAGGCGAGGGGGGCGCTGCCAGGCTGCGGCGTCTGCACAGCGGCGGAGGGTGAGCGAGGGCACCTCGGGATGGGTTCGAAAGGGGTTCGAAAGTGTCCAACGGGGAGGGCGGACGCGCAGGCGTGCTCAGCGCCGACGGAATCGAGGGAGATGCCGCGTGAAAGCGGGGAGGGGAAGGGTGATATGAGAGCGGGTAGCGGTACAGGTGCAGGCGCAGGCGCAGGCGCAGGCGCAGGCGCAGGCGCAGGCGCAGGCGCAGGCGCGGGTAGGGGAGGGCAGGTTAGCTGGGTAGGGTAGGGTAGGGTAGGGTAGGGTAGGGTAGGGTAGGGTAGGGTAGGGTAGGGTAGGGTAGGGTAGGGTAGGGTAGGGTAGGGTAGGGTAGGGTAGGGTAGGGTAGGGTAGGGTAGGGTAGGGTAGGGTAGGGTAGGGTAGGGTAGGGTAGGGTAGGGTAGGGTAGGGTAGGGTAGGGTAGGGTAGGGTAGGGTAGGGTAGGGTAGGGTAGGGTAGGGTAGGGTAGGGTAGGGTAGGGTAGGGTAGGGTAGGGTAGGGTAGGGTAGGGTGCGTGGGGCGGTTGCTCGGGGGGAGGGGGACAAGGACAGATCCCTGGGCTCACCGGAACTCCGACGGTCGTTGTGGGAGAGGCCAGCTCAGTCGAGTGGAGGGGATGTGTCGTTGAGATGAGCCCCGCGGGGGCCCCTCGCTGCGGGCCGAACGTCGAGCGGCCCGGGGCGCCCAGGGGAGGGTCGGGCTGCACGCTGGGCGACGTGCCGCCCGACGTGCAAGCAGCTTGGTATTCGGCGTCAAAATGTGTCCGTGTATCGCCATCCCGGGGAGCTGCGCTGATGCTGGTAGCGCATGTCCTGTCGGACGCTGCTCCAGTCTTGCGGGTCCTGAAGCAAGCTCCAAGGAACCCCAACTTCATTCTCACAACACCAGCTTGGAACAGTGTATTATTATATGTTTCGTCTCGGGCAACTGATGTTGTACGTGATTTGGCGACGCTTCGCGCAGGGTAATCACATACGAAATCCTACACTACTCGCTAACTAGCGCCCAAAGAGCCCACAAGAGGTAAGAAAATATCATTACCATATCAGGTTATACCGTAACTGTGATAATTTAATAACCTTGTCCGCCGAAACCGAAACCTCACGCTACGCGCAAGTTGGCTTGCCCACCAAAATGTTTCGTTATGATGCAGTGAAGAAGCGGTGCAGAAGAAGAGAGTTAGAAGCAGGACGCGTAGCGGCCCGCAAATAACAGAATGTATCCTCTGTACTGTTTCACATACGTATGAATTGGACGAAACCGTGACGATGGGATGAATGGATGTTTCAAGCTTCAACAAGCTTGTACGGTCCAGACGAATCCGAAAGCTCATGCATGAACCGCTGAAGTCAGAGACTTAGCTAGTAAGGTAAGACCAGTAAGACAAACACATCACATGAAAAACTATCCGCAACAAGACTAACAAGTGAAGGGTAGGGTTATATTGGAAATGTAGTTTGGAAACAGGCCGCAAAAGAAATGCTTATCCGCTACAAGTTGAGCACGTGTACGGTACGTACAGCTCAAAAACAACTTCAGCGAAATCATTTCATCACGTCACAGACTCCAGCAGTACTAGACACGCAAAGGCCCCAGAGCTGCTACCAAACAGCCGCAAGCGCCGAGCACTCAAAGTGCATCTAATCTTCAACAGCATCATTTGTACCGCAAAGTACACAAACTCGTTGCTCCGATGGCGATGCTATGTATGTGCATCCTGTCCCGCTATCGTACATGCAAACCGTACCGCTAAGTAGTTGTTCTGGGACTGCTTTGTTGCGCGGTCGTTGCGTGCGTGAAGAAATGGGGGCTGCAATGGGGGCTGCGGTGGGCGGCCTGGATGCTGTCTTTGCCCGCCACCACCTGTGGCTCGTGATCACCCCGCCGGGTATCCGGCAGGTCGTCTGGTATGTTGTGGCGCTGGCGGCCCTGGCGGCCATTGAGCGTGGCCGTCAACGCATGTAACATGTGTGGGACACCTTCACGGTTATTGCCCGTGCACGCCTGGTTTCGATATCTGTGGCGGTCGCTCGGGACTTTTGGGCCCGTCCCGCGTCCTTTGTGGCGCTCGGTCTGCCCCCCCCGGAACTGGAATTCAGGGTGGCTATCTTATTTTGCAGAGTATCTACGGCCGGAGATACTCCTCGCCCAATCGTGCTGAAAGTATCTGTCGGAGGGAGCTTTTGCCGGCATTTTATCTACTCAAGGGGGCTTTTCCCCGCGCGAGAGGCCATGAGTATCTAAAACCTCATTTTTCTCCCGAGGGAAAGTATCTATCAAAACTCAAGATTTTCGGCCGAATATATATTCATATCTTAAGATAGCCACCCTGCTGGAATTCCGTGCCGTCTGATCACCCCTTTCTGTGTTGGGAGTCGGCGGGGCGTGTCGTTCTTTCGCGGCCTCCAGGCGTTGGCTCGCCAGCCGGGTCCCCTGGCCCGTGAGCTGTTGTGGTTGTCTGCGGGTGGGTTCCCATTGCTTCTGTGTGGACATTGCGTCGTCCCGGGGCGTGTAACCATGAGCCTGAACGAGTTATAACATAGGCTAAGAACTCATAAGGCGGGCTTGAAATCCGCACGGTGTGCGGCTGCATACAGGCACTTAGTCCCTCAACTGAACAATTAGGTTGCGCATCCTGCCAATGACGCGCTCAAGGCCGTTATCCATCTGGAAGAGGACTTGCTTCAGGTTGTGGCCTGGGACGCTACATTCATCCCAGAGTTTGGTACTACAGCAGAACTGCTGCATTGCGCAGCCTCGGTGGAGGCGATGGGTGGGGTATGAGTTCGTCTGGTTAGTCGTAGGCAGCTGGGCGGGGAACAGCGACTGGAGCACTGATCAGATAGTGGGGTTCTTAGGGGGCTTGCAGTCATATCACAGAGAGCGGCGCCTCGCGCCGCCGGCCTTCCTGCTGGAGGGCCCATCCGTCAACATTGACGCGGAGCCGCAACAGGGCGTGGCCCTTGGGCCTGCCTTCGTGCCTGGACGCCGCCGTCCCTGGCGCGGCGGTTCATCGGTTGAGCTGCCTCTTCACCAACATCACCAACACGGTGCACCTGCAGCACTGTGTCAAGAAATGGTGGCCGCCTGATGGCCGCACCTTGCCCGAGCTGCTGCCCGCCGGGCGCAAGCCCGTGGCAGCTAGCACGGTGCTGGCCCCACTGTATGCGGCAGTTGATGTGCCCGGTTGGCCTTGGGTGGCTCTGCCGCCGCCATCAGTCACCAGCACGCCGCTGCGGATGGGGCCCGATCGCACGCCGGCCCGAGTCGCTGCCGCCGATTACTCGGCGGCGGCTGGCTTCTGGCTGCGGACCGCGCGACACCTCACGCTGGAGCTGGAGCTGGAGCTGCTGGAGCGGTTGTCACCGCCGCCGGTCTTCCAGGTCGCTCTCTCCCTCTGCATGGTGCTTCATCGTGCTTTTGTCACTTCACATGCATGACATACAGTATCCTGCAGCGCGGCAGATCCCTGCTAACCCGCAGGGGGGGGCGGGGGACCCAATCTGGAGACGCCCGCGCCCGTGCCTGTCAGCATGGTACAGAGGCCTGCGGGACCGGCGGCGGCGGCACCATCACTTCTGGTGGAGATGGACAACATGCTGACACCGCTGGCCCATGCCTTGCTTGCACAGCAGGCACCTTGGCTGGCGGCGGTTATGGCCACTGCTGCTGTGGCGGCAGTCGCTGAGGCGCAGGAAAGCGCTTTGGTGGAAGGCCAAGACCCTGCCGTGTGGCAAGATACGTCAATGCTGGCGTACCTTCGGGGTGCTGGCATACCTTCAGGGTGTGTCGGCGGGGGTCACGGTGGAGGAAGGGCAGCCGGTGCGGCTAAACCCTAGCAACCTGAGGAGACGTTCCGTGATCTGTTGGAGCTCATCTCTCGCTTCTCGGCTCTGGCTGAGGTTCTGACGGATCACAGTGGCGAATTCCAGGGTGCCTTTCATCAACTTCTTCTGCAGTGTTTTGTGGATCATCGCTTCACCTCCGCCGGTCATCCCCAGGCAGACGGGGCGGCTGAGCGGCTGGTGAGGGTGGTGAAGGCGGCTCTGTGCAAGCACTGTGTGGAGACCCAGCACTCGGACGACTGGGATCAGCAGCTGCCTTGGCTGGCGCTTGCCTATCGCTGCTCGCCCCAGGGCTCGACCTGGCTCTCGCCATACGAACTCATGTTCGGCGTGAAACGGGTCGTGCCCCCTGCAGTGCGGGAGTGTGTGGAGGTGCCACTGGGGCCGGAAGGGAGGATAACGGTGGAGGCATACGTGGCAGCACTCCTGGAGCGCTCCGCTCTGCTGCGGCGGTATGCTCCCATCGCCGCGGCAAATTTGCTCTACACACCGCACCAAGACAGCCGGCGCTACACCCACGTGAGGTCGGGACAGTATCGGAAAGGAGTTCGCTCCCGGGGACTACATCTACGTGAGGCGGCCTGCAGTGAACAACACTCTGCAGGTGCTGGTGTACGATGAAGTGCTGCGGGTAGAGCGGGCTGGGTCAAAAGGGGTTGTGGTGTTGATCGGGAAGGATGCGCAGAGGATTAGGAGGAGGGTGGAGCAGTTAAGGCCGTGCTCTTGGTTTACCTCGACCCAATCGTCGACCCGCAGCTGCAGCGGCCTGCGGCGGACCTCGCCTGTGAGGTCTGCCAATCACCGCACGATGAGGTGCACAGCATGTGCGACACTTGCGGGACGGGCAGTGCCTGTCCCCACCACTCACACTGTGCCGCCCGGCCAGTGGGTCTGCCCCGAATGCATCAGGCTGAGGCGCGACACGCAGGCGGGACCAGAGATGGCACTGCCGGAAGCCGCGGCTGTCCTCTTCCCCAACACCACCATGTGGCATCGGGATGCCGTGAAACCCTGCCGTCTCCACTTGTATTGCCGAATTGGTGAATAACGTTACTGGCAACACCGGTTCATAATGCGCGCCCAGTCGTGCGATATGAATGCTTCGTGATGCTGCTCCAGCAGAGTGCTGCTCTACTATTGCGGCCGAAGCAGCGTCCCATATAGTTAGTGATATTCCTAAGCTTCGGGCAACGGTTTAAACCCTACCTAAACCCTAGGGCAACGCACGGAAAGACAATAGCATCCGCCCACAGGCCCCCGTCACTGCTTTTTGGTGAGCAATTTTGGACAAGCAACCTGACCAAAGTCCTACCAATCGAGGTTGCTCAACATCGCGGATTTCACGTTGGAAAACGGAACTTGTTTTGCAACCCGCCATAATGATACATGACATGCTTAAATCGTTGCGTGCTAGTCCTTCATTCAGTTCCATGACATTTCACGTTTACAGCTATACCGACGTCCCGTTGCGCTTGCAGTTGAACCTCAAAAATCAATCTATGATACTCGTTCAAATATTGCGACACCATGTTACAAGAACGTGCGCGAACATTACTAGATGTGACGTCTACGCCATGAACTACTAGCAAGGCGAAGCTTACTGAGTCGAAGAAGCAATCACCAATATGCTATTCACATGCATACCTGCGCATGCTTATGCTGTTTCAAACAAAATCCAAAGCCCCACAATTCGCGCCGCTGGCCATCTCGGACCTTCCGCGCTGAGGCACTCGCCTCGCCATTGTTCCTGGCCATTGCGTTCCACGATCGTTTCATTACTCCTGCAATTTCACGATGAAACGATGTTAACGTCTGCAGTCCTTTCAGATCCTTCATGTGTACACCTTCCTTCCTGACGATTTCCGCCTGGGTGCCTGGTTGAACAAATACACACTAAACAAAGCTATACAAACAACTACATCGGCTATGACCGGTGGTAAAGGACAAGACAAGCTCCAACTCGACTGCTATGATCAACAAAGGAAAACAGGGATGAGGTGCAATGGAATGAGGTGCAATGCTGTCAATGGCAAACAGGGACCAACCACAAACAATGCCTCAGCACTTTTGCCTGTCGTCCCTGCTCGTCAGTTACAATAATGGCAATACAATACATGGATGCCTCTGGTGAACATAACATATTAGTCTATTCGGCACAATGCGTTTTACACAACAACTGCTTCAACAAACATAACAACAGTAACAATGCACATTCGTCACAATAACTTCCTTCTTGCAATACGTCAATAGTTCATGTTGTATATCGCATACAGTTCCATAATCTTGACATTGAAATCCTACGCCAAAAACACCACACGCATGATATCGCGGTCCGTCATGCGGCCAAAGAGTGATTTTTTCCTCCCGTATTTGTAACTATTCATCCTTACCTAGATCTTGCCCACCGTTTGGTGGGCAAGCCAACCGTCTGGTTCGGGGATATTTGTGTACAGTGCCCAGCCGGAATCTGAAATCAGTGAAAAATTAGTCGATTATAACTCCGGCGATCGTGTACGCATTTGCAGCTTGGACCTGTGCTGTACCGTACTTCGCATTTGAGAAGCTGATAGCGAGTCGACTACTTGACAACGGTTCGACCTCATGTCCCATGCACTGCAAGCTTCAGGAATGCCTGGCATAAATACTGAACGTCTCAATCATCAATGCGGTTTACTTTTATCGATAACGGTGCGGGCCTTGCACACAATGCGTCTGTACTGAGAACTGTTGACGACATCGATCTAATGTTTACAGTTGCAGTTGGTGAAGACATAGATGCATGTGAAGGGATTGTGGACCGTCTAGTGGAAGGACCTGCCTGGGAGTCGTACACCTTATTGTGAACTCAGACTTTGTCGGTTTCACGATGTCCTGTGCAGGTGGCCGATCCGCGTTCACAGATTAATTTGTTAAATTTTATGTATATTTTCCTCCCATTATTTCTTCGTTTCTATCTCTCATCCGTTGTGACGCCGAATGGTTCGTACTGCCGAGCGCGCATCTTCTGTAGTTAGCAGGACACTGCCAGCCGTCAACGAGATCAATTTTAAACACCAAGGACCATTACTTCTGCGACCGATTTGAGTTCCAAACACCGAATGCAGCGCCGCACACGTTACCGACAACGGACGTATCATGCGGAGCCGCATGCGTGTCCGTACATATTGTAACGTACGGTGTCATCCCGCGTACTCCTTCGTCAAATTCAGAGGCTTAGACGTTCCGGGTCGGGTCTGACTATGTAGGGGATATCCTGGCCTGGCTGAGGTGCTAGTCTCCCGGACGCGGCTGGCACCCAATACGCAATTGTTCGTATCCTAGGAAGCCCACTTAAAAGTTGAGCGTTGAGAGCGAGCACATCTGTAGCTGCGCGTCGAGAGGAAGTAACGCGTAAGTCCCGTCTCTTAAGTAGACGACGCTTCTTGCAGCCTCACGCAGGATGAGTCGTGAGATGTGCCGCACCATCAACCGCCCTCCCGCCCTCCCTCCCTTCCCGGAGCCCCGAAGAGCCAATCAATCAATCAATCAATCAAGACAGCGATATCGTCCAACGTCACCAGGCAGGCGGACGGAACCCGTCACGTCTGATGACGACGGCGAAGCGGCGCACGGCGGCGCAACCCGTCAGGACATACAACCAGGCTCAACCTGGACCACTGGTTCCGGCAGGCACCGCCGCAGGGGCCAAGTACCTTACTTGCGCTCTGGCTTCGGAGCCGTTCGGAGCCTTACCTTCTCACATTTCAGTGCTTCACCCGATGGCCTAGTTGCTGGGCCTTCTTAATTGATATGACGTCTCCTTAGAAGCGTTTGATACGTCGTCGTAATTCGTACATGCCCCCTGGAACGCCACGGACGTTGATTTCACGCCGGCGCCGCCCGCCGTACGACAATCGACAGACCGCGGTGCCAGCAGAAAGGTGCCGCGTCGGCGTCGACGGGCGCAGCCAGGGGCGTTGTCGCCGACGATCCCCTGGGTCGCTTGTAAAATGATTACTCAGTTTACGTTTTGTGTGAGATGCCGAGTTGCCGTTGGTACTGGCGCCATGAATGAATGGCCTCTATGTGTCATCACTCATCAAGTTCTGTCCAAATGGTCTCTGCTGCTCTGACCCCCCTCCCCCGGGAGTCGAGCTCGCCGTCGCCGACAGCAGCAGCACCTAACAGCTGCCATCCCCGATCGACAGCAGTCAGCTCCCTAATAAAAGATGTGTGGGGAGTTAAAAGGCAACTGATTTTTGGCGGGAACAACGGGTGCGTCGTGTCAGGAGAATCGCGGAATGGCCGTGACTAAATAACTGAGGCCACGCCATCGGCCAACAATAAACCCACCGCCACCACCGCATAGACTTCGCTACCGGCATTCGATCCATAAATACCCGATTTTGCCGGATACGGCAAAAGAGGGATAGCCTAGGGAACGGCGTGGGACCCGGACGCTGGTACAAAGCGGTACTTTGCTGGGAAAAAAAGCGGTAATTCGTTGGTACATTGCGGTAAAACCGGCGGTAATGGTGACGGAGAAAATCGCGCCTTAACACACGCCAGGGTGTTGCCCGGCGTAAAAATAATAACAATATTATTATTATTTCGCCAGCCCGGCCGTATGGCATGTCAGGGCGGCGGCTCCGTTGGCCAGCCCGGCCGTAAGGCATGTCAGCCCGGCCGTATGGCATGTCAGGGCGGCCGTATGGCATGTCAGCCCGGCTGCTGTATTCGCCTGCGTGCTCGGCTGTATGGCCCGTGCTCCGGCCAGCACTGCCACATAACTTGTGAGGCTCGGCTACAGTATTTCACTTATCTGGGGTTCTGGGCGACTCTCTTTGGCCGCACAACAGTATCGACCACATGGCGTGCCAGGTAGGCTTTCCTGGGATTTAACCTCCACCAAACTCCAAACCAGTGCTGGTATGGACTTGTTATTAGGAGTAGTCAC
This sequence comes from Eudorina sp. 2006-703-Eu-15, assembly GCA_003117195.1. Classification (NCBI taxonomy): domain Eukaryota; kingdom Viridiplantae; phylum Chlorophyta; class Chlorophyceae; order Chlamydomonadales; family Volvocaceae; genus Eudorina; species Eudorina sp. 2006-703-Eu-15. The sequence continues at coordinate 1,014,759 of BDSI01000019.1, forward strand.
CGCGGTATGATTGTCAGAAATTCGTCGTTGGCGGTCTACAGCGTTGTTGCAAGGGCCGGCCTGTTCAATGATTGCCGGCGCGAACGGCCGCTTGCTGAGGTATACTTTCGAAACCCCGCCGCTTTCGGCCTTGCTTGTCCATTTTTGGAGTTACAGCACTTGGTCATAGCCGATGCTATACGACGCAGCGACGCATCCCCTTTCCTCCCCTTTCCTGTCGCAGAACAGCAATATTGACGCATTATGCAAAATTGGGAAGCGGCACGCCCTTTCTAGTACGTAATTTGTGATGACACAAAGAAATGAGCAGACCGTATGATGTGCATATCCGTGATATCATATGACTGATACTGCATCCGTGACGTACGGCGTGCCACCCACCGACACGGAACCCAGCGCCCTCACTTTCACAAAAGTGTTAAAGTTAAAGTTGTTCCCCAACAGCGAGACAGCGATGCGCGCAGCGAGACGTGCAAGTCCCTGGACGGCAGTCGCGCAGCGGCCAGCATCTCGTCGGGCCCTGTCGTCCCGGACGATTCGTAATGGATACGAGCGAGGTAGGCTACTTTCCTGTGGATCATGGACCGGATGGGCTTCCTACCTGTGAACGCATTTTGCCCTTCTTCTCACCCTGCGCTTGCATTGCATTGTAACGCGCATGCCGAACCCGTAAGGACATTCATCGTAACCGTATCGTAACCGTGTGACGTGTTGCCATTTGTTCACAAACTTAAGTAAGGTTAAATTCGTTTATATGATACTGATATTTCTCTGTTCCTTAATAATTTGGCTGCGGCCTGTCGCAGCGTCGGTTTGACCGGTTTGCATTCGGCCGCCCGTGCTGCACCTAGGACGAGCACACACACGCGGTGCGGTCCAGAACGGCTAATGTCCACCAGCCATACGCCGCAGGCATTCAGGTATACGTATGCAGCGGAACCATGCCAGCAAGAACGGCCTGCTGCCACCAGGCTTGCTATCTTCCTTGGCGGGAGGTTCTACAAGCTTAGGTATGTTCCTCTCAAACGCGCAGGAAAGTTCGGTGGATGGTCAGATCTTTTCTGCTGCGGCAGCCCAAAACGTTCTTGTCAGATCTTTTGATGGTTTAGGACAGAGTTTTATCTATAGGTTTAGAGTTTACGCTTCCCCGCCCACTGCCGTGCCCACCACGAAAGAGCTATCTAGTAAGTAAAGAACAAGGACATAAGACCAGCCAAAACATAACGCCAACACTAGTGCACACAAGCAAAGGGCTAACAAGGGAAGTACAAGGCAACAAGATTAGCCAAGACCTAAATCCCACACCCACGGGCACAAGTACAGCCAATGCATCACCGATGGCAATCAAATTCGAACCCGCACCCTTAGATCTTTTCGACCTGGAGTGTATTTAAGTTCTTTCAATGGTCAGAACATGGTGTCAGCTGTATGCGAATTAGTTCTTTTTTGGCCGTTCGAACTTTTGTTCTTAAGATAGCAAGCCTGGCTGCCACCGGGATTTTGGTGGTACCAGAAGGGAACCAAGCTGGATAATCCTTGTGGTAACGAACTGCATGGGTCTCAAGCAGCAGGTCAGTGAATTCCACTCCCGGCGCTTTGTGCCCCAGCTGTCCGGAATGAATCACTGACGCGCACTGGCGGTCCGGACGAGCACCACACGCTCGGCCTGCGCTGCACGAACACCCGAAGCCAGAGGACACTCCCCGACATACCGGTGGGGTGGGTGGGGTGCCGTGGGGTGGGGTGCCGTGGGGTGGTAACCGGGGGCGCGACCCCAGCCAGGCGCACGTCGCTGAGGACCCTTGCCCCAGCGGTTTGGGCGCTGACCCGGCTCCGGAACACCACACAGACGATGACAAGCGCGCCCGCTGCACCACTCGATGCACACGATAAGAAAAAGCGGAGAACGGGCGCTTTAGGCGCATTAGACGAATGCGCCTAAAGCGCCATCTGGAAAGTCCCAGGGATGCCAAATCCACAGATCAACACAAGAGATCCCGGGCACCAAAAGCGCCCGCCGGGCCGTAGACAGAATGCGAACTGTTCACACAATCGATCCTGCTCACCCCATTTGGCGCCCTCGGCGCTGCGTACCGTGATGGTTTTAGGATGTAACACACAGCCTCAACATCGCCGCGGGGGCGGCCCACATAGCCAACCGTGTTCTCGCCCAATGCACAGTCGGGCGGGCCTGATCAACCTGCCGCCATCCAGCTAGGTGTTAAAAGGAGCTATGGTGCGCAGCCGCCACTGCCAGCGGACTGCCCGCGCACACTGTTCCGGAACGGAGCTCAGTTGAGAGCGCAGCCTCGCCAGCAAGGTCAGGCCGCATGGCCAGTAACCGTGTAAGCTCAAGCCCGAGCTGTTGGCGCGTTACTGCGGCGCGCGCTCGACCTGCGTTGAATCCACCACACTAAAGTGTCATCTAGGCGTTCATGCCGCATGGCAGAGGATACCGCGCCGCAAGTGCAGAGAGTGGTCTCTAGGGCGGCGGAGAGCATGAGGGGATGTGGACGGAGGTCAAATGGGACAATAAGGAGGCGCATTGGCGACTGGCGGTTGATGGGATTCCTATGCTGGGAAACGCTCACATTGGGGGACTTCTTGCGGTTCGGGCGATACCCGGGAGCGGGGGCGGTGCGGCCAACGCTGAGGCCACACCACTTCGGGTGCCGCGGGGTGGCCCGAGCAGTTGTCGCGCTGATTGAGGCGCGAATCGGGATGGGCATTCACAGAGGGCAAATGTGGTTGGCCCGGACCCTTACTGGATTGCAACAGTGCGCGCGGGACGTTGTCGTTTTGGCGGCTGTTAGTGCCAGGGAAACGGGCCTGGGAGCGGCGGCCCGGTCGAGAGCCAGGGCCGACATCCCACGGCAAACGGAAGATGCACAGGGGATGGCCGCCCGGCGGGCGGTGGCGGATTTCTGGAGCCAGCTTTAATACCGAGGAAGGGATGGTCGGCAGTGGGGACGACACACACCCCATCTTGAAGCTTCAAGATGAATGCCTGGTGTGCCATGGTCCTCTGCCACCAGGGCAGATGACCAGCTGAACACCAGTGGCCACAGCGGGGGCCGCGGGGGAACGGGTCGACAATGCGACGACAGGGCTCTTGTTGGGGGCCCGGGGAGGTTCTGGGCCCGGGGAGGCATTCCGGATAGACCCTGGTGGTGGCTCGCGAGCCCCGGTCGCCTTCCACTGACTTCGCGCCACTGCCGGAGACGGGAGCCCGTCTTGGCCGTGGTGGTGATTAGCGAACATGGGCGATAGGCGGCTAGCTCCCCCTGAGAGGGATATATCCCTGGCTATGGCTGGTCCCGATGAACGGGGCTGTACGGCTGTTCCACGGTAGAAAGGGTGCGGGGTGTGCTTCGGTGCACCTGTGGGGCCTGTCCGGTGCGCCACGGTCGTTTTTGCAGTGTGTGGTGAGGAGGCTACGGCTGTCACCATTGACCCGCGTGGTCCATAATAACATCATTAATAACTGTCCAGTAGGTGTATGGGGGCCCGCTTGAAGCCAGCTTTGTCGCCCGGTCCGGAGTTGCGTGGTAGGGCAGGGACTGCAGACCATCACCGACTTTTCCGGGCTCCCGCACAGATCCGCTTGAAGTCCTACGATGTGTTCGGACGTCGAATAGAGGCCGAGGGGCGAATGGCGTCACAACAGCACCGTGGCATGTCGGCGCGGTGATTATTGCCTGTGCGGCCAATCGGGTTTTGAGGCGTGTTCTTGTTGCCTGGAACAGGCTTTGCCATACTCTGTGCCTCTAGCTCTGCCGAACTATTAGATTGATGTAGCTTTAAGGCTGCGTACATTATTTGATTGCAGGAGCGAAGGTAGCGGATAGTTTTTTCGCGAACGTCGGTTGATGGATTTTTGTCCATTCACAGATTTGCGGTCGCAAGCCTATAATCATTCTTCGATGAAAAATAATCTGAGTCGGCCCTGAACTTGTTCCGAGCTGCAGCACGATGGTGAGGCGATGTCGTGTCACCGCTTCCGACAAATGTCTTGCCTGCCAGTGCACTCAAGGTAGCACAACGCAGGCGCACAATTTTGGTGCGCGTTTTTTCATAACTTCAATTGTTGCGGCGAATTTGTCGCAATTCGTACTGTTGTACTGCTTATTCTTACTACGTTTCGTGCACCGTAGCCAGGCCCACATGATACGCTCACCACGTACGTTCACACAAATCACAAGCTCAGTAGGCTTAAAGCTGTCTGGTCCAGCGGACTCAAACAGCAGACGAATGCAGACCTTGGGAGGTGCACCGTGAACGGGAGGCGCTTTGCTTGCGCTCGAAATCGCTCGCTCGGAGACAAACGAACGTGTGCTCAGCCCTGACCACACACACATGCACCGCAAAATAGAGGGCAGGCATGCGCCGAAGCGCACCAAGGCTCGGCGGGGCACGAGTGGCGGCCCCGGGCGGCCTGGGCGGTTCGAAGCTGGCTCCGGCGCGAGTGATGCAGGGTCGCCCGCGTATCCCGATACCTCCGCCCCCGTCTGCGTACAGCATCTCATCCCCCCGCTATACCCCCAAAGCAACTCCCGCGCATCTGTCCTGGCGGTAGGGGCCCTCCTCTCCCAGGCCCCTCGTGCGGGTCGGCTTCCCCGCGTAGGCAGGCGGCTCGCCGGATGAGGGCTGGGTTTCTCGGGTTTCAGCAGGCCGGGTAGCGGTACCTAGTTGGGAGAAGTGGGCCATCGGTAGGGGTCCGTCCTCCGTTCATGCGTTGGTGTTTGCGCGGCGCTGATCGCGTGGCAGCGCGGGGGCAGCAAACATCGTGTGCGGCTGTAAATCTGCAACAGATGCCGCGTCGTTTTTGGAACGGTGTGGGATCGAAATCCCATGAAGTAATCCCATAACGAACCCGGGCGCGCCCAGCGCAGGTAGAAAGGTTGGGTCTCCGGCGGACACGGTATTACACACATCCGGCAGCGGCACGCGGTGGAGGGAGGAGGGGGCATGGGAGGGGGGATCAGACAGCGCGTGGTGGGCAAGGGGATGGCGGGTGAAATCCGGCAAGCCAGCCACGGCCCCAAACCACCCCGCTGGGCCGAGCAACGCCTGGACGCGGCAGGAACACAACAAGCCTCCATACACACCCTTGCCGCAGCACTACGACCAAACGAAACCGAACCCATGGCCAGAGGCCTCTGGGATGCTGCTTGGAGCGCCCACATATCGGCGAGGTCCCGCATGATGACTTCCGACACCCGCGCTCCCCACACCCATCTCCCCCGACTAGGTCACACATCTGCCCCCGCGCTCCGTCGGCGTGCTTGCCCTCGTAACCCATACACCATTCCAACAGCACCCGTCTCGCACCGCCCTCGGTGCCGCCTGCGCCGCAGAACCGCCTGCACACCACACGAAGGCTTCCTTGCACCCCGGCTGCGCCGCCCGAACGCTTCCGTTCGCTCAGGAGCGCCGTCCCATACAGCGTCGCGCGCACTCGCAGTATCATCCATCACGGAGCAGGGCATCATGCGGGGTCTGCCGCACGTCGTGCGCGCCCCGGCACCGGCACCGTGCGCGGGTCTCCTCCATTACCCGCCTGCCGCGCCGGCCCGGGAGCTGCCGCAGCTGTCACGTCGGCCGGCCACAACACACCAGAGCCGTTACCACCAGCTGCCGGTGCGTGGCTCCTGCCGTACAGGCAATCCGTCGATGCCCGACCGCTGACCAGCAGCAGAAGCAGCAGCGCGTACCTAACACAGCCCAGGTCCAGGACAGTGTCGCGACGGCCAGTGTTAACCCTTAGGCAGCCGCAGACCTGATCCGTGGGCCCCCCGGACCTCGGGCGGCCAGCAGCTCCCCCTCCCCGGTACGGCAGCTGCGACCCCACGCGTGTGCCTCCCCCCCATGGATCGATCGACCGGTCCCCTATCGAATGTCTGATGATGCGACAGAGCCATGGAATGGCAGCCAGCAGCCGCCGCGGCGGATTGCGCAGCCCTCCTCACGCACGCAGGCATCCGTGTGCGCTACGCGGTCCCTTGCTAGAAGCGCCAGGAGAGCGGCAGGCCGGAAACAAAGATGGCATGTACCGCGCAGGGCGGGCCCGAACGATCCCTCCGGAACCGGCGGATGGCCGCAGGCCCTTACCGTCCACACCCTCAGGAATCCCACCGTCCACATGAAAGGGCAAGACAAGCCTGGTCGAGGGGGAGGGGGAGGTGCACAGCGACGCCTCACGCCAGCAGCTGTGACTGCTGGAAGCGGCCGTCCGCGCATATGTGTGATGCGAAATGGGCGGCGCCGGGCGAGGTAGGCTGGATTGCCCTTCTCCGTATACGCTGCCCCCTGCGCCCCGCCTGCCAGCGCGCAGCCAGACCGCCACCAGCAGCGCTGTCCCGCACCGTCTCACAGCCTGACACAACAATCTGCGGGCCCCGCAGAACCCTATCACGAAGCTGCTACTACCATTTCAATTTATCGCGCGGGCGCGACGGCCTCATTTAAAACGTCTGGACCACGCCTGCATTCCGTGTTCTCCGCCAAGAACGACGCCGATTTAACGTCAGCGAACGCGTCCTATTGATTCTTTACGTGACCTGTCGTTCATGATCCAGCATCCAGCACTGTTGTGTTCTACTCAGCGACAGTACCAACGACCAACCAACCACACACACACTCACACACGACCCGCGCGCGCCCGACCTCCCACTCGACCCCCGCACCACCAAGCGTCCGCGAGCTCATGTACTGCTTGCTGTACGGCTAATCGCCTGTGCCGCTTCCCATCACGCAGGGCTCCGGCACTCGCCCCCTGGGACGGTTCCTGCCCATTCGCGCAGGGCCCGCGGCCCAGATCACCAGGTGCGCCACTGGTGGAGACCTCCTCCCACTTGAACGCAGCTGGTCCGCAAAAGGAGCTGGTCTTCGTCACCCTCGTGTCCACACCCTGGCTTGCCCGCCCAGATGGCTCCACCGTGACCCAGATTGCGCTCACGGCACAGCGACACCGCTGTCCAGTTGGCTGGGTCTCCGACCCGTCCCTGCTCCGCACCCGCTCAGAGGGCTGTGAGACAGCACCCAGCGGGCGGCCGTCCCTACCTACCTCCATCACTTCTGTCATCCAGGTGGCAAGCCCCGCTCCTCCGCCACGTCATCCGCTGACCATCCGATGACCCAAGCACATACGGGATGGGGGTCCCGATCCCCGTGGGGGATCGGGACTGTGCTGTGGGGCTGAGCCCCCGCTGTGACGGTAACAATTTATGCGTGCACACACACACGCAAAAGCACGCAAAAGCACATCCCATATGCATATCACTCGCGCTCACATGCGACATTGAATCCGGGGAGGACCCCAGCTCAACCCCGGCACCTTATCCCATCGGCCCCCTGGCCCATCGCCATGTGGCCGCCCATCCTGCGCGCAGCCCCGTAGCCCCCCTCCACACTGGCCGCCCAGAGTGCTGAATTGCGCAGCCTTGCTTCCTCCTCACATAGCTGCTCCCTCTCCTCCACAACCGCCTTATTGCCTCACGGACGATGACGGAGCAGTCGCCGCGCCCCGAGCTCGACCCCGAGCTCGACACCATTACCACTGCTGCTTTGAGCTGCCCCTGCCACGGCAGGACCCCCTCCCCCACGCTTTCCCCCCTCCCCCCTGTCCCACCCCCCCGCCTTGCCGACCCGCTCCTCCCCCCAGCGCCGTCAGTGGCGACCGATGAGGGTGAATTCGTGGTCCTCCATGACGCGCACGCCCTCGCACCCCGGGATGTGCTCCTGCACCGCCGTCAGCAGCTTTACGCCATGCTCGCGCTGCGCCCGGCTGAGCGGTACGTACGGCAGCCTGAACACGGGCTTGACCAGGCCGCACATGGCCAGTGCGGTATTGAGCGCGATTGGGTTGGGCTCGCAGAACATCCAGCTGTACAGCTCCTTCAGGGAGGCATTGAGCTCCGGCTCCGGGTGGCTGCCGTGCATGAGCTTGTGCATGAGGCCCGGCACGACGTTGGAGGTGACCGAGATGACGCCGACCGCGCCGGCGCTGTGGCGGGCGTCGTGCGACTCGTCGTCGTTGCCCGACCTGGCGGAGGGAAGGGGAAGGGGAAGGGAGGGGGACAAGAGACAGACCGCGTGAGGGATGGGGGCGGAGGGGAGGAAGGGGTACTCGGGATGAATGGCAAGACGACTGTAGAAAGAAAGGTATGGTCACGTGGGGCAGGATTCTACACAGCCGGCATGCACAGCCGGACAGTCGTATTTGCGGGCGGGGGTTAGTGGGTGGGAGGAGATCTCGCGAGAGGGCTACGGCACGCCTTCGATCGCTTGTCAGCAGACAGCAGCGCCCTGGGGGATCAGCCATTCAGGATGGAATCCACAGCCTCCTAGGATCCAGACCTTAGATCCCATTTCTTGGGCAGGAGCGCGCATTGCATATTGTGTCCTTGCTCCGGACGTTCTGGCGCCGCGGACCATGCCCGGGGTACGAGCGAGTGATGGTTTACCAACCCGCCAGGATCTGACACATGACCAGGCTTTATGTAGCCTCGTGGACGGGCGTCTGTTCCCACCAATCCCGTTCAGATCAGCACCACAGCGGCTCAGTGGCAACCCCACCAAAACGCCGCTACCGCTAGTCCGGGCGGTAGAAAGTTGACGGCCCCCGCGCACCAGCAGTTGACGCCGCGGGCCACGTAGTTCTTGATGCGCGTGTTCCCTGTGCACTCCTTCACGCCCAAGAAGTTGCTGTGCTGACAGATCTCAAGCACCACGTCGTCGGGGATGTCCTGGCCGGTGCGGCCCGGGACGTTGTAGATGACTGCTGGGCCCTCGTTGAGGACAGCATTGAAGTGGCACAAGAGGCCCGTCTTGCTGGTCTTGCCGTAGTAGGGATTAATTTGTAGCGAAGCGTGCATTCCGACAGCAAAGCCCTGCTCCGTAGCGTGCAGCGCCTCACGTGTCGAGTTTGAGCCTGTGTTGCCGATGACGGCGAGCTTGTCGCCGAAGGCGTTCACGGTATGCGCAATAAGCATGATGTGCTCATCCCAGGACATCAGGTGTCCCTCTCCAGTTGTCCCTCCGACGATGATGCCCTCAACGCCGTTTGCAATTTGCCGGGAGACCAGTGCATCGTAGGCGGGGAGGTCCATTTTGCCATTCCGCAAGTAAGGCGTCTTGATAGCAGTAATGAGGCGTAACTTCTTCAGCCTATCTACTGTGGAACGGGTCTCGGAAGCCGGGTGCGGCGCAAGAACAGCTTTCACCGTGACGGCGCTGGAGCGTGAGCGGAGTCGCCGAGCGGCCCCGGAACAGCCGGGGGCCGGGCTGCGGAGCAGCATTGATGTCTGTGGCGCCATGGCAAGGAAGAATTGGACCCCCAGCTGCATTGCTTCCCGACGAAAGAAGGCAACTTCACATAAGGCCCCGGCCTTTGGTCGGGTTGAGTTTCTGCAGTCGCGAGCTTCGAGCTATAGCGTTTTTGTAAACACGCTCCACACTTAAAGCCCCTGGCCTGGAACTTGCGCTGTCGTGCGCACAAACAGCCAGTCAACAAGCAAGGGTAAATCCGTAGACACCAGGGCTTCGCTTTTGTAATCGTGCGTATGGATCTCATGCATAACAGGCTTACTCTTAAGATTCAATCACCCAGAACATCTTGTGAAACGGTTTTGCCTGTCACAAACACTAACGGTAATGTTCGCGGTTGGGCAGGTGTGCGGATAGGTGGCTCATCATGTCGGGTAGATCCTCAAAGCTAGTTTCACCGGAAAAGTAGTTCGTTACAGCTCATAATAACCTAACACGCCAAGTGATAATTAAATCGAAGTGCTAGCTTGTGACCACTTGAGTCAAAGTCTATCAATATTTACAATATCAACTTATAATTTATACTGCAGGGTCGCTCTACTCGCTCGCAGTGTAACGAACTGTTTTCCCAAGGACCGCGGACCAGCACAAAGTAACCGGACATCAGCAGTCAAGGCAGCACGAACAGCTAGTTCGGACGCTTCATCTCCCATCGCCCTTCGCGACGCACCAATTGGCGGGCCATAGCACTGCTCCGTAGCCGCGACATGCGATTATGAGCAGGGACAAGGAGGAGCGACGGCAGCAGCAACAGCGGCCGGAGGGCTCCCTGCTCTATTCCTCCGGCAACTGGAGACCGCCTGGCGCGAGCTTGCTGCCCAACCCGCTCAACAGTCTTGGCCGTCCGGGCAGCGCGGCGCGCCCATCATGGGCCGCGGCGACCCGCCGAGAGGCTGCGCCCGCCGGGACGGCAGGCCTGCCCACCGGCGGCGCTAAGACGGCACCGGATCTGCTGGCGGCCGCTTCCCGCACCATCGACGAGGTACGGTCACCGGCCCTTCTGGCCCCAACCTAGCAGCTTGAGTCGGGTTGGCTAGGGTCGGGCACCCACCTGCCAGCGTGGGTGCCCTCCTCCCCCCACACCCCGCAGCCCCCTTCCCGCCGGGGCCGCGGAGCGTGGCTATGGCGGGTCACATGACTCGCGCTGGAAAGGAGCCCGCCGGCCGCGGGGCGGGTTCTCGCAGCCCCTCGCGTCCCGCCCCCTCTGTGGATATGCATCCACCCTCTTGGGAAAACGCAACGCATCCCAACTGCACACTCCTCCTCCAACCCCCAACCCCGCCGCCGTCGCAACCTCCCGTCCCTCCTTTCCCCCGGTTGGCTCCGACTGACCGCCCGCACGCCGGCCACCTGTCCGCTTCCCCGAATCGCCCGGGCCCCACTGCGCCCATACCCCCGCCGGGCGCGGCACCCCCCCCCCGCCCACTCCCTCGGGCGCGCCCCCCCTTTTGTCAATAACGACAGCGGGCGCGCCCCCCCTCCCCGCGCCCCGCCGGGCCCACCCCACGGCGCTCATCAGCGCGCGTCGATACCCCGGCACCCCACCTCCTGGCACCCGCCGCGTCACGTGTCCCCTCCCAGATCCCTTCCCCGGGGTGGGCCGGCAGTTCTGCGTCACAGCCGCCGGGGCCTGTGCATGCAGTCGTGCACCAGGGCCCAAGGCTGCGCTACCGGATCCGGTCTGGCGAATACGTGCGCGGAAAGGGGGCTGCCGGGGACGGGTTACCGGGGTCGCGGAGGTGGTGGATTCTCGGATGCAGGGATGCTGGGGCCAGGCGGACGGCCGCGGGCACAAGCTTCGGAAGCAGTAGTAGCGTCGGCAGCTGCGCAGGCAGCGGCGCCGGGGCCGGGGGCAGATGGCAAATGCAGCCGTGTGCTGCCCTGCTGGTCCAGGGGGTGCTGCCGCCGCCGCCGCCGCGTCTCTTCGCCCGGGGCGCGGCCTGCTACTGCCCGGGCAGCGGTGTTGGCCGGCCGGCCGGCAAGGGCGGGCTGGAGCCTCACCTCACCTCGTCCGTTGGGGTCGACATCGAGCCGATGGGGGATGTCGCCGGGACAGGGCAGCTTGCCGTGCTCTTATGCCGCGGGGCACCGTCCGGCGATGGTGGGGAGCCCGCTCGGTTGGTGGGAGGGTCGGTGGGGCAGTCGCTGGCTGAGTGAATCGGCGGGTGGAAGCACCTGAGGGGGGCGGCCGGGCTGCAGGCGGGCGGGCTGGAGGCGTCTGGCTCGATGAGCGGGCGGGCAGGGCTGGCCGGCTGGCCGGGGTGGATCGCCTAGCTGGCTAGCTAGCGTGGCGACGGGGAAACCCCGCCAGCCTCCAACCGGACGGCCGGGGCCCCAGGCTGTATCGGCCCTAGACGCCCCACCGCGCGCAGGGTGGGCTCATCCCTGGAGGCGATCAATCCTCAAGGGCCTCCCCCACCACCACGTCTACCAAGTCCCTGTTACCCTCCGTACATCCCCTCCCTTGCCGGCGCAGCTTACATATGTCTACCAATGTCCCTCTACAACGTCCCCACCCACTCCCCACACACTCTCATTCACCTACCTCCCCACGGTCCCTGTCCGCCTCCCCCATCTCCCCCGGCCCCCCTGCTGTCCGGGGCCGGCGGGCCGGTGGGTGCGCAGTCGTCCCTGTTCCGGCCTCTGGATGTGATCACCAACGCCTACGTCAACAGCGCGGCGGTGGAGGAGCGGGCGGTGGAGCAGGAGCTGCAGCGCCAGACGCTGCTGTTCAGCGACCAGGTGGGGGCGGGGGAGGGGAGGGGAGGGGAGGGGAGGGATCGCAATGGGGGGGAGAGGGCGGTGCCGAGGGAGAGGCACTGTGAGCAAAGGGGGGGAGGGGCAGACGCATACAAGGGGGACTGGCAGACATACACGGAGAGGGGCTAGACCCAGCAAGCGCTATCTGGCACGAGCCCGCTCCCTCGACGGCCTGCCGCGTCTGGGCAGGATCCCTGGGAGGGGTGCTTGGACGTACCACGCCCCAGAACTACTTATGGTTGTGTGCGTGCGGGATGGGGTGAACGGCCGACAGGGCAGCGCTCCACCGCCTTTCTAAACCCTCCTCCTAGCCGCTGAGGGGCGCGTGCGGCCGCAGACGTTACCCCTCGTTACCCCGTTTGGATCACCACCACCCGCCCCCCGCGTGCTCCAACCCCGCCCTTGCCTTCCCCCCCCCCCACCCCCATCAGCCCAAGGCGTCGCGGCCCCAGCTCACGGCCATGTTGTCGTACCTCACGAACAACAACGCGTCCTTGCCCTCCCCGGGGGGGACCGGCGCCCGGCCCGGCGAGCACGCCACCCCGACGGCGCCGCTGTCCAACGGCATCGGGACTCTGTACGGCACGGGTTTCGATGCCATCCCCGAGGAGGTGTCGGGTGGGTGGGGTGGGGTTGGGGCGGGGTAGGAGTTAGCGGTTGTACGAATGCTCGGTGGCCAACCAAGCATCGCGGCTGCGTGGGCCATCTGACCACCCCTGAACTGCATGAGCGACATGACATGCGCGCATCTGCTGAGGTTTCTTTCCCGTACCGCGTGTTGCTCACCACATCACATACACCGATGTGTCTCCGATTGCCCCGCTCTGCCTGCCTGAACACCCGTCTCCGGCTCCCCCGCAGCGGCCAGCCTGCAGTACGCGGAGGACAGCCCGCTGCGCCCCGCCTCCGCCTCCCGCGGCCGGGCCTACCCCAGCGCCGGCGGCGGCGGCACCATCTCCCCCGTCAGCGGCGCGTCAGCGATGTCGCCGCACCCGCTGTACCAACCGCCGCCGCCGCCGGCGCCGCCGGCAGCGGGCATGGGGCCGCGGCGGCCGCCGTCCGGTGACCCATGGTTCGGCCCGGCCAGCAGCTCCATCGGCAAGTCGGAGCGGCCCTCGAGCGCCTGGTTGCGGCCCGTCAGCGCGCAGCGCGGCGGCCGACCGGTCAGCGCGATCAGCAACGGCGGCGGCGGCACTGGCGGAGCGTCGTCGCCGCCGCCGCCGCTGCCTCCGCCGCTGCCAGGTGCGCTGTCGGCGAAGCCGCCGTCACCCGACCAAAACACGATCGAGGGTCGGCTGGCGGCGCTGAGCGGCACCGCCGGTACGGGCCGCCGACGCGGGCAGAGTCCCCCGGGTCAGTGGGCTCGGCCGTCGCTGACGGGCGGCGGCTCGCGGCCGATCAGCGCGCCGCGCCCGTCGTACGGCAGCCTCCGGCCGGGCTCGGCGACGCTGGCGGCGGCGGCCGCCGCCGCCGCCACCGGCACGCCCTTCGCCTCCAGCGGCGGCGCCGCCGCCGCGGCCTCCGCCGTCGCCGCCCAGACGCGCCGCCGGGCGTCGGGCAGCCAGGCGATGGAAGGCAGCATCGGCGGCTCCGGCGGCTCGCGTACGGCGCTGCCGTGGCGGCCGCTGAGCGCAGTGCCGTACAACACCTCCAGCGCCGGCACGAGCGCTGGCGGCGGCGGCGGCGGCGCGCCCGCGCTGCTGGGCCGGCCGGCGTCGTTCTCCGCCTCCCCGTCCCATGGGCCGGAAAGCCCGCCGGGCACGCTCCCGCCGCTGCCGCCGCGGCCGCTGTCCCCCACTCGGTCGCACTGGGTGGCGATGCGGTCCGGTGGCGGCGACGACAGCGGCGGCGGCGGGCCGTCGCCGCCGCGTCCCAGCAGCGCCGTACCGGTCCCGCTGGCGCCCACCGTGGTGGTGGCGACGGCGGCGGCGACCATGGCGGAGGCGGCTGGCCAGCCGCCGGTGCCGTACCGCTCCCGCCACGAGTTCCTCCACAACGGCAAGCGCATCCCGACGGGCTGCCGCCCGCTGAGTGCGTTCAGCACCCTCAGCAGCGCCACTCGGCCCCCCGGCGGCCTGGCGTCCGTCGTCTCGACCGTCAGCGCCGGCGGCGGCGGCGGCGGCGGCGGCAGCCCCCCGCGCGGCGGCGGCTGCGTGGTGCCACTGTCCCAGAGCGTGGCCTACCAGCCGGTGTACCAGGACGAGGAGGGGCCCATCAAGACGGTGCGTGTGCGTGTGCCTGTGTGCAGCGAGGAACCCGTTCGTGAACCACCCAGGCCCGCATGTTTAATGAGAATCCCACCCATAACCGCCCTGGCTCGTGTGTTTAGAAATGCAACAGGCCCGTGTGTGTGTGTGTGTATGTGTGTGTGTGTGTGTGTGGAGAGAGCAGGATTGCCGTATGGGTGTGTGGACAGAAGGATTGCGGTTTCGCTGCCTTGATTGGAGGAGTCGGGGGGGCCCCATGCCTGCTGCAACCAAGGGTCACCAGTATGCCGTCGCTGCCGCCGCCCGCTCACCCCGCCCGCCGTGCTGCCGTACGCCGTACTCCGTACACAGTCCTTCGACGTGGTGGACTACTTCTCCCAGCACGGCCAGAACGCGACGAAGAAGCTCTTCTACCTCATGGCGCGGAAACGTGAGTGGCGGGCGGAGGTAGTGGGGGCGGGACACTGGGAGACGTACGGTGGTGAAACAGCGCTGACTTTGCCAGAGCACACCGTGAGTTGCGGGATGGGGGCCAAGGCCCGAGGAGATTGCGGCCCCGGCATTTGGGCCGGGGGGGGGTGTCTGTGGGGGCCCCCGCCTCCTGGGGCATCAACGGCGACCTGGCTGTAGAGGCGGGACGGGGTTGGCTGCCTGGCTCCACGGCGTCATGCTCACGCGAGCCAGGGAGATGGGCGGGTGTTTTCGCAGGTCGCGACGGGGGGTTGAACAAACGCAAAGCAGGATCAGAACAAACCGGGGGGGGGTATAGGAAATTGGTAGACATATTACCGGGGGGAGGGCCATTGGTGTGGCGGCGGCGAGGAGGTGTTGCTGCCGGCTGTGCCGAAGACGTGTGGGGGCTGTTGAGGTTTTTCGGACGGCCGTCCATATGCCCACCTGGTGCGGTCCCTTCCCGCCCCCTCCACCTCCCTGCTGCCCGCCTAGTCCGCTGTCCACCGGTCCGCAGCTAGCCCCACCCCGTGCCTCCCGCCGCCGCCCTACCTTTACCTCCCGCCGCTGCCCCTGCCCGCCCCCTCCCCCTACCTCCCGCCCCATCCCCTTACCTCCCGCCCCATCCCCTTACCTCCCGCCCCCTCCCCCTACCTCCCGCCCCCTCCCCCTACCTCCCGCCCCCTCCCCCTACCTCCCGCCCCCTCCCCCTACCTCCCGCCCCCTCCCCCTACCTCCCGCCCCCTCCCCCTACCTCCCGCCCCTTCCCCTACCTCCCGCCCCTCCCCTTACCTCCCGCCCCCTCCCCTTACCCCCCCCCCCGCTCCCCAGCCGTGGACCTGATGGATGTGGTCAGTCCCTTCGAGCTGGTGGTGGTGCCCTTCGAGCGGGTGGACAGGGCGGACTACTGGACCATGTCGGCCCTGGGGGCGGTGCACGTGGAGGGGGACCGGTCGGAGGAGGGCGAGTTCATACCGCTGGGGGAGTGGATGAGGTGAGGGAGGGCAGGGAGGGGGCGGGCACGGCGGGAGGGGGGCGGGTGGCGGTGGATGAGTTGGGGTTAAATTGAAAAAAATAAATAAACCCGATGAGTTGGGGGGTTTGGCTGCGGTTGGATGGGTGGGTTGGCTGCAGGTGGTAGGGTGGGGCTGGGGAAGTGGAGGGGTGGTTAGATGGGTGGTTGAGACTTGAGGAAGTGTCATCGAGGACGATCGGGGAAGGGCGGTATGGGGCTGAGGTGCAGGAGGGGGTGTCGCTCACACTCCTTAACACCCCCATCCCCCAAACCATCCCCCAAACCATCCCCCAAACCATCCCCCCCAATTCATCCCCCAATTCATCCCCCAATTCATCCCCCAATTCATCCCCCAATTCGTCCCCCAATTCGTCCCCCAATTCATCCCCCAATTCATCCCCCAATCCATCCCCCAAACCATCCCCCAAACCATCCCCATGTTGCCCTCCCCCCATCCCAACCCCACCCCAACCCCCCGCCAGGCTGAACACCGTGTACGGACTGCTCCGCAAGATGCGCTTCTTCCGTCACTTCCTGCTGGTGCGCACCTTCCGGCGGTGGCGCGCCAACGTGAAGCGAACCGCCTTCGAGCGCACCCGCGCCGCGGTGGGCGCCCGCCTGTTCGCGGTGTCGCCCACCTTCCAGCCGGCGCTCAACAGGGCGGCGAGGCTGGTGGGGGCCATGAGGGACACGGCCGTGGTGGCGGTGAGTGGGCGGCCGGCTGGGCGAGGGGGGGGTCATAGGAAATTTAGCGGACATATTTATACTGCGCTGCTGCCAGAGGGCGAAGGGGGGGACGGGGGCGGGGACGTGGAGGAGGGGGGTGCGGGCGAGGGGTGGCGCAGCGACCCGTGGGTCTGTCTGCTCGAAGCAGACGTGGATTGAGCCCGCGGCTTCGGAGCTGACCCCAACCACTCAGCCAACAAGCCCTGACGGTAATAACCCAGCTCCAGGTGGGCCCTACAGCCGAGGGCGGGCTGAAATGAGATTCTGAAGCCTTCTTGGATATAGATGAATCCGACCCCGAGGGGCTCGGGACGGGAAGCCCGGCGCTGAGGGGCTGGGGACCCGGTCACGAACTGGAGCGCCTTGTCTCCCTTGGTTGCACAGGCGTTTTGGCGGATGGTGTCGCCACCCCCTCTCTTTGCGCGTGTGTGATTTTCCTCCCTTGCGTCCCCCCCCCCCAGATCACCACCCGGCTGGACCGGCTGTACACGTTGGAGGAGTTCGTGGGCGAGCAGGACAACCGCCGCCACTCGGTGGGACAGGGGGAGGCCAGGGGGCGGGGCAAGGGCCAGGCCCCACCGGGGTGAGGGTGTGTGTGTTGGGGGGGCGGGGGGGGAGGTCGGGGACGCCGCGGGACGTGCGTCCATGTGCCCACGCAGTCAGCAGGGCCCCCCCGTGGACACCGTTCCTGAGTCTAGTCTCGATCCTCGGGCCCCCCTCCCTCCCTCCCTCCCTGCATTCCTATCAACCGACTCCGCAAGCTCCCCCCCCCTCCTGCGACCGCCGCCTCCCAACGAAACACACACGTGCGCGCGCACATCGCCCCTTGTCTCCCCTCTCCCCCTTTGCCTCCACTGCTCCCGCCCCGCCCACCCGCCCACTCGCCCGCCCTTCCCTCCCCTCTTTGTCATATAGACAGCGAAACCGCAACAGAGCGCCCAACCGATACCCGCCCCGCCAACCAGCCCTTCGCCCGCCCTCTCGCCCTCTCGCCCCTCCCCCAGGTCGCCGCGCCCTCCCTGGCGGGTCTGTCTGAGGCCCTGGCGGCGGAGGTGCTGGCGGTGGGCTCCCGGGTGGCGACCGAGCTGGAGCGCATGGAGCGGGGGGTGGACATCGCGGCGCTGCGGGCCAACGAGTTCGTCACCCACATACCCGTGGGGCCGGCCACGGGCGGCAGGACGGCGGCGGCGGCGGCCGCCAAGTCCAAATCCATCTCGGCGCTGCGGGTGGGGGTTAAGAAAGAAACAGCCGCACCCGCGGTGTGGGTCTCGCCCGGGGTGGAACTGGTCCTGGGGTCGTGCTGGGTGGGGCCCGTGCGGGGGACTGCATCTCTTGGGGCGGCACCTCCAGGCCTCTGCCCAGCTTGCTCGGCATCATACGTGTGCGGTCACACCGCCCTCTATACATGTCCATGCACACCTGCTGCTCTGCCCTGCCGCTGGGAGAGACACCCGTGGCGGGAAGGGGGCACAGTTTGCACGTACGGTACCCCCCCGCGACCCTCCTTTTCAGAGCCGCATCATCAACCATCAACGGTCTTGTAAATGGCAACAACAACACCTCCCCCTCTTCTCCCCCCCTCTTGTGCGACAGGCTGAGAAGGAGGCCATCCTGGCCAAGTACGACGCCTGGGTGGCGGCCAAGACCCGCATGCCGCAGTTCGTGCGGCTGCTGGACTACCTGGTGGCTTGTACGGCAGCGGACCTCGGCATCCGCGGCACGCAGGACCTGCTGTCGTACCTGGATAACCCGGCCAAGACACGGGTACGTGTGGTCTCGTGCGCCGCGATCTGGCGGATCTGGGGCCCACGGAGTCGTGCAGCAGCACTGCACGGCACTCGGGCACTGGGTTCTGCGCACTGGGCTCTGCGCTCCGCGCTGCGGGTGTGCACTCCCGCTGGCTGGGACTGTAGAGCAGTAGCAGCAGCTTGCGTTAAGGCGGTTTTCGTCAAGGCAGGCAGGTCACAACACGGACTGCCTAGCCCCCTGTGTGTGTGTGTCCTTTTGGGTTATCGCCGCCTCCGTAGTCCTCGCGCCTCATATGGTTTTATGCGATTCGGGGTTTTTTCGATCTGATCGTCTTCGCCGCCGCCGCCTTCGCCGCTTTCTCCTCCGCCGCAGGGTGTGCTGCTGGTGACGGTGTCCTTCGAGCCCAAGGACCCCGCCCTGCCGCCGCCGCCGCTACAGCCGCAGCCGCCGGCACCCCACCCCGGGGTGACGGACGGCGGCGCCGGCGGGGCCCCCGTGGGCTACAGCTTCACCCCCCGGCGGCGTCTGGTGGGCAGCCGGCCGCGCCGCGACATCGCCCTGGGGGGCGCTTGCGGGGGGGATGCGCCGTCCGTGACCTTCCGCCCTTGGCCCCCCCCCCACACACACCACTCTCCCGGACACACCACACACCACACACACCCCTCTCGGTTTATTTTAACACACACCCCTACCTGCTACCTGGGATCGGGCGGGCGGGCGGGTTGCAATTCTAAACACACACACACACATCTCTGGGATCGGGCGGGCGGGCGGGTTGCAATCCTAAACACACATCTCACCTCAGCCAAACTCCGACAGCCTGCCGACATGTGCCGACATACACCACTCGTCCTTCGTCCTCAGCCTTACCATGTATCCTGTTCTCTGTTTTATATGGGCTTGGCCGGGGGCCTTGTGTGGCGTAAGGGCACTTTCCGGGCATCGCTGCGCCCTTCGCATGCCACGCATTCCTGCTCTGCCTGCCTGCGAACACATACGGTCTCCATCGCCTGTCACGGCGGGCTCCTCCTCTCGCGGCTCAGTTATGTTACGCACACACACACACATGGCCTGACGCACCTCCCCCTCATACCAATCTCCTAAGCCTCCTCCCTGCCGATTTCCTGTTACCACCTCCCTACCGGTTTTCGAGCATTACCCCTCCCAATCTTCCAATCACCCGCCCCCGCCCCCGCCGCCCTCAGGTCCACGAGGGTCTGAGCCACGTGATGGACGCGCTGGTGGCCATGCTGGCGGACATGCCCCGACCCTCCACCAGCAAGGCGGTGGCCACCAAGTGGGGCTTGTGGAGGGGGGAAGGGGGAGGGGCTTGGACGAGAAGGGAAGGGGGGCTGGCTGTCGCTGGGGAGGGGGAGAGGGAGTCGGGCATGGGGAATGGAGGGGCGCAGTACGGCGGTACGACGGTACGGAACGGAGGGGCAGTGATGTGTCAGGGATGCCTGCCCTTCCCGCCCCTTCCCGCCTCGCCGTCCTGTCTGCCCCGACATGGGCGGCGCGCAGTCCATCCGTGGGACCTCCGCTGCGTCGCCTCGCTCACACGCGCCAAGGAACCGGTCTCGCGGGGCTGC
This sequence comes from Eudorina sp. 2006-703-Eu-15, assembly GCA_003117195.1. Classification (NCBI taxonomy): domain Eukaryota; kingdom Viridiplantae; phylum Chlorophyta; class Chlorophyceae; order Chlamydomonadales; family Volvocaceae; genus Eudorina; species Eudorina sp. 2006-703-Eu-15. The sequence continues at coordinate 1,034,582 of BDSI01000019.1, forward strand.
ATGCACACTGCATTCATTCGTGCCGCGTATCGCCACATCAGGCTAGGCTGGCCCGCCTTTATCAACCAACCTCAGTAACTTCCGGCCGCGCCCGATGAAGTCCGCTACAGCACCACCACCACCACCACCACCACCACCCCGTCCCCGGTGCACCGCCCCCCCGCCCTCCCGCCCATCCCTAACCCTCCCTTCCCCCATTCGGCGCCCTCCCCATTTCCCCCTCTACCCCCTCTACCCCCCGCCTGTGCCAGGTACATTGGCGAGGGCGAGTCCTTCCTGGACGTGGGCTCCCTGGTGGTGGAGGGCAGCGCCCTGTACCAGCGGCTGAGGGAGGGCATCCTGGCGCACGTGGAGAGCAGCTTCGACAAGGTGGGGGGGGAAGGAGGAGGAAGGGGAGGAGGGGGAGGGGGAGGGGGGGGGCAATGTCGAGGGGATAGGATCATATGATGATTGGGTGGACATGGGTACACTCGGGGGGAGAGGGGGCGTTGGGGCGCGGAACCTCTGGTAACACAGGGGAGGAGCAGGGGAGCGGGTGTGGCTGAGGGGAGGGGGCAGGGGCGCCGCGACACGGGCAGGTGCAGGTGTGGTCGACTGGGTCGTGCAGCCCGTATTCTCAACGGCCCCGGCCCCCGGCTCGGAATGGGATCTGTGGTTGCTGTGATACTTCTTGAGGTCATGTGCATACACACACACACACACACACACTCACAAACACACGCACATCCTCCCCGGGCCCCCTCAGGCCCTGGACTACGTCCGCGCCACGTTTGAGGACAAGCGCCCCATCTACGAGTTCGCGCTGGCCTGGGACGCGGCGGCGTACGACATGACGGCGGCTGGGGGAGCGATAGGGCTCCAGGGGTACGACACCCTGGCGGCGACGTTCCGCAAGGACCTGCTGCAGCAGCGCCGCTGGCAGCGCCAGGTGCGTGTGTGTGTCGTGTATGGTGTCGTACAGTACGGCGAAGCAGCAGCAGCTGCAGCAGTTGGTGGGCGCCATCATCGGCATTATGCGCCACCCGTCCACCCGTCTGCGCCACTCGAAAACCCGCACCTGGCGTCTCCCCCAGGGGAGGTGGCCCCCCTGTGGTGGCGGAACTCCCCGTCCTGTTCAGCTGCGACTTAGTCTGCCCATAACCGCTGCACACACCCCTTGCGTGTACCCCCCGGGCCCCCCACTCCCTTAACAAACCCCCTCAACAACCCCCCACCCCCACCCCGCCCCCCACATGGCCCCCAGGTGGACCAGATGAAGATGAGCAACACGGTGGGCATCCTGTACGTGGACAGCAAGAAGATGCGGTCGGGCCTGCAGGAGTCCATCGAGCGCACCCTGGAGGACATCAAGGCCACCGCCATGGCCACCGCGCGGAGGGCGGTGGCGGCGGCGCAGGAGACGCTGCGGCAGTGGACCAAAGACATGGAGCCGCGGCCGGAGCACCTGGAGGGGTAGGGAAAGGGGGGGAACAAGGGGGGGTTGGGGCGGGAGGGGGAGGGGGAGGGCGAGGGGGGAAGGGATTTTGACTGGCTTGTGCGGTCTTCGTTGACACAGGGGTGGAGGGGGGCCGGGGTGGAAGGGCTGCAGGTGGAGGCGGGGAGGGTAGGCGCATCGGGGATGGGGGCGAGGGGTGGAAGCGGGGTTTGGGGGTTTATTCGGGAAAGTGAAAAAAAAACAAGCGGGGCTTGGGGGGGAGGACTGAGGGGCGGACGGTATGTAGGGGTGGATGAGGTATGGTGGTGAGCTGGTGGTGCCGGCAAGCCAAGCCAAGGATCAACGCGCCTTGGGGGCCCCCTTGTTGCTGCTGCTGCGTGGGTGGTGGTGGTGTTTGTGGTGCCATGGGGGCGTCCAGGGGCTGAGGAGCTGTCCTGAAGGGGATGGGGCTTGCGCGGAGGTGGCACATGGCTGCCGGGTGTGTGGGGGACCCGCGGGGTGCAGCTTTGCCGGCTCCCCGGTAACGCAGCTTCCCGCCCAACGCACCCTCCCCCTTACGTCCCCTCCCTCCCCCTCCTCCTCCCCCTCCCCCTCTCCTGAATATGTCTACCAATTTCCCATACCCCCCCCCTCCCCTCCCTTCCCCGCCCCGGTCAGGTACGCCACCATGCGCGAGCTCCACTCCAACCTGCTCATCGACCAGGAGCTGGCGTTCAAGGTGGGGCCAGGGCGCTACCCGCCCTCCTCCTCCCGCGGCCCGAGGGGAGGGGGACGGCGACCCGCGGGTCGGCGTTCTGCTGCTGAGCAGCGTCGCGCCCGGCACGGCGATCGTGGCACAGCGGCGATCGTGTGTGGGGTGGGGGGATGGCGGTGGGGCGGAGGGGGCACAGCGGTGGATGGGACGTGTGGCGCCATGCACCATCGCAGGGGGGGGTCAACCTGCCTGGGAGGGGTCTACCTTCGGTGCGGACTGTTTGTTCAGATAAGAGACCCGCCCGACCCAAACCAAGCACCAACATGCTTTACCGAGGGAGTGTGTGAGATGGGAGTGTGTGTGTTTTGCACAAGCCGCTCAGCCCAGATCGCCGCGCTGCTGTGGCTCACGGCATACGGCGCAGGTGGTGTATGCGGCGACCGACATGTACGAGCTCTACCGTGACTACGGCGGCAAGCACGACGTGAAGGACGCGGTGGCGCTGGAGACGCTGCACGAGACGGGCACTCAGGTGGGCTGGGGAGGCGGGGGTTGGGGTTGGAGGGGGGGGAGGGGGGCCGGTTGGGGCTGGGGGCTGCGTGGGGAATTTGGGGCCTAGGGGGAGGGGGGCTGGCTCCGTCCCACCTCGCCCATCTGGGCCCCGGAGATGCCTCCTGGGGCCGGAGATGCCTAGATGCCCACTGACCCCCGCACTGACGCGTCCGTCCATTCCTGGAGCATCCTTTCGTGACGCCGGGGTTTGCGGTGGGCGGTGGCTCCACAGCCGTTGGTTTCGTTGGCCGTGTTGGGTCTTGGGCCACGGCCCCCCTGCTATCGCCGTTTTTCCCTCGGGGCGCCTCCCCCCCCCATTCCATGACGTACGGTACGTCTTACCCCTCCCGGTTCTTTGTATTCGTGCATGATGCGTACGCCGGCCGCACCCCCAACCCGCCCCACCCAATTTGAATATGTGTACGAATTTCCTATACCCCACCCCCCCCCCTCCCTCAGGTCCGCGCGCAGCTGGGCAGCCTAGGGGAGTGGGTACGGGAGCGCCTGCCCGCCATGGTTACGGAGCTGGCGAGTGCCGTACAGGTGAGTGTCGTGAGTCGACGGTCGGTCGCCTGCCCATGCGGGGGTTGCTGTCGAGTGGGGTAGGTGTCCCCCGTGCCGTCCCCTTCGCTGCCCTCTAATGACCCCGTGACTGTCGTACTTGAACGGTACCTTGCACCCGGTACTAATCTCCATAACCTGACTCCGTACTTGATCCGTATCCCGTACATAATTCGTACTCCGTACAGGACCTCACCACCGCCATCATGCTGCTGCTGTCCGACATCACCTCACCAACCCTAGCGGACCCCGAGGCGGATGTCATGGTACGACACAGTCGTACTTGTACGACTGCCCTTGGCCGCACGTGTGTGTATTCCTTCCGCAGGGTCCTTGGCTGTGGCGGAACCTTGCACCGCAGTGCAGTACCCCCTCCACAACTACCAACCGCCACATTACTCAGCCCCGGGTCGCCATGACTTGATCGATGTATCGAGATTGGTCTCAAGGCCCACTGGATGGATGCGTCTCTCTGACGCACTCCTCTTCGTGTCCGCCGTCTCCCCCCCTCCGGCACCGCCCACTACACAGCCCGCCCGCCCGACCTGACTGGACACAAAACACCCTCTTCCCCATCCCCCACAAACCGCCCCATCCACCCCACCCGCCGCCCCCTCCCCCCCGCCCGGCCCCTCCACCCCGTCCCCCCCAGGACATGTTGGACCTGCTGGCGGGTCTGGAGCTGCGGCTGCTGGACGCGGAGGAGGCGGCCCGCAGGTACACCCGCTACCAGGCGCTGTTCGGGGAGCCGCGGGAGGAGCCGGGCAACCTGCCGCATGTACGGCGGGAGTTCGACCACCGCAAGGCGGCGTGGGGCACCACCGCCGAGTGGGGTGAGTGGAGAAGGGGAGGGGAGGAGGAGGGGGAGGGGGAAGGGGGGGAGGGGGAAGGGGGCGCTCATAGGTGTGTGTGTGTGTGTGGTGGTGGGGGGGGTCTGGGTGTTGGTGGCCGGGGATGTGGACGGGACACAGCCGGCGGGTTTGTGTGTGCATTTGTGTCCCGCGAGGGGAACCCACCCCCGATGTGCGCGTCCCTCCCCCCTGCTCAGCAGCGCAGTCATAACAATCCGCCCTTGTCCCACATCCGCCCTACGCCCTCCACACACACCCCTCCCTCCCCCCCGCCCCCCTCCCTCCTCCCCAGCCGAGCGCACCTCCTCCTGGCTCCACTCGCCCTGCGGCGACCTGGACCCGGAGGCCATCGCCGCGGCGGTGGACGAGTACTCGCGGTCCACCTACAAGCTGGCCAGGGCGGCCCGGGACGACCGGGTGGTGGCCAAGGTGGGGGGAGGGGGAGGGGAGAGGGGGAGGGGAGAGGGGAGGGGGGAGAGGGGGAGAGGGGATAATCGGAAGAAGAAAAGAAACCCAGAACGATCCCGGGCACCCCCGGGAGGGAGGGGGAGGGGAGAGGCGGTGGGTGTAGGGTATTGGCAGGCAGACACGATGCACAGACAGGGGTGCTGCGCTGCGCTGCGTCAGCTGCCAGAGCGGGAGGGAGTGGAGGACGGGGTTCGCCCGCCCAGGCTTCGCTCTACCCACCCACCCACCCACCCACCCACCCCTGTCTTGTCCGCACTTCTTCCTGTCTGCCAGCCAGCAAACCGCGATGTGAGATGTAAACTTAGCGGCTGTTGCGCACACGCACACGCACACGCACACACGCACACATACCCGCCTGCGCGCCCCTTTGCCGCAAGTCCTTCAACCCTGTCCCTATATCTGCCTCGGACCATCATCTTGATCATACAATGTGCTTTTGCCTGTGTTGGAAGCCCTCCACCCCCCCCCTTGGCCCCTGACCGCACCCTGCGCCTCCGCCCCCGCCCCTGGTGCCCCCTGGTGGGCCCCCCCTTCCTCCCCGCAGCTCAAGGACTCGATCGACTCCTTCCGGCGCTACCTGCAGCTCTTCTCGGACGCCTGCAACTCGGCCCTGCAGCCCCACCACTGGGCCCAGATACTGGGGCTGCTGGGGCAGAAGGAGCGGGTGGGGCGGGGAGGGGCGGGGAGGGGCGGGGTTGGATGCCTGGGTTGGTGCGTGCATGGTGGGTGGGTGGGTGGGTGGGTGGGTGGGTGGGTGGGTGGGTGGGTGGGTGGGGGTGTCGGAGCGCGGGGTTGTCGGTCTCCCCTCCCGGAACCCGGAGGGACGGTGGGCAAGAGACCGAGGAAGGTTTTTGGCCATGCAGGCGGGCTTGGGAAGGGTGGGTGGGCAAACGCGGTGGCCAGTCCGAGGGTGTGTGTGGTGGCGTGGGGCGCCACACGGGGGGGCAGGGGCGGGATGGAGGCCGCAGGGGGCCGAGGGGCGAGGTCTGGAGTTGCCTCACCACCACCACCACCACCACCATCCTTTTAGGGCGGTGCGGGGCCCATGCGCTTTATGTTCCGCAGCTGCTGTTACCGTGAGTCTTGTACGGCAGCTCTTGTCGTGGCTTGCAACTCACAGACAGCCAGAACCCACAGACGGCTTTCCCGGTCGATGGGTGGGTGGTGGGGTGGGGTGGGGTGGCGGTGCAGGGCCCCAGTCGTGTCCGGGGATATGTGCGGACTGCCCCCGGGGGACAGCCCGACCCACCGACAGGACCCCGCCCCCCCGCCCAAATGCCGCCGGCTGTCTGCCGTACACCCAGGACCCGGCGGAGCCCATCACGGTTTCGGAGCTCATCGAGTGGGGCGCGCTGTCCAAGGCCGAGGTGGGCCGGGAAAGGGAGGGCCTGGAAGGGGGGGGGATGCTGCGCTCAGTGGGGGGCCGAGGCTGCTGGTGGCGGGGGTGGCGAGGGTGGCGGTGAGGGTGCTGGTGCTGCTGGTAATGGTAATGGTAGTGGCGGTTGGAGGGATGTATGAGAGGCACACGAACTGGCAGGTTGTATTTGAGGTTTGGAGGGGGGAGGGGTGTGATGGAGCCGCGGAGTGAGGCGGGGGACTAAGCATGGCTTCCCCTGCCGCCACCACTGCGACGCCCAACCTCCTGCCGCGCCGACCTGCCCGCCCCCTTCCCGGGCGGGGATTACGGTATATCGGTATCACCCATGTCCCCATGATGCATAATCCCTTCCCCCTGTCCCCTTTCCCCGCCGCACCCCGCCTGGCCTGGCCTGGCCCCTCGCGGGGCAATGTCCTGCACCCTCTCCCACCCCCCACCTGCGCAGCCCATCAACAACATCAGCGGCGCCGCCTCGAAGGAGCAATCGCTGCTGCAGGCGCTGCGGCGCATGAAGGACGACTGGGTGGGGGTCGAGTTCAAAATGGTGCCGTACAAGGACACGGGCACGTGCGTGGTGGGCCACACGGACGACATCCAGATCCAGCTGGACGAGCAGCTGATGAAGATCCAGGCCATGAACGCCTCGCCCTTCGTGAAGCCGTTCAAGGCGGAGGCGGAGGCGTGGCAGCAGACGCTGGAGGGGCTGGAGGTGGGGGCGCGGGGGAGGGCTGGGGGAGGCCGGGGGGGTTGGACGCGAACAATACACAGGGGGCGCTTGGGGGGGAGATGAAGGGAGTGCCGCGAGGGGGAAGGGCCGGGGAGGGGGATCAAATGCGGCGGAACGCCCTTCACCCCAAGCATGCATGCGACCACGCGCGTCTCTCACCACAGCCCGCCTGCCCCTTTCCTCCGCACACGCAAACCTCTTTCCCCCTCTTACCCCCTTCCCCCCTTCTACCCCATTTTTCAATTTAAACCCCTTCTACCCCCCTTTCCCCCTTCCCCCGTAGACTCACATCCCCCCCCCCACACACACACACACTCATGCGGTCACATGTGGTTTCTCGCTGAACACCCGCCTCCCCTCACACCCACCCCCGTCACACCCCCTCACCCCATACCCACCCCCTCACCCCCGCCCCCCTCCGCGCAGGCTCTGTTGGAGCGGTGGCTGTCCTGCCAGTCCACCTGGATGTACCTGGAGCCCATCTTCTCCAGCCCCGACATCGTGAAGCAGATGCCCGAGGAGGGCGAGAAGTTCGCCACCGTGGACATGACCTTCCGGCTGCTGGTGGACGAGGTGGTGGCCTCCCCCGCCGCCATACAGCTGGCCAGGGACGCCGACAGGAGGGACTCGCTGACGCTGGCGAACAGGCTGCTGGACGTGGGTGGTGGTGGTGGGGAGATTGGGGTGGCGGTTCATAGGAGATTGATAGACACATTCAAACTGCGGAGGGGGACCCAAAGGAAGGGGGTTTTGAGCGAAAAATGGCGACCAACCCAGACCAGTTACGTTGTTACTGTCATGGCAATCTGCAAATTGAAGTATACAACGGTTGCGGGGCTGTGTGACCCATCCACCCTGCGCTGCGTGCTCGGCCTCTTCCGTTGTTCGCCCTCCTCGCCTCCCACCCCCACACACACCCGCCCCCTCCCCGACCAATCCTTCTTCCGTCGCGTCCCCTCGCCTCCCCCCTCCCCCCCCACACAGGAGGTCCAGCGCGGCCTCTCACGCTACCTGGAGGCCAAGCGCCTGGCCTTCCCGCGCTTTTTCTTCCTGTCCAACGACGAAATGCTGGAGGTGGGGGACGTTGCCGTTGAAGTGTGTCATAATATATATACATACATCTATTGTATGCCATATATAGCAACGTAGAATCGCCGATTGTTATATTGCGAACCGCTGTAGTGCGGAACAAAGGCGACCCGGGAAGAGCTGCTACCTAGCCCGCGGACGACTGGCTGGCGTAGGGATACTAACTCTTAGATAAGAGAAACGAATACAAACAAGTCAGGGTGCCTCGCCCCCTCCCCCTTCCCCCCGCTTGGCCCCGCTCGCTCCATCCCCGTGGCTCCCCTCTTTCTCTCCACCCGGCCCTCCTCCACCCGCCCCTCCTCCACCCGCACCCCCCCCCAGATCCTGTCCGAGACTAAGGACCCCACCCGCGTGCAGCCGCACCTCCGCAAGTGCTTCGAGGGCATCCACCGCCTGCAGTTCGAGCCGGGGCCGGGGGGCATCGTGTCGGCCATGATCAGCCTGGAGGTGGGCGGGGCCCGGGTCGTGAGGGGAGGGGGGTATAGGATGTATTGCATAAATATGCATAGGAGTTATTATACATAAGGATATCTTATGTATTGTATATAGGGGTTATTGGTAAACATATTCATACTGGGGGAGGGGGGTTTGGGGGGTGAGGTTGAGTGAGGGTGCGGAAAGGGGAGTGAGCCAGAGGGGCTGGGGTGGGGCCAAGGGGGAAAGGCCGGAGGGTTTGCGGTTGGCACGCAGGGCCGGCAGCAGCGGGGTCGCCCACCCGCCCCTCCCCCCGGGTGTGGTCCGGCCAGGCAGACGGCGACAGGCAGACGACGACGACGAGGTTAAAGGGGGAAGAGGCCGTGGTGCCGTAGAAGGGACTGGAGATGAGAGCCAACTCGGCCCTTGCAGCCCAAGTGGCGGGAGGGGTGCAGTGGGCGGAACGTACCACCGCCTTGTTGGTTGTTGCCCCAGAATTCCGCTGTCGAGACATCCGCCCTGCTCCCCCCACACGGTGTCATCTGACATGCGCTGGCTGTGCTAGCCCTGCGACGGCCCCTCGTCCGTCCCTGCCGATACCGGCCGTTGGGCTGCCGGTTGAACCCACCCCTGAAAGCCTGAAAAAAGCCTTGAACCCCCCGGCCCGAACCCTGAACGACCCCCACCCCTTGTGCCCCCCAGGGCGAGAAGGTTCCCTTCAAGCACCCCATCAACACGTCCATGGCCCGGGGGAAGGTGGAGCAGTGGCTCGTGGAGGTGGGAGGGGAGGGGCGGGGTTGAAGCGGGGGGAGGGGCGGGGACGCGGGATAACGTGGGGGTTGGGAGGCGAACACCGTGCCTTTGCCGGGAGCCCGGGGGCTGACACTGCGCCTCTTCCGTACCGACTGTCGTACTTCGCGGTCATCGTTTCGTACGGGGCGCAGCGTCCCCGGGGGTATGTCCCGTTTGTGGCGGACGTGCCTCACGGTACCCTGATCTCCCCGTATATGTCCTCTGTCGTACCTACTCACAACCAACTCACAACTAACTCACAACCGACCACCACCGAACCCTCCACCGACCCACCCCTGCAGCCCACCACCGACCTTAATCACCCTCCTCCCCTCCTCTTTTGCTGGCGTCCCACCACCCCCCGGCCCCATCCACCCCCCACCCTACCCCCCCACCTACCCCCCCCCACTCCACCCCACTCGCCATCAGGTGGAGGCCGCCATGTTCGAGGCGGTGCACGAAGTGACGGGGCGGGGCATCAACGACCTGGCGGCGGCGGCGGCGGGGAGTGGCGGCGGCGGCGGCGGCGGCAGCCGTCCCGAGTGGGCGCTGCGCTGGCCGGGCATGGTGGTGCTGCTGGCGGCCGGGGTGTTCTGGACCCGGGGGGTGGAGGTTGCGCTGGGAGGCGGCCGGCTCAAGGTGCGTGTGTGTGGGGGGGGGCGGTTTGGCTGTCTTAATTGACAAAACGGGGGCGGCGGTGTGCGGTGGGAGGCGGAGGGGAGTCAGTGGGGCTGTGGGAGCGGAGGCCTGCTTGAGGGCATTCGTTTGGGGGTGGCACAGGCAGGTAGGTCGGAGGACGTGTGTCTGGCGGAAAGCGAGGGTGACTGGGCTGACGACTGGGGCAGCCACTGAGAAGGCCCTGCCGGCTTGTTGACGGGGTAGCTGGGCGTGTAGGCTGGGGGGATGCGGCTCGTCCCTCAGGAGGGGACAGCTCGCCCCCCACCCCTCATGTATGTGCCCCGCGCTCCCTCCGCGCACCCACCCACCCACCCAGCTTACATGCGTCGCCCTTCCTCCCGCGCCGCCTCCCGCGCCGCATCACCTATTGCCCATCGGCCCCCCCTTTCCCCCTTCCCCATCAGGACTATGAGAAGCGGTGCAGCTCGGAGCTCCGCGAGGTGGGGGAGGGAGAGGGATGGGGGTGGGAGGCGGGTGAGGGAGGGCGGAGGGGCGAAGTGGTGGGGACTCCCGATAGCTGCGGCGGGGCCGGTACCGGTACCGGTACAGTGCAGCGGTGGGCGGTGTGTGTGGGGGGCAGGATGACGTCGCTGAAGCGGCAGCAAGAGAACAGCCGTCGCTGCCGCTGCCAAACCCTACCCCACGCGAACCGTACCTCACGGCCCACCCTGTACGGAACACACTTACCCCCACACGCCCCCACACGCCCCCACACGCCCCCTCGCGGCTCCGTTCTGTTTTACACGCCCCCCCACGCCCACCCCCATTTCCTATACCCCCCTTTCCCCCACCCCCCTATCCTCCTTCCCCTCCCCCTCCCCCAGATCGTGGACCTGGTCCGGGGGGAGCTGACGGGTCTGCAGCGCGCCACCCTGGGGGCGCTGGTGGTGATGGACGTACACGGCCGGGATGTGGTTTCGGAGCTGGCGGCGGAGGGGGTGGCGGACCCGGCGGACTTCGGCTGGCAGGCGCAGCTGCGGAGCTACTGGCAGCGCACCGATGTGGGTGGGGCCACCGTAGGGTGGAGGGAAAGAAGGGGGATAGGGGGATAGGGGGATAGGGGGATAGGGGGATAGGGGGATAGGGGGATAGGGGAAGGGCGGGGATGAGGGGACGCCGCCCTGCCCCTCTGCCTCCCTGTGATGATGCGTCTCGATGAGGCAGAGCTGCGGATGTGCCCCGCGCTTGGCGTCTAGGGCTCGGAGGTGGGACTGCCCCTGCAGGCTCAGGTTCAGGGGGGTGTTGATGGGCGGTGTAGCTGGCTTGCACCCCCGGCGGTGTTGGACGCCCCCACATGAGACCTCGTGACGTCGCCGCCCCCCGACCCCGACCTCGACCCCGCCCCGGCCCCGCCTCCATCCCCGCCCCCCCCCCCGCGGGCCCCCCCGACCCGTACGGGTCCTCTGCAGGGCAAGCTGGTCCCCGGGCAGCCCCAGCGCGACTGGACGGCCCGCATCTGCATGATGAGCGCCTCCCTGGAGTACGGCTACGAGTACCTGGGCAACAGCTCCCGGCTCGTCATCACACCGCTGACGGACAGGTGCGGCGGGGGGGGGGGCCGGGAATGGGGGGGGGGAGTGCGGGGCCGGGTGGGGCCCCGGGTGGGGGGTTGTTGCGGGTTTGTGAGTGCGGGTGCGTGTGAGTGCCCCCCCCCTCCTCCACACATGACATGTGACCCGCCCCTCTTGATGCTCCCCTGGTAAGGGGCTTTTTCGTGCAGGTGATCTGGTAGGTAGGCTGTGTCAGTCCCTGGGCTGCCGGGTTGGGCTGGCGGATTCGTTTTCTGAACTCTCCCCTGTGACCCACCCGCCTGCCTTCCTCGGCGAGAAACGCTTTGTCCGCTGGTGCCCTCCCGCACCCGGGCAGGCCACCCGGGGGGGCCCAGACACGTCGCACCCCGTCTGCTTGCGGCCCGGTCTGAGGGTCCCGACCCGGGCGCCCACCCCCCACCCCCCTTGTCTACCAATTTCCTCTACCACCCCCCACCCGCCCTTCTTTGTCCCCCCCCCGCCCAGGTGTTACCGCACGCTGATGGGCGCCATCCACCTGAACCTGGGCGGGGCGCCCGAGGGGTGAGAGGGGGGGTAGGGGGGAGGGGAGGGGGAGCCGCGGGACGGAGGGGGGCGGGGCGGGGTTGGGCTGTGGGGCTGCCCAGCAGCGCCTGGAGCGGGACGGAGGGGGGCGGGGCGGGGTTGGGCTGTGGGGCTGCCCAGCAGCGCCTGGAGCGGGCGGGGCGGGGCGGGTGGGGTGGGGCGGGGCGGGGTGCAGCGCGAGGCGGCCCTGTCGCGGCCACGTGCCAGCCTTGCTGCCGCGCTGTCTACTGGCCCTCGCCCGGGGTGGGTCAGGGTCAATGTCACCACCGCGCCTTTACACCTCCCACCCCTGCTCCCCCTCCTCTCCTCCCCGCCCAGCCCCGCCGGCACCGGTAAGACGGAGACCACCAAGGACCTGGCCAAGGCGCTGGCCCGGCAGTGCGTCGTCTTCAACTGCTCCGACACCCTCAACCACCTGGTGAGGGCGCGGGGGGAGGGGAAGGGGTTGGGAGGGGTGGGAGGGGCAGGAGGGGGTGGGCGGGGGGAGGGGGTGGGCATGGAAAGCACGGGAGGGGTGCAAGGGGAGTGGGGGACGGCGCGAGGGACGCAGGGGAGGGAAGTAGCCGGGAGGCTTCGTCCTGTCGGGCGGTGCCCAATCGGCAGCACAGCAGCTCCAGGTCCGCAGATGTGCGTGTGCGCCGCAATCGTCCATACCGCCACCCCACCCCCCGCCCTCCCCGCCCTCCCTGTTCCCTCCAGGACATGGCCAAGTTCTTCAAGGGCCTGGCGGCCGCGGGCGCCTGGGCCTGCTTCGACGAGTTCAACCGCATCGACCTGGAGGTGCTGTCCGTGGTGGCGCAGCAGGTGCGGGCGGCGGGGGGGGGGGAGAAAAGGGGGTCGGGAGGGGGGCCGAGGGGCGTTAAATTGAAAAAGGGGGGAGAGGGCCGATGGGCGAACTGGATAACTGCCGGGGATCGAGGGTCCTAGTCGAGGGCGTCGGGGCCCTACACCTCGGATACGGTACGAACCGCGCAAGGTTACACGGCCCCGCCCAGGTTACATGGCTGACGGGTCGCGTGGACGGCCCCGGACGCCTGCCCAGAAACCCACCCACCCCCCTGCCTGCCTCCCCCATATGCTCCCCTTCCACGCCTCGAGACTTCCGTGACCCGTGTCCCGCCCCCCTTGCTTCCCCCAATCACATCTACCTCATGTTGGTTCCCATCGCCTCCCACCGCCTGCTTTCGCCGGCCCCTCCTCCTCCCCCTCCGCCTCCTCCCCCTCCTCCTCCTCCTCCTCCCCCTGCTCCAAACCCTTCCCTCCCCCTCCTTGCCCCCTCCCCCTCCCCCTCCTGGGCTGTTCCTTTTTATCCCCCCCCCCTCCCCCTCCTCCTCTTCCTCCTCCCCCCTCCAGGTCCTGGACATCCAGCGCGCCATCGCCGCCCGGGTGACGCTGTTCACCTTCGAGGGCACCGACCTGCCGCTCAAGTGGAGCGCCTGGGTGGCCATCACCATGAACCCGGGGTACGCGGGCCGCACAGAGCTGCCGGACAACCTCAAGGTGGGGGAGCTGGGGGGGGGAGAAAGCGGGGGAGCGGGGGGAGGGCGCCTGGGCTGGGCTGGGCTGGGGAACAAAGCGAAAACGCCCCGGACACACCCGGGCGGGAGAGGGATGGGTTTGGACAACTACAACACAATCGGTGACTTTTCGGGGTTTCGCTGGCTTGGTTGACGTAAGGGGGATGGGGCGGGCCGGGAGGAGCGGACGCGCCTCGGACGCTGCCGGCCGGGAAACGCCTCCTGGCCGCACGTGCAGTGTTGTGTTGGCAACACGGGGGAGTTAGCAGGGTTGGCCAGGCCTGCGCGCGCGGGGGTGGGGGTATGACATGGAGGGGAGGGGCAAGGGGGGGGGAAAGGGCGACTTCAGCCGACTGGCTGCGGATGCGCTGTTCAGCCGCGCTGCCGTCCGTCACCACCACCACCACTACCACTTCTGACCACCACCACCACCACCACTTTTAACCACCACCACCGCCGCCGCCGCCACATCCTCTCTCCACAAACCTCCTTCACCGCCGGCCGCCGTCCTCCTCCTCCCCCACCCTCCCCCCCACCCCCGCAGGCCCTGTTCCGCAGCGTGGCCATGATGGTGCCCGACTACGCCATGATTGCCGAGATCATACTGTACAGCTACGGATACCTGGCGGTAAGTGCCGTACCATGCGGTAACTGCCGTATCGTACGACATGACGGCTACGCCCGAGTACGAGTGTCAACGCGAGCACCGGGCGCTGCCGTATCCGGACATCGCAACATTTAAAGCCCGATGAGAAGATTTCTGTGCCGTACAGCGACCCCAGCCCGTCCTTTGACCTTTCGCAACGCCCGCGTGGCCCTCCCTTCCGTACCATGTTCGTACAGGCTCGTCCAGCCGCCAAGAAGATCGTGGCCTGTTACAAGCTGTGCTCAGAGCAGCTGTCCAGTCAAGACCACTACGACTACGGTACGGCAGGCCGCGTACGGCATCATGTCAGGGCGCCGCGCGGGATATTCGGCAAACCCGGGAGGGCGCGGGCGCGCGGTCCACCCCCCGTGTGTGTGTCCGCCCCCTGTGCCGTATTCTGAGTTCCCAGTGGCTGAATTCCCAGTGGCTGCCACTGCCACTGCCGCTGCTGCTACCTCCGGCCTGGGGCCCTTGTGTCGTCCCCTTTTGTCGTTCACACCTCTTCGGCACTTGGTAGTCCGTTGAGTCTAGAGGTGTCTCTCGCTTCCTGGGATGGTCGCCCAAGCAGTCAGCGGAGCCACCCTTCGCGTAACCCGAACAATCCATGGACCTCCTCCCCCCCCATCCCGCCCGGGGCCTCTCTCCCGCCGCTCTCCTTCCCCGTCCCCCCCGCCCACAACGCCCCCCCCCACCCACACCCCCTCGGCCCCTACCACCCCCTCAGGCATGCGCGCGGTGATGGCGGTGCTCCGAGCTGCGGGCAACCTGAAGCGCACCCTGGCGCCGCCTCCCGAGGTGACCGCCGCCATGTCGCCCGAGCAGCAGGTGAGAGCCGGGTGGGCGGGCGGGGGGAGGAGGGGAAGGAGGGGAGGGGGGGAAGCGGTCGGAGAGGGGTGGTTCGGCGGGATTTCACGGGGGTTTTTGGGGCCCCCCTTTTTCCTCCGCCTCCCAGCCTCCACCTCCTCACCCGGCACTCACCTCCACTGGGAAGCCTCCTCGAGCTCTGTCTGGTCAGCAGCCAATGATGGGATCGGGAGGCGCGGGTCGGAGGGCACGCCGCTCCGAAACCGCGGATGGCGGAAACACACACACACACACACACACACACACACACACACACACACACACACACACACACACACACACACACACACACACACACACACACGCACACACCCTCCCCGGGGACCCACGAGGTGCGCAGCGGGCAAATTTGTGCGACTGGTTCATTTGTTTCAAGCTTTGTTACGGGTCCATCGTGCTTGCTTATGTGCTGTTACCGTTCGCCTGTGGGCCATGACACAGCCTGGCACTGTGTCGGGAAGCTACCAGAGGTGTGTTACCGTACCGTACTTGCTTGTCATCTCCTGCGCATGCACGCAAGGTCCTCCCGCCACCTGGAGTTACCCCCCCCCTCTGGAGTTTCGTTGGGTGTGCCCGGGTTCGTTCTTCGGGTTTATTTCTTTTTTTCAATTTACCCCCCCCCCTCCCCCTCTGCGGGTGGTGTTTCCGTCCGTCTGCATGGCTGCAGGAGGCCGAGGAGCTGGCGCTGGTGCTGAGGTCGCTGGTGGACGTCAACCTGTGCAAGTTCCTCAGCCACGACGTGCCGCTGTTCAACGGCATCGTGTCGGACCTCTTCCCGGGTGGGGCGGGCCTCTTCCCGGGCCGGCTGCCGAGGGGGAGGGGATGATAAAGAAGAGGAAAACCAACCCCACAAACAACAAACCCTCGGGCACAATAAAAAACATACTGAGAATACTTACGTGGCGAGGTACCTGCATGGCAGTGGAAAATGAGACCATCTAAGGACGCGCGGGGGAGGGGGTTCGGGGCCCCTCTAGGGAGCTGGGGGGGGGTGGGCTGGCGGCTTGGGCAAACTGGCAGTGTCGCCGCGGCGTTGTCCTCAGTGCTTTGGAGGGACGGTGTCTTGGTGGGAAAGATTCGAAGGCCGCCCTTTCTGCCAGGCAGCGGCACACAGCCCCGGGCGGCAAGTACCGACCGCGGGCGCTCACCACCCGTGCCGGGGCTGCACTCCCTCCCAACCCCCCGGACCTTTGCTCTGGCAGCAGCGCAGTTTCCTGCACCCATCCCATCCCCCCGACCGCGCATGTGTCATTCAGCGCCGTGCTGCCTGACGAGACGCCCAAGGTACCCCGGCTCCCACCAGAACCCCCCCTAGGTGGTACCCACCTACACCCTGCACCCTACACCCGTGTCCCGGCCCTCCGCGCCCCGGCCCGCAGGCATCACCCTGCCCCGCACCGACTACGGCCCCCTGGCGGACGCCCTCCGCAGCGCCTGCGCCTCCGCCAACCTGCAGCCCACCGAGTACTTCATGCTCAAAGTGCGTGGGCGGGAGTGTGTGGGCGTTTAGCGAAAAAAAACTGTGTTTGTGGGAGGGAGGGAGGGTGGAGGAAAGGGAGGGAGGAAAGTGGGTGAGGATCCGATCTGGCGGGGAGGCGGGCGGGCGGGCGGGCGGGCGGGCGGGCGGGCGGGCGGGCGGGGAAGCTGATGCCGAGGGCCGATGGGTGGAGGTTTCTGTTCCTTGCTACTGTTGCCGGGCCGGTGGGGTCCGATGCCGGCGCGTACCCCGTTCTTTCCCGGCTCTCCTTGCCTGTGGGTGTGGCACGTTTGCCTGGGGACCGCGACCCCAGGTCACGGCCCTGCCCCAACCCTCCATTGCCCTGACGGCCACCGACGAATCCCCAACCCGCCTCACCGCCTCACCGCCTCACCGTCCCTTCCCCACCCGGCCATGGCTGTCCTCGCAGGCGACGCAGCTGTACGAGATGGTACTTGTGCGGCACGGGCTGATGCTGGTACGGCGAAGGGGGTGGGGGGGTGGGCGGATGCCTGCTTACGTTGCGGGGATGTGTGTGTGCGCCGCCCGGGATGTGTGTGTGCGCCGCCCGCCCGGGTATGTGTGTGTGCGTGTGTGTGTTTAACAAGAAGCCCACCCATAACCGCGTGTGTGTGTGTGTGTGTGTGTGTGTGTGTGCATGCACCCAGGGTCGGGTGCCTTCCGTGAGGACGGCACTTACATGTCTTCCTCGCCTCCCATGACTCAAGCCCGCCCTCAGAGCAAGCTATCGCACCTTCTCACTGGTTCGTCCACCTCTCCACCCCCTCCCGCCCTCCTCCCCCACCCCCATCCCCTACCTCCACCCCCAGGTGGGGCAGCCCTTCTCGGGAAAGACCACCGCCTACCGCACACTGGCGGCGGCGCTGTCCCTGGTGGCGGACTCGGCGGCGGCATCGGCGGCGGCCGCAGCGGGGGGCGTCGGGCGGGCCCCCAGCGGCGAGCAGAACCCGCACGCCAAGCAGGTGGGGCAGGGGCAGGGGCAGTAGGGTTGCGCAACGGGGGGGGGTTACCGCGCCGGCTGCCCTATCTGCAGCGGAGCGACTTACCTTCGGAACCTAGCCGGTAGCCCCCCCGGTCGGTGGTGGTTATGGGTTTGCGACCCATGGGTCCACCGTTGACGATGTCAGGATCCGTGGGGTGCATGTGGACGGCTGACCAGAGGGGTGGGAAGAGCTTGATGGCGACGGGGCCGGGGCCGACGAGAGGGGTTCTCGGGTGCTGCGGACGAAATCCGCCCCACAGAAGTTGCGACCCCTGCCCGCCCGCCCGCCCGCCCGCCTTCCTCCCCTCCTGTCTTCCTCCCCCTCCCCTCCCACCACTGTGTGTGTGTCCCCAGGTCCGAACCAACACGTTCGTGCTCAACCCCAAGGCGGTCACCATGGGGCAGCTGTACGGCCAGAACGACCCCGCCAGGTACGGAAGAACAACGGAACCCCCGGAAGCGGCAAGGCACGAAACACGTCCCGGAGGTTGCCCCCCCCCTTCCCCCCTCCTACCGCCCCTTTCCCCCCTTTACCGCCCCCCTCCTGATCCCTTGATTTTCGAGAGACCTGCACCCTCTCCCGCCCGTCCGCTGGCCCTCTCGCCCTGCTCTTGCTTCGCCTCCACGGCCTCCGCCTCCGCCGCCGCCGCCGCCTCCCCGCCTCCCCGCCTCCCCGCCTCCCCGCCTCCCCGGCGTCCTCCGCCCCCGCAGCCACGAGTGGACGGACGGCGTGCTGGCGGTGCTGTTCCGGCGCTGCGCCGCCGACCCCTCCCCGGAGCGCAAGTGGCTGGTGCTGGACGGCCCCGTGGACGCGGTGTGGATCGAGAACATGAACACGGTGCTGGACGACAACAAGAAGCTGTGCCTCAACAGCGGCGAGATCATCGCCATGAGCCCCCCCATGAACCTCATCTTCGAGGTGCGTGGGGGCCTCCGGAGTCCTCGGCTGGGCTGGACGGGGGGAAGGTGCTCACCTCGTTGGAGAGGGCGTTGGAGGTCGGGGGGGGGCATGCATGGTTGCTGTTGTTGGGCGGGGAAGGGGAGGGGGGAAAATCGGGGGCCCGAGCAAGGTGGAGAGGTAAGAGGTATCGACAAAGGCCCCGTTCCGACCCTTCTTGCGCCTCCCCGCCTCGCCCCCTCTCCGGCCCCTCCCCCATCTCCCCCCACCACCACCATAAACAACACCCGATATCTGGGCTTTTAGTCCTCCCCCCCCCGGCCCCCGTTCCACCTACACCTACACCTCCCCTCCCCTCCCCTCCCCCCCCGGCCCACACACACCCCTCCGCGCAGGTGGGCGACCTGTCCGCCGCCTCCCCCGCCACCGTCTCCCGCTGCGGCATGGTCTACCTGGAGCCGCAGCAGCTGGGCACCGCCCCCCTGGTGGCCTCCTGGCTGGCGGCCTGCCCCTCGCACTGGGGCAACGTGCCCACAGCCGCCGCCGCGGCCGGCACCGGCAGCGGCATCACCATCGCCGGCGGCGCCAGCAGCCTGCTGGGGGCCGCCGGCGGCGGCGGCGGCGGTCTGAGCGCGCTGGGGCTGGGCTCCAGTGTGATGATGGGCAGTCGGATGAGTGTGACGGGGGCGGCGGGGCTGGGGGGGCTGCCGGGCGGCAGCACCAGCACGCTGGGGCTGGGGGCGGGAGGGGAGCTGCTGAGCGGGCTCAAGGCGCGGCTGGCGGCGCTGTTCGAGGGGCTGGTTGTACCCACCATCAGGTGCGTGCATTGAATGTTGTACCCACCATCAGGTGCGTGCGTCTTTGTGTGCTTGTGTATGTGGCGGTATGTGCATGGGGTGTGTGTTCGTAGGCGGGCAGAGCAGGAGTGCGTGACACGCAAAGGGCGTGTGTGTGTGTGTGTGTGTGTGTGTGTGAGGGGGGAGGGGAGGTGCCCCCGTGTGTTTAGGGGGAGGGTGTTTGCGTACGTGTTGGTTGGCGGTGCGGAGGGAAGGCACACTGGGCCCGACCCATGCGCGGCCTGGGGCGGAGGACACGACACGGTGGCTTGGACGGAGGATGGAGATGGGCAATGAATGTGGTGCGGGGTCCGGGGGTGCCGCGGAGGGAGGCGGGCGGGTGGGGTGGGGTGGGGGGGTGAGCAGAAGGAAGGGATGGACACGCGGATGGGCGGACAGCTTGCCTCCCCTCCCCTCCCATGCGCCACACCCCACACGCCATCCACTCTCCTGACCGCCACACGACGGCACCCAACACCACGCGCCCTGGCAAACCCCGCCCGTCGCACACTACCGCCCCTTTGCTAATAAAGACAGCGCACCCGCTCTCACCCACCCACCCCACCCCGCCCCTCGCCCTCCGCCCCCCGTGGGTTTAATTCTTTTTTCAATTTAACCCCACCCCGCCCCCCGCCCTACCCATTTCCTATACCCCGCCCCCCGCCCTACCCATTTCCTATACCCCGCCCCCCGGATCTGCGGCCTGCGGTCGGTCCGCCCCCCCAGGTTCGTACGGCGGGAGGTCCGGGAGTGCGCCCCCTCCCTGGACGGCAACCTGGCCACCAGCTGGATGCGGCTGGTTTCGGCGCTGCTGATGCCCGTGATCGGCACCCCGGAGCAGTACCGCAAGGCCAGCCTGGAGGGCCGTACACTGGCGGTGGCGGACGCGGTGGGCCTTATGGCGCTGGTCTGGTCCGCGGGCTGCACCGCCGCCACCCAGGAAGGGCGGGCGCTGGTGGACGGGTTCGTGAGGAGGGCGCTGTCGGGCACGCTGTCGGGGCTGGAGGCGCCGTCAGGTATGACCGTACGACCGTACGACAGGGTACGAGCAAGGGTGCGGCAAAGTACGACAGTGTGTGGGCCGAGGCGGTGGTGGGTATTGCAGTCTGACCGACTTCCCTTCCCTCTCCCCTTGGGGCCGCTTTTGGGGGGTGGGGGGTGGGGGGATGGGAGGCGCTCCGGCAACCATCCACACAACCCGCGCTGGCGGCCTGCCCCGACTGGCAGCGTTGGCTTCGTCGGGGTTCATGTCTCCTTCGCCCCCCTCACCCCCCCAGTGCACCCACCCCTCTGGTTCTGGCTCCCCGCTTTTTTCAAATCCTTCGGAAGTCCTGAGGCCCTTCCTCTTCTTCCCGATCCTCACCCCCACAATCCCCCCACCCCCCACCCCCACCAGAACCACCTCACTTGTCCCCCCACCCCCCGCACCCTGTCACAGGCCACGTGTACGGCATCAGCGACGCGCCCTCCGTGCCGCTCCTGTCCCCCGCCGCCGCGCCGCCCGAGACCGGCCTGCTGTACGACTACATGTACGACGTGTCGGCCTCCTCGTGGGTGGCCTGGAGCTCGCTGGCCGCCTCCTCGCCGCCCATCCCCCCGGACGCCCGCTACAGCGCCCTGCTGGTGCCCACATCGGACACCGCCGCCATCACCTTCCTGCTCACCACGGCAATCAGCGGGAGGTGGGGAGTGCAGGGGGGGGGCCGGGAGGGCGGGGCGGGGCTGGATGGGTGGTGTTGTTAAGGGGGTGGGAGAGGATGCGGATGCGGATGCGGTGGGCTGTGGGCTGTGGGCTGTCTCGAGGACAGCGATTGTATGATTGAACAGGAGGACGAGGTGGGCTGCAGCGCGTCGCAGCTGAGGTGCACTGGTACGGTAGCTGGATGTGGGGGCACACCCCCGCACATCCAGTTCCTCCCGGCCCCCGCCCCCGCCGCCAGTCACTCCAACCCAGCCCATTCCGCGCCCTATCCCCCACCCCCTCCACCCCCTCCCCCACCCCCTCCCCCACCCCCTCCCCCACCCCTCCACCCCCTCCCCCACCCCTCCACCCCCAGGTACCCCTTCCTGCTGGTGGGGCCCACCGGCACCGGCAAGTCGGTCACCCTCACCCGCTGCCTGCTGCAGCTGGACGGGGAGGCCTTCGCGCCGCCCAACCTCATCGGCTTCTCAGGACAGACCAGCGCCAACTCGGCGCAGGCGCTGGTGGATGCCAAGCTGGACAAGAGGCGCAGGGTGAGGGGCGGGTTGTGTGAGGGTGTGTGTGTGTGTGGGGGGGTGAGGGTGTGTGTGAGGGGGGTGGGGGGGATGGGGGGGTGAGGGGGTTGCGAGGGTGTGTGTGTGTGAGGAGGTGCGAGGGCTCGGTGTAATGGACTAAAGGTGCGCGGTGCAGGTCTGCAAGATTGGCGGGTAGGGGGGTAGGGGGGTAGGGGTTGTGCGGGGCGAGGGTTGTGCGGGGCGGGGGTTGTGCGGGGCGGGCGGCGGGCTGGTCTCCTGGGTAGCGGCGGGGGGTGGAGTCGTGGACTGCTCACGGTTTGGCACTGTGAGGGGCAGGGGTTGTGCGGGGTTGGGGTTGTGCGGGGTTTGGGGTTTGTGGGGTTGGGGGTGTGCGGGGTTGGGGGTGTGCGGCCACAGCCGCCCTCCCGCCCCCACCCCCACCTTGTTTGCAGTAGTGGAGGTACGGGCGCAGTACGACGGGCAGGACTTGACCCCTTGGGGATGGGGCGAGGTGGGTTCTTCGCGCGGCCCCCTGTGGAATTGCATGACGCCGAAGTCCCTAAGACTCGACACCGCGGCTGAAGGAGGTGGTGCCCACGCATTGCTCTGTAGTGTTCCTGACCTCCTCGCTGGCCGCTGTGCAGGGCACGTACGGCCCATCGGGGGGTCGCCGGGGAGTGGTGTTTGTGGACGACCTCAACATGCCGCAGGTACGGCAGTACGGGACAGTACGCACATCATCATCCGTTCTTTCATCCCCCCTTCATGAGGGGATATGCTGCCCCCCCCCCCCGGAGGATCGTAATCGCCTTGGCAAGGGGGGGCGGTGGCCAGCTGCTGACGGCACCGCAGTGACTGTGCGCGCGCTGGGTCCTGCCATACACACCAACGTTACCTAACCTAACCGAAACAAACCGAATCCAGCTTAAACCAACCGAACTAAACCGATTTGCATTGAACCGAACCAATCACAGTACGACCAAACCCTCAGCCGATGCGGAGCCTAACCCAATCGTACCGCGCTGCTTTGCTCGCCCTCACCCCTCTCCTCCCCCCACCCCCTCTCCTTTCCCCTCCCCCCCGCCCCACAGCGCGAGGTGTACGGCGCCCAGCCGCCCATTGAGCTCCTCCGGCAGCTGCTCGACCAAGGCGGTTGGTACGGCAGGGACAACGCCTTCCGCGCCATCCAGGTGGGGCCGGCGGCTGACGGGCTCAGCCCCAGGTGGCTGGCTGGTGCACACCAGTGGGGTCGGCAGTGTCACCCCCACGACGGACGAATCAGACTCTGTGCTACTCCATACCAGCACAGAACGGGACCGTACAGTACTGGACGTCACTGGTGCAGTGGACCTGCCCTGATGGGGTCAAAACGAATGCGGTACACCCTCTGGCGGTGTGCGGTGTGCGGGTGGGGACGGACCTGACTGAAGCCCCCGGACCTGCGCCCCGCGCCGCAGTTGGCCCCCCCATCCCACCCACACCCCGCCCCGCCTGTCACAACACGCCCCCCCCCACACACACACGCACACGCACACGCACGCGGCTCCCCCTCCCCCTCCCCTGCCCTCGCCCCCCCCCCACGCACCCCCGCAGGACGTGCTGTTGGTGGCGGCCATGGGGCCCCCGGGGGGCGGCCGCGAGCCCGTCACCAACCGCTTCACCCGCCACCTGGCCACCGTGTGCCTGCCGGAGGTGAGGGAGGGCAGAGCGCAGAAAGCAGATCACCACGAAGTTTGCCATTAGTAACCTGCGAATGAAACATGCAACAAACAGCAACGCAACATGCGAGCCGCGCCACCACCGGGCCAGCACTCGGGGTTAGGGGTGCGGCGTGGAGCCGGGTGGGGACGGAGGGGTAGATGGGGCCAGTGAGGAATGTGGCCGGAGGGCGGCTGCCCGCGGGCGGTGTGGGCTGCACAAGGGCTGGAGGGTCGTCTCCCCCCAACCCCCCCCCCCGCAAGTCCACAGCGCCCGAGCCCTAGCTTCCTCCTCCTCCGCCGCCGCCGTGCCCCCCTCCGGCCCACACGCCCTGCGCCCTTCTGGCCCCTCCGCCCTTCCGCTTTTTGTCAGTAAAGACAACAGCGACACCGCAAGAGGGCAACAAACCGACGCCGCCCTTCCCCTCCCTGCGATGCCCTCCTCCCGCTCTTGATCATTCCCTCGCTCCTGCCCCTCCCCCCGCCCCTCCCCCCGCCCCTCCCCCCGCCTCTCCCCCTGCCCCTCCTCCTGGCCAGGCCACCCGGGAGACCCTGGCGCACATCTTCGGCACCATCCAAGGATGGTTCCTTACCACCCGGGGCTTCCCACAGCCAGTGGTGGAGCTCAGGTGGGGAGGGGGGGAGGGGGGGTGGGGGGGCCGTGGAGGCGGGGCGTGGAGGCGGGGAGAGTTTGTGTGTGTGTGTGTGTGTGTGTGATGGGGCGTGGTAAGGGCCGAGCCTGACCGACCCGCCCCCGGCGGGAGGACTCCTCTGTTCCTCTCCCACTACCTCTCCCTCGAGGCCCCCCCTTGTGGACATGGGCCTTGCTCGCAGGGACGGGATCATTGGGGCGACGCTGGATGTGTACAGCGCTGCCGTACAGCAGCTGCTGCCCACCCCCGCCAAGAGCCACTACACCTTCAACTTGCGGGACTGCTCCAGGGTGGTGCAGGGCCTGCAGGTGGGGGGGGCGGGCGGGGTGGGAGGGAGGTTATACTGTTACCAGCACCCGAATAAGGCAGCCCAGCGGGCGAGTGTGGGGCACATTCGGGAGCTTTGGTAGGAAGCCGGGGGCCCAAGGGGCGTGGGGAACGTGTCCGGGTACTGCACAGGTACGTACGTGCAGGCGGTGATGGGGACACACGCGCACACGCACAGACACACACCCCTCAGTTACTCCTGAACGCACCCCTGCTTGCATCCTCCGCCCCCACAGCCCCTCTGCACGCTGCCCCCTCTCTATCCCGCCTCCACCGCCCCCACCCCTCCACCCCCAACCACCCACCCACCCCTGCAGGCCCAGGACGCGGAGGCTCTGCGTCAGTCCGCCGAGCAGATGCGGCCGCTGGTGGGCGGTGTGGCGGGAGCGGCCGGGGAGGGGGAGCTGGTGTGGGCGCATCTGCGTTTGTGGGTGCACGAGGTGCTCAGGGTCTTCTACGACAGGTGAGATCCTGAGGGAAGGTGGGGGGGGCCCAGGCAAGGGGGCTCCAAAAGGGGGCGCGGCCACAGGGGGCTGCAGGGGCGGGGGCCGGGCCAGAGGGGGGTGGGGTAAGTACTGTAACGGTGGGAGTTGGAGAGGCGGACGGGGGACACGGCTTACGGAGCCTAAGGTGGTGCCTAGGGTCGTGCTGGCGGTGGCGGTGGCGCCGATGGCTTTCCACATGTGATGTCTTTGGCCTCACCCTCGCTCGGACACTGCCGTACGGCTGGGGGGGAAGGGGTTTTGCATGTATGTACAATAAAACCTGGGGGGGGTGTGCGTGTGTGTGTGTGTGGCTTTGTAATACCTTGAAATCCCACCACCTGGGTTTGGGCGCTCCTCAGTAGGCCTACCGTGCGACTCAGACCTTCGGAACACGCACACGCACATCATGAAACACACCATTCACACACACACACACACACACACACACACACACACACACACACACACACACCGGCTGGCTCCTGTGTCCTACGGCCTCAGGCTGGTGGAGGTTTCGGAGCAGCAGTGGCTGTTGGAGCTGCTGCGGGAGCTGCTCCCCCGCCACTTCGGGGTGCAGCTGGACGACCTGCTGGCGCACCTGCTGACACAGCAGGAGGGGGAGGAGGGGGAGGAGGAGAAGGGCGCGGAGGAGGAGGAGGCCGGGGGGCAGCAGGCGGCGGGCGGACGCGGCGGGGAGGGGCCGGCGGGGGCCCGGGGCCGTGGCGGCGGCCGGGTGGTGGACCCGGGCACCATCCGCCGCTGCCTGTTCGGCGACTACATGACCGACACGGATGCGGAAGGTGCAGATGGGGTGGCCGGGTGTGGTGGGGGGGGGGTGAGAGGCGAGGGGGATGGGGCACTGCACTGCACCACGACAATGGGGGTGACGAGGGGCACTCGATCCCTTCCTTTCTTTGCCCGGAGCACATGCCGTACCCTGACATGCCGTACGGCCATGTGTGGTACGGCACATGTGACTTGCCGTCCACCCATACGTTCTCCAAGACCTGGTGGCTCCCACCCTTCCAACCACCGAAACGCGATAACTCGCTTCCCCACACCCAACATCCCCTTCCCCCTCCCATCCCCTCCTCCCCCCTCCCCCTCCCCTCATCCCCCTCGCCCCACCCCCCTCGTCAGGTAACCCCCGGCCCTACCTGGAGATCGCCTCCCCCGCTGCCGCCGTGGTCCGACTGGAGGACCTCCAGGCCGACTACAACGGCCTGGGCGGCGGCGGGGGTGGCGGCGGCAAGGGCCCCCGCCCCCGTCTGCAGCTGGCGGTGTTCCTGTACGCGCTGGAGCACGTGACGCGCATCAGCCGGGTGCTGCGGCAGGAGGGGGGGCACGTGCTGTGTGTGGGGGTGGGCGGCAGCGGCAGGCAGAGCCTGGCGAGGCTGGCGGCCTTCATCAGCGGCATGGACGCGTTCCAGGTGGGGAGGGAGGGGGCAAGTGGGGGGGTTGGAGAGGTGGGGGGTGGGGAGGGGACGAGGTGGGGGTGGGTGTGTGGGGAGGTGGGGAGGGGGGTAGGTGATCGGTGATTGTTTCGCGATTTCGCTGTCTTTGTTGACAAAAAGAGGGGTAGGTGGGGACGTCGAGGGGTGGGGAGGTGCTGAATGGGGAGGTGTCCTGTGTACGGGTTTCGTCGGGGCCGGGACGGAGGAGGAATAGCAGGAGAGGATGGAGAGTATGTGGATGGGAGCAGCTTCGCTGGCTTCTGTCAGGGCAGAGGTCCGGTGGAGTGGAACGGATTACGGAACGGAATGGAATGGAACGGTACGGAATGGGGGTTAGGCTGCGGAGCGACATGGCGGCGGGGGCGGGTGTGTGTGGCGGTGCTAGGGCATCCTCATCCTCATCCGCATCTCTCTCTTGGATCTCCATTTTGGCATTCCCGAGTGCGTCCGCTCCCTGACGCTCCCTCCCAACCCCTGGGCCCCCCGGCAATTCTCCGAAACCATGCCGTACACACGATGCTGCTGCTGCTGCTGATCCTTCACCTCACCTCACCTCAGATCGAGATCAGCCGCAGCTACGGTCAGAACGAGTGGCGGGAGGACCTGCGGCGGCTGACCCGCAGCGCGGGGGCGGCGGAGAAGCGCACCGTGTTCCTGTTCGGGGACAGCCAGGCGGCGCAGGAGGGCTTCCTGGAGGACGTCAACAGCCTCATCAACAGCGGGGAGGTGGGGCGGGGGGAGGGCGGGGGTGAGCCTGCGGAGGGGTGGGCACGGAGCCGTTGGGCGTTGGTCCTCAGCGGTTGATCGTTGGGCGTTGGTTGTTGGGTCACCCTGCCCTCCTGCAGCCGCGCCACATGGTCGGGAACAACATTCCACCTCGGCGGTCTCGCACCCGGGTTCGTTGCCCGGGCTCGTCCGTCACCCTCTCTTGTCTCACATGGCATTGCACTCACCATATCCTGTCAGTCATTCGCCGCCCCGTTGACACAGAGCAGCCATTCCGCCCCGTTGAGCAGAGCAGCCCACAGAGCAGCCATTCATTCAGCCAGCCAGCCTTTCATCGCCGCCTCCCTGTCCCTGCCACCGTCTCCGCACCCGCCATCCTGCCCCCTGCCGGCTCTCCCCCCCTTCTCACACGGTCTCCCCCCACCCCACCCCCACCCCCAACCCCCACCCCACCCATTCAGGTGCCCAACCTGTTCCCCCACGAGGAGCGGGCCGCCATCTGCGAGGCCGTCCGCGCCGCCGCCAAGCGCGCCGACCCCTCCGGCCCCGACTCCCCCGCGGCGCTGTGGGCCTTCTTCCTGGCCCGCTGCCGCGCCAACCTGCACGTGGTGCTGTGCTTCAGTCCCGCGGGGGACGCCTTCAGGGAGCGACTGCGGCGCTTCCCCGCCCTGGTCAACTGCTGCACCATAGACTGGTGGGAGGGGGGGAGGGGGGCTGGGGACTGGGGAGGGGGAAGGGGGATGGGTGGTAGGAGAGGGGGGGGATGGGTGGTAGGAGAGGGGGGGATGGGTGGTAGGAGAGGGGGGAAGTTCCTGGGTGTCGCTTTGGCCGTCGTCGTCGGTCGCCACCACTTTGCAGGGTGGGGAGCTGGGGACGCGGGCCCGCCCTTGCACCGCGACTGTCTGCGGTGTTGACGCTGTGCTGTCTTGGCGCTGTCGGGGAAACGCGGGGGGCTGGCGGGGAGGGCGATGTGGGATGTGGGGGGTTCCCCCCTGGGCGCGCCCTTCGCTCCCGTCCCCCCACTCGGGTCTCCCCCCCACCCTCACACACGGGAGCACACACGCATGTCTGTGGCTCGCTTGCTCCTTACCCCCGCGGCCCTGCCTCCGCCTCCCCCCCACACCTGGGCTGTGTGTATTAAGCCCCCCCCCCCCGCCCCCCCCCGCCCCCCCCCCCCGCGCCGCAGGTTCCACACGTGGCCCGACGACGCGCTGGATGCGGTGGCGGCCAAGCTGCTGATGGAGGTGGACCTGCAGCAGGGTACGGCGGGGGTGAGGGGATGGGGTGGGGGGTGGGTGTGTGTGTGGGGGGGGAGGAGGTGTGGGGAAGAGGGGGAAGAAACGGTGAGGGGGGGATTTGCTATGTACTGTATGTATTGTCCTGGTGAGGGAGTGACAGTGAGAGGGAACAAGGGGGCCGGGTGCGGGGGCGGTGTGGGTTAAGCCCTGAACCGTAAAGCCCAACCGCCCCAGACCCCACCCCGGACCCCACCCCTCCCCTACCAAGCCCACCCACCCCATGCCCCCCGTCGCCCCCACCCCGCCCGGTCCATCCGGCGCCCCCACCCGCCGCCGCAGACGTCCGGATGAGGGTCAAGGACCTGTGCAAGGCCTTCCATGCCCAGGTGCGTGTGGGTGTGTGTTTTGTCTGTGGGGGGTTACCCTTAGGCGCCAGTGCCCTCCCGGCATTGCCTCCCGCGGGCCCGGCACCCCCTCCCCCCCCCGCCTCCTTCCTCGCACTCGCGCTCATCCCCGCACGCTCCGCCCCCGCCCAGCTCACCGAATCTACCGATTCCCACCGCGCTCTTCGGCCCCATCCTGCCCATCTCTACCCGGCCCCCCACCCCTCCCCCTCCCTATGGCCTCCTCCTCCCCCTCCCCTATGGCCTCCTCCCCTCCTCCCCTTCCCGTGGCCCCCCCCTCAGGCCTCCTCCGTGTCCGCGGCCTTCCACAACGACACCGGCCGCCACAACTACGTGACCCCCACCTCCTTCCTGGAGCTCATCAGCTGCTTCGGAAAGCTGCTGAGGCAGCGCAGGGAGATGGTGCTCACGCAGCAGCAGAAATACGAGGTACGACAGTACGGCAGTGCACCACCCATGGCACGCCCTGATCGCCTCTGCCTGCTTCCTTCCGCTCACGTCCCCTCTCCAGCCCCCCTTCCTATAACCCCCTTCCCCCGCCGCGTCCTCGGCGCTCCCTCGGCCCCTCGCCCCTCCCCCCCCCTCCCAGAACGGACTCGACAAGCTGCAGTTCACTTCGGAGCAGGTCACCGTCATGAAGAACGAACTGCAGGTGGGTGGGCCCTCGGGTGGGTGTGGGAGCGGGTGGGTGTGCGTACGGCTGTGTGTTTGACGTCTAGAAACCCAACACGAGGCGCTTACCGTTGTGGCCGCTTGTGTGCTTGCCGTGTGTTTAGCCTTTAGCGTCTGGAAACCCGCCCGCCCCCCCTCCCGCCCCCCGCCCCCCCCGCAGGCCATGAGCCCGGTGCTGGCTCGCACGGTGGCGGAGACGGAGCAGCTGCTCTCAGAAATTGCCCGGGAGAAGGAGCAGGTGGGTACGACACGTGTACTGCAGGGTATGTGTCTGTTTGGGTGGAGTGTGTCTGTGTGTGCAACGACCGCCCCCCCGACCCCCTTCCCACCTCCCCGGCCCCCCGCGGGGTGCGATCCAGCCCATCGCGGGCGCCCTCTCCGTGTGGAGGTGGCAAGCGCTGGAGACCGCCCTCACTCCTCCACCCCTAACCCCACCTCACCCCGGCTTCCGTTTGACAAAGGGTTTAGGTGGGGGGCCACCTACCCCCCCAAACACCAGCTGTGCCCGGCTTCCTTCCTGTGTTTGGTTTTTTAACTTCAATCCCCAGCTTTCCTTCAACGACATACACACACCAATGCCCCCTGTCGTCCTTCCCTAGGTCCCCCCCCCACGACCCCATCCTCCCTCCCCCCCTTCCCCCCTCCCCCCCCCCAAGGTGGTGGAGCCCAAGCGGGCCCTGGTGGACAAGGAGGTGAAGCAGGCTGACGCGGCCGCCGCTGCCGCCCGCGTGATCAAGGAGGAGTGCCAGGCCATATTGAAGGAGGCGCTGCCGGCACTGCAGGCCGCCATCCAGGTGGGGTTGGGGGTTGGGGGGAGGTGGGGGGGAGGGGTTGGGCAGGGTCAGCTTGGGGGCGGTCTGCCGACCCGTGTCGGGGTTGTAGCGGCACTCGTGGGCGGGAGGTCGGGCACTCGTTGCCGGGACCTAGCTGCCGTACAGTCCCCCCTGACGCCGTTATCGCGATGACAGGACCGCCCTCGCCGCCCTCTCCCTCTCCTCGGCCTGACCTGTGACCGCCCTTCCCATCCGGCTGCTGGCCTGCCGGCCTGCTGGCCTACCAATTTCCTGTGCCCCCGCCCCAAGACGCACTCATCGTCCCGGCCCTCCCGCCCCTCCCGGCCCCCCCCCCCTTGACCTCCTGCCCCCCTCCCCCCCCTCCCCCTCTCCCCACAGGCCCTGGACACCATCAAGTCCGCGGACCTGAAGATCGTCCAGACGTTCAAGAGCCCCCCCGCCGCCGTGAAGGCGGTCATGGAGGCGGTGTGTGTGCTGCTGGACGTGAAGCCCACGCTGCTGCCCGACCCCAACATGGCGGGTGGGTGGGTGGTCTAGGGGGAGGGGGCGGGAGGGAGAGGAGGGGGGGGCCCAAAGGGGGGGAAGGGATGTAGGAAATTTGGGGAGGGAGGCTGGGGGTCTTCAAGAGCAGGACAGGGACCAGCAGGAGGGGATACTCCACCCAGGCGCCCCTCCTTCCCACACCACGGTGGTCAAGCCCTCATGTCTCCACAGCAGGGGCCGCGTGTCATGTTCTCGTGCGCAAACCCCCTTGCTTTCCCTCTCTCCCGTCCACAACCAACCCCCACATGTCAATCCCTCTCCCTCCCTCCCCTCCTCCTCCCGCTCCCTCCCCCCCGCCAGGCCGCAAGATCGTGGACTGGTGGGACGCCTCCAAGCGGTTGCTGATGGACCCGCAGCTCATCCAGCGGCTCAAGGACTACGACCGGGACAACATACCGCAGAGGATCATTGACAAGGTGGGGCCCGGAGGGGGGGAAGGGGTGGGGGGGAGGGGAGGGGGGGGTCTGAGCGGCCCGCGTTCCCTTCCCTGCAACGAAGGCAGCGGCGCAGTCAAATAACCTCTTGACCGATTCGCCAGCCTTCCCCTGCCCCTTCCCATGTCCCTCCCCCCGAGACCTTGGGCACGTACTGCGCCGGGTCCTGGATTCTGGATCCCGGATCGCAGTCCACACCTCGGGCTCATGTCCGTTAGTTACCAATCCTCACCCACCCACCCACCCACCCAACCTCTTCGGCTGTATCGCCTACTTCGCTTCTTGCGGCTCACTTTTCTTCTACACACAACCTCCCCCCCCCCTCTCCCCCTCCCCCCTCACACACACCACATCCCACCCCGACCCCGACCCCGACCCCAGATCCGCAAGGAGTACACGGGCGACCCCGACTTCACTCCCGCCAACGCCGCCAAGGCCTCCAGCGCCGCCGAGGGGCTGTGCAAGTGGGTCTACGCGATGGACCAGTACGACAGAGTGGCCAAGGTACGGCAGCTGACGTGGTCTGCGGCGGCCCTGACGCTTCCCGGGATCCCAGCACCCTGCACCGCGTTCATGGTTGGGTCCCCCTCTGATGAGGTGTCGGCCATCAGATACGGTAACGCTGCTGCAGACCCCCAGAAGGGTGGCCTTCCTCCCCCGTGTGTCACTCTGCCCATTCAAGACAGCGAAACCGCGACAAGTCACCGTATGCGTTGAGGAGTTGTCCTGGGGGTTGACGTCGCTGATGACGTCGGCGGCCTTCCCATCCCTGGCCGCGCCAGCTCTTTGCCTTACCATTCTCCCTCATCCTCACCCTCACCTTCACCCTCAGGTGGTCGCCCCCAAGCGCGCCGCGCTGGTGGTGGCGGAAGCGGAGTACGGCAGTGTACTGCAGGGTCTTCACGCGAAGCAGTCTGAGCTCCGCGCCCTGGAGGCCAAGCTGGCGGGGCTGGAGAAGCGGCTGGAGGAGAGCCAGGCGCGGAAGGCGCGGCTGGAGGTGGGCTGGGGAGCGCGGGGGGGGGCTGGGGGGTGGGGGTTGGGGGCTGGTTGGGGGGAGTGACATCCCCCGGGGGGCGAGTTGAGGGGAGGAGTGTGAGGAAGGGGCTTCTGGTGGTGGGCTGGGGGGGGCCGGGGCGGGGGTTGGCCCGGGGGGGAGCGGAGGGGGCCGGGTGGAAATGGCAGGGTGCAGGATTCGTCATCTGCCCATCACCCACACCCTGGTTTCAGCAGTCATCAGTCAGCAGTCAATTCCATGAGGCCTCACACGCGCGCTGGGTAGGGCGGTCTTGTTTGCTGAACACACCTACCGTTACACACAAAGGCCCCACCTCACTCCATCCCGCCCTCTCTCCCCCCCTTTGGCCCCCACCTGTCTCGAACCCCCAGGCCGACACCCAGGCCTGCGCCCTCAAGCTGGAACGGGCTGAGCAGCTGCTGGGGGGCCTGGGCGGGGAGCGGGAGCGGTGGACCGCGGCGGCGGCGGCTCTGAGGGCCCAGATGGGCGGGGTCACCGGGGACATGCTGCTGGCGGCGGGGGCGGTGGCGTACCTGGGCGCATTCACCATGCCGTACAGGTGAGG
This sequence comes from Eudorina sp. 2006-703-Eu-15, assembly GCA_003117195.1. NCBI lineage: Eukaryota > Viridiplantae > Chlorophyta > Chlorophyceae > Chlamydomonadales > Volvocaceae > Eudorina > Eudorina sp. 2006-703-Eu-15. Next base: position 1,066,779 of record BDSI01000019.1, read on the forward strand.
TGCTTGCGGGGTGGTCGGGTGTGTGCTGCGCGGGGTCGTTGTGCTTTTGGGGAGAGGGGGGTATGGATTGGGGAGAGGGGGGAGGGGGAAGAGGGTAAGGGGAGGGAGAAACGTGCACTGTGGGAAGGCAAGGGGGGCAAGGCGCGGGGGGTGTACCTCGTGTATTAGCAGTGCGATACGGTGGGGCCGAGTGCCGGCTCTCACCCCCATCCGCCTCCCTCATCCCTCTTCCCCCGCGCCCCCTGTCCCCCGCCCACCCGCCCTCGGGTCCTCTCCGCTCCGCTCCCCGCCCCGCCTCCAGGGAGCGCGCCCTGTCCTCCTGGTGCGAGGCGGTGGAGGCGGCGGGGGTGCGCACCTCCGCCTCCAGCGCTCCAGGGGGGGCGGCCTCGGGGGCCAACTTCTCCCTCACGGCGGTGCTGGGGGAGCCGGTCACGGTGAGGAGGGGGGGGAGAGGGGGGACCTGGGGTGCGCGTCCGTGTGTGTGTGTGTGTGTGTGTGTGTGTGTGTGTGTGTGTGTAAAAGAGAACTGAGCCGCGTGTGTGTGTTAATGTGTGTATTGCTGGGTGTGGGGGTGTGGTGTGGTGGGCTGACCAGGCTACGGGAGGGGCAGCCGGACCCTTGTGCTGGTCTGTCTGTATGTTTGTCTGTCTGTCCTCAACCTCACGACTCAACCTCACGACTGACTCGCTCCTTGCTCCCCCCCGGCCAGGTCCCTCGTGGGTCGCGCGATGGCACCGATGGAAGACCCCCTTTGTGTCCACCCGCCCGCCCGCCGTCTGATTCGCCAGGCCGCCTTGCCCGTCCCCCCCGGCATCGTGATCTTCGCCTTCCCTCCTCTCTTCCCTTCCCCCTCCCCTCCCCTCCCTCCGCCTGCCTCCCCCCCTCCTTCAGATCCGCGATTGGGTGATCCACGGACTGCCCAACGACTCGTTCTCCATCGACTCGGCTGTCATCGCCGCCAACAGCCGCCGGTGGCCGCTCTGCATCGACCCGCAGGTGGGGGGGCTGCTGGGTGGGCGGATATCCCATCGCCAGGGTGGCAGGCCCCTGAAACAACCCCAACCCCAAGCTGCAGCCGAAGCGTCCATACCAGGAGCCCCTCTTTGATGAGACCGCTGCCCGCCCCCGCCCCCGCCCCCGCCCCTGTCTTGTGTGGCCGCAGGGTCAGGCCAACCGGTGGATCAAGGCCATGAACGAATCCAAAAAGATGAAGGTATGGGGTTGGGGTTTGGGGTTTGGGAGGGTGGGGGTTGGGGGTTGCGGGGTTGTAACTGACTGCCGGGGTGAGGTGGATCAGGGGGAAGGTCAAGGGGTGGGAGGCAGAGGTGCATGGCTGTGTGCATAGCTTAGCGGGAGGGAGGGAAGGGGGGAAGGGAGGGGGCCAGTGGGGCCCGGTGTGCGCCTAGCCACTGGGCTGCCCTCCACGCTTCCAAACACACCACCACCACCATCACCACCACCACCACCACCACCACCAAAACCACCACCACCACCACCACCCCGGCCTCGGCTGCTCCTTCCTCTCCGCCTACCTTGTACCGACCCCGACATGAACTCCACTTGAAAGGAACCCGTCACCGCGATAATCACACACACACCCCAACCCCCAGGCCCCGATCGGTAGTGCCATCGCCCAGGGTGGCGGTACCCCGTGTAGTGCACATGCCCCATCCGCCTTGCCACAACCCAAGCCCCGTGCCAATAGTGGGCTGATTTGCCTTCCCAGACCCCCAACCACCGAACCCTAAACCCTCCCCCCACCCCCACCCCAACTTCCAACCGCCCCCCCTCAACCCCACTTCCCCCCCCAGGTCATGAAGCTGACCGACCCCGACTACCTTCGCGCGCTTGAGGCCGCCATCTCGTGCGGCCTGCCCGTCCTGCTGGAGAACGTGGGCGAGGTGCTGGACCCCTCCCTGGACCCGCTGCTGCTGCGTCAGACCTTCCGCCAGGGGGGCAGCACCGTGCTGAGGCTGGGGGACAACCTGGTCGAGTACTCGACCGACTTCCGGCTCTACCTGACCACTGCGCTCCGGAACCCGCACTACCTGCCGGAGACCGCCGTCAAGGTGGGTGCGGGTGGGGGTGGGGTTGGGGGTGGGGGTGGGGGCGTGGGGGGGATGTGGGAGCCCTTCAGCCCGTGACTTCACCCCCCGATATCGCCGCCCTCCCGCCCCTTCTCCTCCCTCCCTCCCTCTTTCCCCCCCCAGGTAGCGCTGCTCAACTTCATGATCACGCCCGAGGGGCTGTCCGACCAGCTGCTGGGGGTGGCGGTGGCGGCGGAGATGCCGCAGCTGGAGGAGCAGAGGCAGACGCTGGTGGTGGCCAGTGCCGACAACGCCCGGCAGCTGGCTGAGATCGAGGCCCGCATCCTGGCGGTGCTGTCCAGTACGGAGGGGAACCTGCTGGAGGACGCCACGGCGGTGTCGGTGCTGTCGGAGGCCAAGAGGGTGGGAGGGGGGTGGGCGGGGGGGGGTGGCGGGGCAGGGACGGGGGGTTGGCGGGGGGACAGAGGGAATAGGAAATTGGTAGACATAAGAAAATTGATAGACATATTGGACATTGGTAGACATATTCAAACTGCGCTGCTGCCCGAGGGGGGCAGATGGGAGCAGGGAGGGTAAGGGCAGGGCGGGACAGAGGGGCCAACCCGGAGCCTGGGACGAAGGGTTTCGGGGCGGCGGGCGGGATGCGGCGGCGGAGGGGAAGGGTTTAAGGTCAAGGAAGGCCGTCATAGCCCCCTCCCCCAGGCCGCCCACCGGGTGCGCCGCATGTGGCGCTGTCCCTACCAGGGGCCCGAAGGGGTAGAACCCGCGGCGCCGCTATAGCCCCCCTTGGCGGCCCCCCCTTACCGATTCCCCTTCTGTCCCCCCCCTCCCCCCCCAACGCCCCCCCAACGCGACCGCAGCTGTCGGACGACATCTCGGCCAAGCAGGCCGTGGCGGAGCGCACGCAGGTACGGCATATACCGTACAGCCCGTGGGAGCCGCATGCCATCGGGGTACAGTGGGTACATCTTTGGTGTTTACCGCGCCGACACGCTTAACCCCGCACCCTGTACCCCGCACCCTGTACCCCACACCCTGTACCCCCCCACCCCAGGCCGCCCTGGACGCGGCCCGGCGGCGCTACCGTCCCCTGGCTGAGGTGGCGGCCACCGTGTTCTTCGCCATCGCTGACCTGGCTGGGGTGGACTCCATGTACCAGTACAGCCTGGCCTGGTTCATTGGTGGGGGCGGGGGAAGGGAAGGGGGGCCGGAAGGGGGAGAGGAGGTGAGAGAGTGGGGGGAGGAGAGAGAGAGAGTCGTTTTGGGGGGGAAGAGGGTGCTGGCGCGACCGCTGGTATCCGGGAGCTCAGAGGGGGGTGGTTGGGGGCACGGACTCTGGCGCTGTCCCTGAGAGTCTCTGATGGGGTGATTGCGGGCGTTGACCCAACCCCGACCGTTGACCGGTTAGTCGTTGGGGTTGGGGTTCGTTAGTTGATCGTTATTTGCTGGTGGCGGGTCGCTGCTGTCCGCAGGTCTGTTCGTGCGGAGCATCCAGGCCAGTGCGGCGGAGGCGGCCGGAGGGGCAGCCGGGGGGCAGGGGGCAGCGGGCGGCGGCGCAGCCGCAGCCGCCCCTGGAGCCCTGGGGGCAGCGGGCCCGCCGGCGCCCGGCCCCGCCGGCCCCGCCCGCGCCTCCTCCCCAACCTCCCGCAGCCGCGCCTCCTCCCCTCCGCCCCACGCCGCCCCACCCGCCACCGCCCCCGAGGGACCCGACCTGGGCGCCCGGCTGCAAGCCATCGAACGGCATTTCCTGTACGCGTCGTACTGCAATGTGTCCAGGTGGGTACGGTTGCCGTATCGCGGCCAGATGTCGTACAGCCGTACGGCGAACCTACGCCGGGAGAGTTTCCCCTGCGACACCCTCCTGCATCCTCCTACCCCACCGATCCTTTGGCCACCGCAGCACCCAACCGCTTTCTGTGTAACTACCAACCGTCGTCCACGACCCCGCCCCTGCGAACGAGACCCTGCCCTGTGGGGAACGAGTCATGCAGCACACACCGCTGTACCGCTGTACGACACCCGTGTCACGGTACGCAAATACACCCTACCCTCCCACAACACACACTCACACACACCCTCTGCGCGGTACTCCCCCCCCCCCCCGTCCCGTCCCTCTCCTGCTTCCTGACAGCTCTCTCCGACCTCCCTCGCACCCGACCTGCATTCCCCACCCCACCCCCCCAAACCTCCATCCCCCTCCCCCCTCTCCCCCCCCCGGCCCCCCCTCCCCGCAGGTCCCTGTTCGAGCGGGACAAGCTGCTGCTGTCCTTTCTGTTGGCCTCCCGACTGGCGGCTCACCGCGGCAAGCTGCTGCCCGAGCACATGCGCTTCCTGATCCAGGGGGGCGGCGCGGCGGCGGCTGCGGCGGCGGCGGATGACGAGCCTCCGGAGGGACTGCCGCCCCGCACCTGGGCGGAGGTGAAGGCGCTGGCGGCACTGCCGGTGAGGGGGTCGGCGGTTGTGGGGGAGAAAGAAGGCGCGGGGAGGAATGGGGGGGGCCAAGGAGGTACTACAGTGCCCCGGGGGGGTCCCTGGAGGCGACCACCAAGCATTCTCCGGCCGCCACCTTCCGCCCCCTGCGCCGTACCACTTGATGTCCGGTACCTCCCCGCTTTGGTCTCCGTGTCCCTTCCTCGCCCGTCATCACCTCCCCACCCGGGAGGATCCCCGGCCGCCTCCCACCTGTTCCGCTTTACCGTATTTGTCCCCTCCCACTCGATTTCGTGACCATCCCCGCCACCTCCGCCTCCTCCCCTTTCCCGCTCCCGTTGCCCGATCCCCCTCCCCAGGGCGGCACCTTCGCCTACCTGCCCACCTACATGCAGCAGCGGGCGGAGCAGTGGGCGGCGCTGGTGGAGGCGGCGGAGCCACATGCGAGACCGCTGCCAGACCCAGTGGACAGGTGCGTACGGATGTACGGCTGTACGGAGGACAAAATGTGTCTCGTATGGACCCCACACACACACTCAACACGCTCTCCCCCCTCCTCGCCCCCCCACCCAACCCCCCCCCGCAGCATGCTGGGCTCCTTCCAGCGGCTGTTGGTGCTCCGCTGCCTGCGGCCCGACAAGCTGGTGCCCGCCCTGGAGCGCTGGGTGGCGGGGGAGCTGGGGCCGCAGTTCGTGTCGCCGCCGCCCCTGGACCTGGCCGCCGCCTTCGCCGAGTCCCCGTCCGTGTCCGTACCGATGCTGTTCGTACTGTCGCCGGGAACCGACCCGTGGGTCGCGCTGCTGCGGTTCGCCGAGGAGCGGGAGCAGGCCGGCAAGCTGCAGGTGCGGTGGACCCGGGCGGGGGGGCGCGGGCGGTGCAGCGTTGCGGGGCAGGAGGGGCGACCCCTTCAGGTGTTGACCCTCTTGGCCCTCGGGTGGTCGCCGCCTTGCTCCGCCTGCTCCTTACGCTGGGGATAAATCCCCACCCCCACCACCACCTAACCATTTCGACCACATAGCCCATCTCCACCCCACCACACCTCTCTGCCGCCTGCCTTCAACTGCCCCTACCCCCCCAACCCCTCACCCCCCTACCCCCGCCCCCCGCCCCCCGGCCCCCCCAGGTGATCAGCCTGGGCCAGGGTCAGGGCCCCAAGGCGGAGGCCATGATCGACTCTGCCCGGCGGATGGGGTCGTGGGTGGTGCTCCAGAACTGCCACCTGGCACCCTCCTGGATGCCCGCCCTGGAGCGGATCTGGGAGGCCATACGGGAGGACAACACGGACCCGGCGTTCAGGTGGGGGACGAGGGAGGGCGTACGGAAGGAGTACGGAAGGTGAAGGGGGCCCGTCAGGGTGGCTGGGGTAGTTGGGTGGCCGGGCCGGGGCCGGGGACTCGGGCAAAGGGGGGAGGGGGGCAGTAGGGGTGGGGTGTGTTTAGAATTGCAACCCGCCCGCCCGCCCGATCCCAGGTGGCAATATACTTACCATAGAACCTGCGAGGAAAAACTTACCATATGCAGGCGCGCGGGTGGGGTGTGTGTGACTGACGAGGATGTGGGGTCAGCCCCATCCACCTACATACACACATAAACATCTGTTTCTTATCTGAACACACATCCGTTCTTATTCTAAACGCACATCCGCCTACCCACGCGTCCACACATTCTCCCCCGACACCCCCCCACACACACGCCCGTGTGTCAATATAGACAGGCCCCCCTCGGCTCCCCCATACACACACATACCCCTCCCCCTCCCCCCTTTCCCCGCAGGCTGTGGCTGACCAGCATGCCCACCCCCGCCTTCCCGCCCACGCTGCTCCAAGCCGCCGTCAAGATGACCTACGAGCCGCCCGCGGGGCTGCGCTCCAACATGCGGCGCAGTCTGGCTCTGGAGCCGCTGTCTGACCACCTGTTCTGGGAGCTGGAGGGGGTGGGGGGGCCGCACAGCCGCAGCGCCACACCCGCGCAGAGGGCGTCGGAGGCGGGGGATCGGAGGCGCAGCGGCCGCGGCGGAGGCGGCGGAGGGGCGGGAGGAGCGGGAGGGGCGGGCGAGGCGCCCGGGTCCCCAGAGGCGGCGGCGGCGGCGCCGTCGCCTCCGACGCTGAAGCGGCTGCTGTTCGGGCTGGTGTTCCTGCACGCGGCGGTGCAGGAGCGGCGGCGGTACGGACCCATCGGGTGGAACGTGCCGTACGGTAAGCGAGTGCCGTACAGCGCTTGGACGGTCGGCCGGATGGGGGGTTGCTTACGATGCCGGGCTTCGGCGAACGACATCATTTGGGCGGCGTCGGTGGTTGGTTTGGGCAGTGCGGCGGATAGCCGGTGGAGCCACCGTTGCGCAGCTCGGCAACGAGGGTGGCTGGTGTGAGCAGGGTGGCGTGGGGTGGCTGGTGTGAGCAGGGTGGCGTGGGGTGGTGGTGTGAGCAGGGTGGCGTGGGGTGGCTGGTGTGAGCAGGGTGGCGTGGGGTGGTGGTGTGAGCAGGGTGGTGTGGGTGGTGGTGTGGGTGGTGGTGTGGGGTGGTGGTGTGGGGTGGTGGTGTGGGGTGGTGGTGTGGGGTGGTGGTGTGAGCAGGGTGGCGTGGGGTGGTGGTGTGAGCAGGGTGGCGTGGGGTGGTGGTGTGAGCAGGGTGGCGTGGGGTGGTGGTGTGAGCAGGGTGGTGTGGGGTGGTGGTGTGGGGTGGTGGTGTGGGGTGGTGGTGTGGGGTGGTGGTGTGGGGTGGTGGTGTGGGGTGGTGGTGTGGGGTGGTGGTGTGAGCAGGGTGGCGTGGGGTGGTGGTGTGAGCAGGGTGGTGTGGGGTGGTGGTGTGGGGTGGTGGTGTGGGGTGGTGGTGTGGGGTGGTGGTGTGAGCAGGGTGGTGTGGGGTGGTGGTGTGGGGTGGTGGTGTGGTGTGGTGGTGTGGGGTGGTGGTGTGGGGTGGTGGTGTGGGGTGGTGGTGTGGGGTGGTGGGAGTAGCGGTTGGCCTGGTGCGTTCCCCCCTCGCTCTGATATCCTGCTTGCGTTCCTTGCCACTGTCCCCGGGCTCCCCTGGCCCTCCGGCCCCCCACCCCACCTTCCCACCCCAACCATCCACCCACCCCCGCCCAACCCCCACACCCCGAATCCGCCCCGGCCCCGGCTTCAGGCTTCGACGACGGCGACCTGCGCATCTCCGCCCGCCAGATGCGGATGTACGTGCAGGACAGCGTCAACCGGGGAAACCCGGTGCCGTACGAGGCGCTGCGGTACGCCATCGGCGAGTGCAACTACGGAGGAAGGTACGACTCGTACCCTAGATGCCATACAGGGCCCTGCGATCCAGGGCGTGGGACGACTGCGTCGAGGGTTTAGGGTTTGGGTGTTGATGGTTGAGGGGTGTTGGGTGGTGATTGGGTACCTGTGTTCGGGGGGTGAGGGGGGGCCCGATCGCGGGCTGCGACCCGCGGGGCCGATCGCCCGCGCGGGCACCTCGGAGGCGATACCGTGTGTGTGGGGGGGAGAGGAAGCCATCAGCCATCAGCCATCAGCACCCTGGGACCCCGCCCCCGAGGGACATGGGCTCACGAAAACGAGCGGGCCGGGGGGCCGGGGGGCCCTCACTCCTCCCCGACAATCACTTGAGAGAGATGCACCCCCCACGTTCGCCATTTCGTCCCCCAACTCCACCCCTCTCCTCGTCCTCGCCCTCCTCGCCCCCAACCTCCTCCTCCTCCCCCTCGCCCTCCTCGCCCTCCTCGCCCTCAGGGTTACCGACGACAAGGACCGGCGGCTGCTGGCCACCCTGCTCCGCCGCATCGTGGCCCCCGAGACGGTGGCCACCCCCCGGGCGGAGCTGCTGACGCGAAGGAACCGGGAGACGGACGATGACGGTTTCGGAGCGGCGTTCAGCCACCTCAAGGCGGCGGGGTTCGGCACCGCGGGGGGCCCCGGGGGAGCGGCCGGGCAGGGCCCGCTCATCGTTGTGGTGCCGGACACCACCACACTGGAGGGGTGAGGGCGCGCGGCCGGGGGGGGGCCGAGGAGGAGGGGTTTGTGCACGTGTGTCTGTGTGTGTTATTTAAGCAGGCAGAACAGGAGTGCGTGATATGCGAGGGGCCGAGTGGCTCCCATTAATTTGCCCGTATGCTTGCAAAAAATACCCATTGTCCGATCCCTATAGTGAATATAAGGCTGCGGCTGTGTGTGTGTGTGTAAAGATAACTGAGCCGCGTGTGTGTGTGTATGTTCCTGCGTGTGTCTGGCGAGAAGCCCGCCCGAACCGCCGAGGCCCATCATACTTACCAGATGCAACAAAGGGCCTGCCTGCGCGCGTGTGTGATGTCCGTGTGTTGGGCGGGAAGACCTCGCGTGCTTGTGTGTGCTTGTGTGTGCTTGTGTATGTTTGTGTGTGCAGTGGGTGCAGTGGATGGGTGCAGACAGAAACCTGCTCATGAAAGTGCAGCAAAGCAGCTGCGGGAGGAAGCCGCGCGCCACGGGTGTGTGAGAGCAAGCGACGCTAGCCATCGATTGCGGCTGTCCTTACCCCCTCCTCTCCTCTCCTCGATCGTGACAGCATCTTGCTGTACCCACGTCCCCCGCCGCCGTACCGTATTGACCCCCTCGTCCTCTGTCTGACCTGTCCCCCCCTCCCCCCCTGGAGCAGCTTCCTGGCGTATGTGGACACGCTGCCCACCTCCGCACCGCCCGACGTGTTCGGTCTGCACCCCAACGCCGATATCAGCAAGGTAGGGTGGGGGGGCAGGGTGGGTGGTCCGGTGGGTGGTTGGGTGGGGCCGGTAAGCGAAGCGGAGGGCGCCCTCCGCCTTTTTTTAATGGAATGTGGAATGTTACATGTTGTTGTTGTCGTACTGACCGTCCGACCAGTCACAAGTGGCTCCGCAACGGACATCCGTCAAAGGCCGCTCATCACGATCTTCCCGCAACAGTTACCATCGGAACCATTTTCACGATCTCCGCCATATCCGTTCACCCGACCATCCTTCGAGTTTGAGGGTTCGGCATCGCCGCCAATCAAGCGTGCGTATCTTGGCCCATCAACTAGCCCTCAACACCACATCTCAGCAACTAGCTGCTATCTCATACCCGACTTCCGTCGGGGATCTGCCCGCCGTTTGCTCTGGCAGTCGTACCGTCGCACCCATGTACTGCACTGGGGCATCCCCCTCCCTCACCGAAAGTCCCAGGCGGGGAAGTGCGGTCGGGATATCCCCCCCCCACACACACACCACACCACACCACACATCTCCGGGAGAGAACCTCGCCCCCCCCCTGTAGGTCGGTCACAGAGACACACCTCCCTCCTCCCTCCTCCTACCCGCCCCTGCCCCTGGCCCCCCGCTCCTGGCCCCCCGCCCCTGGTCGTACACAGGACCTCGCCACCACCCACGACCTGCTGACCAGCTTGACCAGCACCTGCGGGGGCCTCACGGGCGGGCTGGGCGGCGAGGGGGGCGGCGCGTCGTCGTCCGCCGTCACCGCCGCTGCGGGGGCCGTGGTCCGCGACATCTTGGAGCGGCTGCCGCCGGACTTTGATTTGGAGCGGGTGGCGGCGGCCTACCCTGTCCTGTACCACCAGAGCATGAACCAGGTGAGGGGGAGGAGAGGGGGAGGGGGGCGGTGCTTCACTGCCTGGGGCGGGAGGTGGGGACCGGCGGTGATTGACACTGTACGACATGGCGGTAAGATGATTGATTGACACTGTAATTAATGATTGACACTGTGAGACAGAGGCGCGCTGGCACGATGATACGGGTGGGCCACTGACCCATGGGCCGCTTCCAATACTTTCGCGCGTCATTGACCCATGGGTCGCTGCCACGCTTGCGGGAATACGGCGGGCTGTATGGCTTTGGCCAATCAGCGGCGCGCATCTGGGCGGCACGTCGGGGCGCGTATGCCGGAGGGTTGGGCCATGACCCATGGGTCGCGTTGATTATCTGAAGGCAGCTAGGCAGGCCGGGCCTTGCAGTCCCCACATACATGAACGACAACACGGCGGAAGCAAGGGGCGACAATGCCGTCCTGCGGCTGACAATGCCGTCCGCATTGCACATGCGGCTAGAAGGAGGAGGAGGCTGTGCTGGTTCAGCGTCACGTCTTTTACGTAAATACGCATTTAAAGCGTTCCCCGGATTCCCCTCACCGAATCCATGGATTGGGCCCTCAGGTGTTGGTTCAGGAGATGACGCGCTACAACCGGCTGCTGGGGCTGCTGCGCAACAGCCTGACTCAGCTGGGCAGGGCTGTAGCAGGGCTGCAGCTGCTGTCCCCGGAGCTGGAGGCGGTGCTGGCGGCGGTGGCGGCGGGCCAGGTGCCGGCGGCGTGGAAGGTGCGTCGTCGTCCCCTCAGGGGCCTAGGGATGAAGACCACCCCACCATCGGCAGGAGGTACCGTATCGTTCCGGCCCCACCGCCACATCCCTCTACCCCTCTAACCCTCTACACCCCTTCCGCCTGCGCCCCCCTGACACCTCCCTCCCACCCGCCCTCTGCCCCGCCCCCCCAGGCCCACTCGTACCCCTCCCTGAAGCCCCTGGGCGCCTACGTCTCCGACCTGTTGGCCCGGCTGGGCTTCCTGTCCGACTGGGCGGCGGCCGGACCCCCCGCCGCCTTCTGGATCGGGGCCTTCTTCTTCCCACCCGCCTTCACCACCGCGGCGCTGCAGGTGCGCAGCCAGGATCCGGGATCCAGGATCCGGGATCTGGGCATATTCCCCGCATTCCGGAAGCCTGGATCCGGGCAACTCGGGGGCCGGGGCACAGGCGACTGCGGCCGACTTCGGCCACAGCCTTTCGGAGGGCACCCACACCGCACCCAACCTCATTGGAAGCGGTCGCTCCAGGGGCTCTTACTGCAGTACGGCGTAGTGTTGTGTTTATGGCGGGGAGGCAGCCACCTCACCTCATCCCACCTCTATGTGCAGCCACCCACAGAGGGGGAACCCGACGTCGTGCCCGCGCCTACCCTCCCCCATTCACCCGCACTTGGCTACCCGGTCCCCCCCTCCCCGGGTGTGGTCCGTCTTAGTGCTGTCGCGCGTTGGTTGGTCCGGGATGGGTCCGGCGGCGACGCGGTCGCCCGCAGTAACGGTGAGCGCATAATTCAGGTATGTATGGTAAGTAACTTGGGTCGCGTATTGACTCCTGTGCCACGCATCGGTTCCCCAATCCTTCCCCCCTCCCCCCTTCCCCCTTCCCCCCTCCCCCTTCAGAACTTCGCCCGGCACCACACGCTGCCCATCGACGCGGTGGGGTTCGACTTCGAGGTGCTCCGGGCCCAGGTGCGGGGGGCCGGGGGGGCGTGTGCGCGGCGAGGAGCCCGACCGGCCCACCCGGATGCAGGACATACATGTACATACACACACATATATATATGTACTTGCCTACCGGCACACATATGGCAACATGTGGTACCCACCTGCGTGTGTGTGTCAGGGCGCGACAGCGGGAGGGTGCGGGTTGCGAGGCTTAGAGGGGGGGAGGGGGCGATGAACGGGGGAGACCGTCTTAGGGTGCGGCTTTGTGGAGGCACTGGCTACAGTGTCAGGGCCCGGGGTGGGGCCGCCTTGCCGCAGTGTCGACATGTGTGTGTGTGGGGGGGGAGGAGGGGGACACGGGTACGGTGCGGCCGGGAATTAACGCAATGGAACACACACACGTGGGGGTCCCGTGAGCCGCCAGGCCCTGCCGCCACATGAGCAATCCTGGCAGCACGCCACCCCGGGTGTGCGGCCCTGTCGCCCTTCCTCCGCCCCTCTTGACACCCTCTCTTCCCAACCCCCACCCCACCCCCGCGAGCTGGCCACCCCTCCTGGCGCCCGACCCCCATCCTGCCGCGCCCTCATGTCCGGCCACCCTGTCACCCTCCCACCCCCAACCCCCATCCCCCATCCACGTACCCATACCCCCCCCACCCCCCGCCCCTGCCCGCAGGACGCCTCCTCGCTGACTGCGCCCCCTCCCGCGGGCGTCTTCGTGCACGGCCTGTACCTGGAGGGGGCCGCCTGGGACCGCACCGGCGGCTGCCTGGAGGAGCAGGCGCCCAAGCAGCTGCACTGCGCGGCGCCGCCCATCTGGTTCAAACCCGTCAAGCTGACCGACCTCAGGTGCGGCCGCCGGGTGGGACACCCTAACGGATGGACGGACGGACGGACGGATGGACTCGCGGGTCGGACCCCCAGGAGAGGCGGTGGGGGGGAGGCGGAGGAGGGGGGCTGGTGAAGGACCCCCAGGAGAGGCGGTGGGGGGGAAGGCGGAGGAGGGGGGCTGGTGAAGGACCCCCAGGAGAGGCGGTGGGCAGCACGCAAAGAGCGACCGCGGCAGCAGCCATGTGGGTGATGCCATGCGGGGCAATGACACCGCAGCACATCGTACCGGGAAGCCAAGGGCCGCACTCCCACTTCTGACCAACCACCCAATTTGCGCGGCGGACCTGCCGTCCCAACCGCTGCAATGTCCCCACCGCAGCCGAGCCCCGCGCCATCCATCCAACCACGCGCCCCCTCCATCTCCCTCCCCCCACCCCTGTGGCCCCCTCCCCTCCTGCCCCCCCCCGCCGCCCCTCTCCCCTCCTCAGGCCCACCGCCTCGTACGACTGCCCGGTGTACCGCACCGCCGACCGTCGCGGCGTGCTGGCCACCACCGGCCACTCGACCAACTTCCTGATGACGGTGGGGCTGCCCCTGGGGGTGTCCCCCGCCACCCCCGCCGCCACACTGCAGCAGATGACGGATCACTGGACACTGCGAGGGGTGTGCATGCTGGTGTCGCTGCCCGAGTAGGGTGCGGCGCACGCGGTGGGCTGGGGTGGGATGGCGGTGGGATGGGGTGGCGGTGGGGCGTTTAGTGTAGAAGGCTGCGGGCCTGGAGCTGGGTGCCAGAGGGAACTCTCGGGAGGGCAGTTCCCGGGCTGGCTGGCTGGCTGGCTGGCTGGCTGGCTGGCTGGTGTTTGCTGATGACTGGAGAGCAGCCGTACGTGCGGCTGTCGCTGCACTGGATGGGCGGATGGGGAGGGCAGCGCTGCGAGAGCTCCGTGACTGACTGACTGGCTAACTGGCTGACTGGCGGGAGTCAGCGGAGGGGAAGGGAAAGGGAGGATAAAGGAGGGAGGGCGGATGGATGCAGGGGTGCATGGAGGATGGGTGGGTGCGTGGCCGCGGAACGGCCCCCCGAGACCTCCCTCATTCGGGGGTCCCTCCGCATCGGACGCGCAGGCAGGGGTGGAAGCGGAGGACGGTGGAGCCGCGCGGGGATGGTTGCAAGGGCCAAGGGGGTGATGGCAAGTCGGTCCATATTTTGCGTGTCATGGGAGAACTGAACCGCGTGTGCAATTTGTGTGCATGCGCGCAATCGATGTGCTGCGCCGTGGCCCAGCCTGCCACCCCTGTTTGCCAGCAGTCCGGCACACGGCCTGGGTTCGGGGGGCCCGGGGGAGGGGAGGTATGGATTGGGGAACCGATACGTGGCACAGGAGTCAATACGCGACCCGGGGGAGGGGAGGGGAGGGGGGTGTCGGGATGAAGGGGCGGATGTGGGCGCAAAACCTTAACCGCGGTTCCTGACGTAACGTATCGGTGACTCGTATGGGTGAGGCGGGATCCGGTTGAGAGCACTGCCAGGCCCCGGGGGAGGGGGGGGGAGGGGGGCAACACGAGGTGGCACACGGTGTGGGGGGATGAACCTGGGGCAGCCGGGGGGGAGGATGTTGCCGCTGCCGCTGCTGCTGCTGCTGCTGTTGGTGGGGTCAGGTCACCTGACGGGGTAGGGGATACCGGTCCTGGGTGGCGGGAGGGGGTGTTTGCTGCGGATGTGAGTTCTGGTTCTTGAAGCTTGAAGCGGGCCAGGAACTGAGGACGCGCGGATGTGATACGGTAGCATATCATGTATGTATGTGTGTGTGTGTGTGTGTGTCGTTGTGGACAGTGGATAGATAAAAGTCTGTGTGTATAGGCTTATGTGTGTGCTGTGTGGACTATTTGTTGGCTTGGGAAGCAACCGGAGAGGTTCTACGGCTGGTTCTGTGTCGAGTGCGCATCTTGCACGCGGGCGCGGCTGGTGTCCCCGTGTCCCCATAATCTATTACGATATACTGCAGGTGGGTGGGTGGGTATGAGTGGCGTGATACAATAGAACGTGTGCGGTGCGGTGCGGGGTGATGTGATGTGTCATAGCGTGGGGGGCCGCGAGGTGTCGGTCGGTCGGTCCTCCAAGCAGCCCCCCTTGATAGGCATGTGGGGCAGCAACCCCACCCCACCTCACAATACCACACCCCGTCGTACTAAGCTGAACTGCATTCGCAAGACTTGGCACGCCAGGCCGCTGGCTCGCTGGCTGCCTCGTCGCTCCCGGCCGGGGGATCATCGGCGCGCGACTGACTGTGGCAGGACGCGTGCACCGCCGTGTCAGACGTCCGCGACTGCCTGCCAAACGAAGCAGATGCCGTACTGCGCCGTACACCCATACCGCTGGTGTGAGCCCTTCATCGGGGGCTGTCGAGCTTGCCGTACAAAGGTATAAAACACGTAATCGTAGGCTGTGGCTGGATGGCTGTGTGGCGGCAGGCACAGATATAACCCTCTGGTGCCACTCGGAACTATACGATGAAGACATAGAGCCCAGGCTGGTTGTGGCTGATGCATCGGGCTCTGTGTCTCGGAGATCCGTGAGCTGAGGATTAAGGGGCGCGCAGCGGAGCGGCCGGGGTGTATGGCGCTCCTGGGGATAAAGAGCTGTTGTAGGGTGAGTTTGGATTGCCCTTGTCGGTGGGGCCTGCTGCGGCTGACCCTGGTAAACACCGTTGGTCCCTTCTCGGGGTCCGCTGTAACGTCCATCCATTCATTCATATGAAATTGCGCACTTGCGGGCGGTCAGGAAGCAGCCCCCACACGTGAAAGAACAATCCGCACAGATCATCGCAGGTCGGATCCACTGGATCCGCACGCCCCCCCGCCCTGCAGCCGCCGCCCCTCGCAACCTCTTTGAGACGCCGTTGCGGTCGCGCGCGGTTCGCATCCCCTCCTCGGGCTGCTCTGCATCTCCCATCCCAGGAAGACGACCCAGGATGCGCAAGGATAAGGTCGGTAGTCCGGAATCGCAGCCATCATTCCGCCGCCGTCCAACAAATCGCGTCCAGCCGCCCGCTCTCCCGCCATGTCGCAGTTCACCCACCTCCTGCAGTACATCCAGTGCGCCGCCTACAGCTACACACGCACGCACGCACATACATACATACATACGTCGATCAACTAAACCAACCGCCTGCTGTTGAGGCTTCCAGGTACTTTGCAATTTCACATCCAACAAAAGCGACGCCATCGCAGACTGTGTCCAACATCAACAAGACAACAAACCATCGACCGAGTTATTCTCTAGGCTACCTCGTCCTTATCAAATGCTCATTAGACCCCCCTCTAATTTAAAACGCTTCCACCCAGCCACGCGGACCCCCCTCCCACTGGTCCATTCGCCATTTCGCCCAGGCCTGCTCCCCGGGGACTACACCCCGCCCAACCTCCTGCCAGGGTCTGGCGCCCGCTGTGATGCCATCGCTGCCACCACTCAGGCAGCGGCGGCAGCGCCGTCGCTGCTTTGAGCCGTATGGCCGCCCTCAGTGTGTGACCCCTCCGCCGCAGTGGTGGTGGAGGTCGAGGAGGCGGACGAGGCCGGCGCCTCCTGTTCAAACCAGTTGAGGATGTCGGTGGTGACTTCGGAGCTGAGCTCGTGGATGGCGAACAGCAGGTTGAGCTCCTCACTGATGGGGCTGGCCTGCGGGGCGGTGGGGGAGGAAGGGCGTTGGGGGGCAATGGGTGGTTCGGGCGCGCGCCCTTGGTTGAGCGCAAGGGGACAGAGGCCCCTTACGGCCGCCTCCCCCGTATCCAGGAGAGAGTGCTTCGGCGGTCTTTCCGTTAGGGCTGGGTTAGCAACCCTTGGCCAACGCCGGGCCTAGTCAGATATGTAACGACACACACACACTCTTCTGTAAACACACACACCTCCCGCGCGCTCGCGCGCTTCGGACTGCACACATCGAGTACGCCTCTGCGGCCCCAGACGTCCCTCCGGCCCCGATTCTCGTCGTTTCCGGTCCTGGTTGTTCTCATGCATCTGAAGCGTCTGTCGGGCCGCGCTTCATTCAATTGTCCCACGGCAGAGTCCTCCGCAGACAACACAGACACAGCCAGCCAGCCATAGACAGCCAGCCACAGACAGCCCCACACGCACATCGGGCTGCAGCCTCATGCGGTCCAGCCCGGGGACGTTGGCCTCCTGCAGGATGGCCCTCCAGCCGCCGCGGGGCTGCTTGGAGCGCGGGTTGTACAGCAGGTAGCCCCGCGGGTCGATGTACTCGGCGGACCTGTGGGAGGTGGGGGGAGGGAGGTGGGAGGAGGGCAGCGTTGGGACGACGATGGGAAGCCTAGGGGGCAAAATCACCCAGGGGCAAAATCAACGAATAATAATCAACTGTGCCGCTGTGTGGTAGAAGGGGATAAAGAAGAAAACGGCCCAGACACACCCAGCCCGGGTATGGCGGAGACTGGGGGGCCCGCGAGACAGACAGACAAGCAGGCGGGGAACATGATGGCAGCGGAAGGTGGCTGATAGGCGGCCACCAGGCAATTCCCAGGGGATACGCACGTCAAGGATGTCCTCTAAGGACATGACCTAATCGTGTTTGTGTTGTTCAGGTTGTGTTGGTGGTTGGGATCTTGGGAACGGTCCCCGAGTACCCTCCGGCCGGGGGTGTGCCCGCGTGAAGCAGACCAGGCACAGATCCGCCGTACACACACACACACACACACACACACACACACACACACACACACACACACACACACACACACACACACACACACACACACACACACACACATAGCCACCAGCCGAGACCAGCTGGCCACGGTCACGAGTACACCCCCCGTGGCCTTGCCGCCCACAATCGCTCTGCGCCTTGCCGCACTCACTTGAGCGCATTGAACACCACTCGGCTCGTCTGCTCGTCCACTTCCGGCGCGCAGCGCTGCGCCAGGTACAGCGGCGTCAGCGGCTGCGGCTGGATCCGGATCTCGCGCGTCGGGACGCCCTGTGGATCCAGAGGCGGTGCCGCACAGCAATCCAGGGTCAGTCCATCCGGCCAGGGGCACAAGTGGGGTACTTCAGTGCGCGCAGGCTAACCTTGCGACGCACGCATGGTGCGGTTGGGACCGTTGGGGTTGGGACCGTTGGAACCGTTGGCGGTTAGATGCACGGGCGCGGCTTAATGGCAGCACACTGGAGGCCAGCGGGCCACCCCCACCCGCCCCTTCCCTCATCCCGAGCCAGTCCTCCAAACCCCACCCATCTACGACCCACCCGCCCACCCGGCCGGCCGGCCGTCCTCTCAGAACCCCGCCTCCCTCTTCTCCTTCAGCCTCACCCCCTGGCTGAGCTCCCGGAGGTTGAGGGCCACCAGCTGGGCTAGGGTGGTGTCCCGCTCCATATGCGCGAACAGGGTGGGGGGCCAGGGGACCGAGGGGCTGGCAGCACTGCGGCGGTCGGGGGAGGGGCGAAAGCGTCGAGGCGCGGGGAGGCGTTGGATGGGCGGAAGGAGTGTGGGCTGGGGCAGGTTGATTTTAGGCGGGCTAGGCTGGCAGGAGGCGGTTTACAAGGGTTTAGGCTAGGCCTTATCTCCGGGTAACCGCGCACTTGTGACCCGGTGCCCGACGTGCCCTTTCCCTCCCCCTTCCCTCACCCACGCGGCCTTTGCCACCGCCGCACCTGTAGCGCGAGAGCACCCCCGGCGGCCCGCCCATGATCTGCACCGCCAGGCCCTTGAAGCGGCCGGGCATGACGAGCGGCAGCTGCAGCACGAAGGCGCCGCCCGAGGACGCCCCCAGCGCGAACAGCGGCAGGGAGGCCAGACCCTCCCGGGGCAGCAGGGTGTCGAGCACCTTACGGACCTGGGGGGGGGGCGACGGGGGCCGGAAGGAGGGGGGTGAGGTGACGTCCGATCAAGGGGGGGTATAGGAAATTGGTGGGCATATTCAAAAACTGCGCTGCTGCTGCCGCCCAGAGCAAAAGTCCGGTGAAACATCAACTGTACCAGGATCACCCTGGGCACCGGGGGGGGAGGTTGAGGTGAGGTGACGTCCGATCCAGAGGGGAGGAGAGGAGGAGGGTACACGAACGACAACAACGGGGAGGGTAGAGCGGCCATTGTAACACACACGGGAGATCGCGGTGGAAGACCATTCGGCGGCGGGAGTGGACTTCACCATGTTGGAATGCGCACCCAAAGGGGCATTGAAGAAAGCGCGCCATGTGGAGATACAAGGGAGGGGGAAGGGGGACGTCGAGCACAGGACGGGGCAGCAGGAAGCGCAGAGCTGCTGCTGTGATCCCATGGCTGGTAAGTCCCCCTTCCATTTCCGGTTTTCAACCCCCTCCTCATTGCCCCCTGCAAGAGATGGCTGCGCTCCTCAAGCAGCCCCTCGGGGAGGTGCCCACTGCCTAGGGGACCTCATGCTGCCCGCGTGCACCACCACCAGCTTCCCATTCCGCCCCTATCCGCTCCCTCGGCCCCTCCCCCCCCCCGGAGTGGGTCCCACCCGCATCCAGTCTCGATCCACACTCTCTTCCTCCGCATCCGCCACTTCACCGCCAATCCTGGACTGCCAGCATCTGCAGGGGCCCGGGCAGAGGGAGGATCGGGACAGCGAGGAGGGGGAGGTCGGTCCGGAAGCTTAGGCGGCCGCAGACGGGGGCCCTGGAGTCTCCCCTCCGCGCCGCTGGAGCACGCCCCACCCATCCACCCACCCACCCACGCACCCACCTGGAGCCCTGTCGGGCGGAGGACGACACGGCCACCACCGTGTACCCCCTCAGCAGGCAGTGCAGCGTCACGTTCATCTCCTCGGGGAGGCCTGGGAGGAACGGGGAGGAGCGAGAGCAAGAGCAAGAGCAGGAGCCGGGAAGGGTTTAGGAAATTGGTAGACATTAGCAGGGAAGAGAAGGGGATCACGGATTGGCAGGAGGTGCAACGTGCTGCGCTGACTGCTCCAGGTAGGGACGCGACATCGGCGGGGCAGTGGGAATGCGCGTTGGGTGGATGAGGCGTGGTTGGGGAGAGGGGAACAGACAGAGCATGGGGGAACGCGCGGCGGGGCGCGCAGATGCGTCGCGCCGTAGGACGCGTTCCAGAGAGGGCGGTTTGGGACTTCGTGCGCGGTTGTGGGGGCATTGGGTGACGTGGCTGCGCTTTTCCCGACGAGCCGCTAGCGCACCAATGCACTTGGGGCAGGACGCCGAAGAGGGCCACCAGTCGACCGCGCCATGGTTACAGCCATGCGCGATGAACATGACGCCGAGACGGGGACTGAACGGCGGGGGCAGCTGCCACACAGCTTCCACGCCGTCAACTTCCTGGTCGGGTGAAAAAGGGGTGCGGGGTGGATGCGCAAACAGCGCGGTCCGCACGCTGAAAGGCAGGGCTCCTGACACAATCAGGCATACAAATCGGCGCATTTTGCACCCAGGTGAGACATATACATTTCCGCAGATGCTTGACGACGTGCAGAGATGGGGTCCAAGAGCGCCCAGGTTCCGAAGCGCGCCAATGCTCGTGCGAAACCGACTTGCCTCGTACTTTCCGGCCGCCAGCAGCTGCATTGATTTCGACAGCACAGATTGTGCTGTTGTGCCACCCGCAGCTAGACTGTTGGGCATAGGTGTGAGTTGAGACAAGTCGTCGTCGACTGCCCTGGCGAAACCGCCACCGGGGCGTTCTCCTTTGCCGCCTTTCTTAGACTTGCCAACATTTTTAGGCTCCCCCGTTACAGGACGAAAATGCTTTGAGGCCAAGGACCCTAAATTAAGTCCAAGGAGCACGAGCAGCCCGGCCGCAATGTAGTAGCTTGGCCTGTGTTTCAACATTTGTAATTTGATCATGATCTGGTTACACCGTGGGTTTATGACCTCCTTGCCTCAGCTGAGTCAACTAAGCCGTTGTAATGCAACCGTTACGTGAAACGAGCTTTTTAAAACGGAACATGGAGAGGTCAACTGATTTTTCTTCCTGGTAGGAGCCTTCAGGCCTGACATTCTTCGCCCATGCATCGGCCTCCCAGCTGCGCCCAGGAGCGGAGAACCGGTGCCCATCGAGTAGGCCGGCTCCAGTCTTGGCGAATCACAGTCTTTGGCGAATCAGACCAGGCCAACCGATATTGCAACAATTTGCTATTCAACCCGCAACTGGCCCATAGCCATGCCAGGACGGCGTCGCCGAGGTGACCCAAACCCGCGCAGCGCTCAACGGTGCACACCGGGTGCCCGCCCTGTCCCCCGGGGCGTCTAGCCGTGGGTACATGTCTCAAGTCGTCGAATTAGGCCCAGGCCCAGGTTTGTCCCTGCTGTACAGGCCACGTGTGCCGTCACCCGCAGACCCCGTTCGGTACTCAGCTGCAGGCGGGCGCCGCGCCACGCCGCAGACACATCGGCGTCAGCCTCACGAATGCCACAACAATGTTTTGCAATGTAAACGATAAGGAGGCTGCGGCTGTCGTCGATGACCTGCGCGGTCCTCGTTAATCAAACAAAAAATTGACGACGGACGCAACCCATTCCGGAATTTCTCATGCGACCTGCTTGGCGGTAGTCCTGCTTGGTCTCAACCAGCAGGACAGTGCCGTACAGGAGGTCCTTCCTGCTGCGGGGGAGAGCCAAGAGCGAGAGGGGTGGAAGGGGTCGGGGTAGCACGCATCGCGATCACCGTCCTGGTGGGGAGGTCGCGTTGTGAAAGAGCCGGGACGCTACGACGCCGCTGCCGTACAGTGCCGTACACCGTACCCAAGATCCGAAACCCAATGGTACAGCACACCCGTCGAACCCGGGCAGCAATTAACGGCGCGACGCGATTTTGGATGTCGCTTCAGCGCCAACAAGCGCCGCCAGGGAGGGGCCGTCCTCCTTTCCAGGCGAATCCAAACCACGAAACGCCGCATCCGGCCGGAGTCTCCTCAAAACCCGACAGGCCTTTGCCGATCCACCCACGACGCAGGCTGACCCGCGGGTCCTTCCGTACTGTACTGTAGCCTCCCGACCCTCATGCCTCGGAGCTCCGCCCACGGTCCAGGACGCAACTCGACCGCGGACCTAAGCTCTCGGAGAGACGGCCGCCATCCCGCCACCTTACCCCCCCCCCCAATCACCGCCATCACCCCCATGACCGCACCGCGGAGCCGCACCCAGCTGCACACCTCTTGAGTCTTAACGACATACCGCCCGGGACTGCACTTGCCGTCCTACACACACACACGTGTGCCCAAGCCCAAGTAACGTCCCTCCGCGGCCTCTCCGTGCGTCTCGCCTAGACCGGCAGCATCAGTCCCACCGCAACACATCGATCGCATCCTCCCTCAACCGTGTGTCTGGGCTGTTTCTTTTTAACCTCCCTCAACCCCCAGTCCCTCACCCCGCAGACGGCGAAAGCGGGCTGCCCTGTCAACGCCAGCGGCCGACGCGGAGTTGGGCCGTCAAGGGGGTCCTTGCAGCCGTGCGCCCCAGTCCCCGACCTCCCGTTTGCTGAGGCCCCCCCGAAGCCCGTCGCGAGCTGCTGAGGGCCGCCGGGCGCCCACGTCTTCCGGCTTCAAGCCGCTGCGGGGGGGGGGGATTCGACCAATCCGGACCAGAGCCCCCCGCACCACCCCTCCCCTCGCAGGGCCCGCTGCGGCCCCCGCCGCACGTGACCCCCCCCCCTCACAAATCGGGTTCCCAACCGCCCAAAGCAAACTCCCGGAACCCAAATCCAGGACCCGGATTCAAGCTACGGGGGTCCGGTCGGGGCGCCGGGCAGGGTCCGGCAGGATCCAGCAGGATCCAGCAGGATCCAACAGGGTCACCCGGGCGGGCCGAGCAGATCCTTCAACTTCAGGTCGCTGGGTGCCGTACCGGGCGGCTTACTGCTGACGGGGACAATGACGCTGATGTTGGGGACGGCGGGACTCGGCGCGGCGCCCGGGCTACTCGCGCCGGCGCCGCCGCTCGCCGCGCCGCCGGCCCCCTCGGGCGTCCCCGGTATGATGATGTCCAGCTTCAACATGGGGGCGGACACCGACAACCCCATGGCGGGCGTCCCGCCGCCGCCCGCCGTCGGCGCCGCCGCCGCCGCCGCCGCCGCCGCCGCCGCGGGCTTCGCCATTCCCCCGGGCGTCTGCACCATCGGCGGCAGCGGCAGCGGCAGCGGCAGCGGCAGCGCGCCGGGTAGTGCCGTGACGCCGCTCGCAGTGACCGACGGCTGCGCGGGTTGCGCCCCGCCGGCGCCGCTGCCGGGCGGCAGCGGCAGCGCGGGGATGGGGATGACGCCCAAGGTCCCCAGGTCGATCCCTAGGGGGGCCGTGATGTCCGCCAGGGTGAGCCCTGAAGGCGCGGCCGACGGCAGCTGCGGTCGCACTGACGGCATGGCGGGGCTGCCGCTGCTGCTACTGCTACTACTGCTACTACTGCTGCTACTGCTGCTGCTGCTACCGCTACTGCTGCTCGCATTGCTCAAATTCTTTATGGTGATGGGCAGCTGCGGCGGCAGGGGCAGAGGTGTGTGAAACGGCAGCTGTGGCAGCGGCTGAAACTGCAGCTGCGGCTGAAACTGCGGTTGCGGCTGTGGCTGAAACTGCGGCTGTGGCTGAAACTGTGGCTGGAACTGCAGCTGAAACTGCGGCTTCGCCGTCGGTGACCGTGGCGGCGGTGTCGAACGGAGCTGTCGCCGCCGCCGTCTGTGATTGTGCTGCTGCCCCTGGTGGTGCTGCTGCTGCTGCTTCGACGGTGCTGCCGCCGCCGTCGAATTGCTCCAGGGAGGACGTCCTGGAAGGTCCGTGTCGCAGTTTCGCTGCTCGCCGCCCCCGCCATCACCCCCGTAGGCGGCGGCGCCGTCATGTACGGCTGCGGGCCAGCTGGCGCCTGAAGCCGCCGCCGCTCGGTCGCCCGTACCACCCGGTCGGCGAGGCCGCGCCTGGCCTTGGCCACCACCCGACGCAGGTTCCCTGGAGCCTCCGCCGCCGTTTAAGCTGTGACCGCTTTCCGTCGCAACCGCCGCCGCCGCCGCCGCCGCTGCCAGCGGCACGGCGGCGGCCTGCCGCGCCTGCAGCCGCCGCCGCCCGCCGCTTTTGTTCAGGTCTGAGAGGGAGAGCGGCGGCGCACTCGCGGCTTCGGCGTACGCGCCCAGCGAGCCGCCAGCAGGGCCAGTGCTGTACCCGGCTGTACGGCGGGTGCCGCGCAGCGCCGAAGGGGACGCGGGGGCGGGGCGGACGTTCTCAGAGAAGGGGAGTGATGCCCTCGACCCACATCCCGGTGAGGTTCACCACGGCACATTCCTTGAACGACACATCTTTGCACGCCGTTGCACGGCCGTTGTAGCGACCCGTACCCCAGTCCCGTACCCAACCTGACCTGAACCCGACCCAGAACGACTCTTGCCCCGGGCACCCGCCCACACAGCCGCGAACAGCAAAGGTGCGACCCCGCAGGTAGGGGTGACCCGATGGCGATGGCGGGGGCGATGGCGGGGGCGGGGGGGCGGGTGCTGACCCCCGCACGTGCCCGCGAGGCAGCCGATGCCGCACACGGACCGACGGACGGGCACCGGGACGCACCCACCCTGGCGGACACCGACCCGCCGCAAGGAGGGGCAGGGCGGCTGGGGGCGGGGGCGCGGGTTTGAGGCCCCCCGGTAGCCGCCGGTCGCTACGCCAGGACGCCACCGACTGGCACCGCGGCACCGTGACACCCCCCTGGAGCTCACCTTGCATCAGCCGCCGTTGGGAGGGCTGCTGCTCCTCCAGGCCGCCGCCGCCGTCGACGTCCAGATCGGTGCGCCCGACTCCTCGCCGCCCGCATTTAGGCTTCACGGCCGCCGCAGCGGCCGAGGGACCCGTGGGTCGGTGCGAAGCGCGCGCGGCGTCACCGCCGGCCGCCGCGGCGGCCGCCGCCATCGCTGCACCCTGCGAGACCCACGGGTCGTTGCTCTGCGGCATCGACCCCACCGGGACCGCCTTGGAGCTCACTGTCGCTTCACGTGCCGAGCTCACAGATACCCATGGCGGCATTCGATCGACGGCTGCTGCTGCCGTTGCTGTCGCCGCCGCCGGCAGTAGCAGCGCCGCAGTCGCCGGCTGTCCGGCTGACGACGCTGCTGCTGCGGCGGCGGCGGCGGCCGCGGTGGCCTCGGCAGCTGCAGCCCCTGTCGGTGAATCCGCCGCCGGCGCCGCCACCGCCGGCTGGGTCGGCAACGATGCGCCTGCCGCCGCCGTACCGGTGGGCGATTGCGGCGGCGTGCGCGTGGGTTGTACGGCCTGGAAGAAGATGAGCAGGCTTGCCAGCAGCAGCGCCTCAGCGGGGGGCGCGGCCCCGGACACCCCGGCGCGGGAGGCCGCCGCGGCGGCCGTGCGGCCCCCTCGGGGACCCCGCCTCAGCGCCGAGGAACCGCACCTCCCGGACGACCGCATCCGGTACCTCCTCCGCGACGTCGCCGATCTACGTCGATCTCACTGATATCCTTTGGGGCTGCGTCTGTCTTCACCAGCGCAGCTGCGCAGATGTGCGGCTGTGCCTATGGGGAGCGGGGGATCCCTCAGTCGCCTCCAAGTTCACGATGCTGCCGACTTGGCCTGGTTTGACGTGAAACCAGGTGTGGGGGTGGCGGCGCGAGACCCACGGGTCGCTGGGTGACGGGGCTGCGCCGGCGCTGAACGGCACCACGCGCACACCGGAACGAAAAAGGAGAGGGGAGAGCAAGTGAGGGTGCGGCTGGGGTGGCGTTGTCGAAGAGCTTTTGGTGCTGCAGGTCGCCGCCGCCACAGTGGAGGAAAAGCGTGTGCTGTCACGCTGCTGTGTTGCGTTACGCGCACGTACGCCTCCTAAAAAGTCTTCAATCGTCACCGCGCGGCTCCTACTGCGGCCGGTGCGGCTGCAGCTACGAGGCACACTCGAGGTTACAGTCCGCGGCGTAGGGTTTCGGAGCAGGCGCAGGGGCTGCGGTGGACGAGGCGGGTTGCACGCAGCGGGGCTCGATGTGTTTCGCGCGCGGGGAAGGTCATCCTGCGCCTCCGCCCGCGCGGAGCGACGCCGCCAGGCCCAGCGCGTGCGGGCCTGCTGCTGATGCAGCTGCGGCTGGCTCCGGCTGCTGCTGGGCGCTGCGGCTCCGGCTTCGGTCTTACAAGATAATCGCTGTGTCGACAAAAACTAGATGAAGACGAAGGATGAAGATGAAGAATCAATGTCGGCGCGCTCGGTGGCGGCGTTGGTGCCGCTGCCGATGGATGCCGCTTCGCCGGTGCTCCGAGGGGGAATTACGAAAGGCCGCCGCACCGGCCTCAGAGCGTGGAATTCTGCTGTGTAAAGATGTGCCCAGCAGGAGGGGGCGCTAGGCTGTCGGGCTATGTATTGGTGTTGTGGAAGGTTATTTGTTTTTGTCGGCGGTGGCCTGTCGGGAAAAGACCGCTCCGTAAGGGAAAAGTTTTTCCGTGGCACGGCTTCGTTGATTTGTGTTCCCAATGGCAGCGCTGGCGTCAAAGGAAAGGTAGGTCTGACAAGTTTGTGGCGTAGAAAGGGGGAAACCTTTTGGCTGAAAGCGGTCTGTCAGGCCCGGAGGCCTTATCAACGGCCGAATCTCGCGCCGGCGAATCTCCCACCGTCAGCTTCTTGCGCGACCAAATGGCCTTCCCAAGGTGGTATGACCCATGGGTCCATGTTTGAGCACGACACTGATAACATCACAGAATCTTCGCGGGAGTTTTACTTTGGCACTGTCATTAGCCGTTTTGCGCTTGGCCGTGCCTGGGTGTGCGCGCAGCTGCGGAAATAAATCTTGCGAGGTATGACTGACGACAAGCTCAATTTCCATGTGCACCGGTGCATTTCTTTGATAAAGAATTCTTTGATAGGATAGCTGACCAGCCCTCAGCTCTGGGACAACCGCACAAATAACTCGCGGGGCCCGAACTACGAATTCATGGCTCGCACGAACTTGGTACCTTACAGAGCAGACATTACAAGGCAATCGGGGGAAGGTGGTGGAGCGCCGTTGGGTTGACCCACGTACGGATGTGGGTCATCTGCACTGCCATGCGGGCGCCAGATGGGCCACTTAAGGAACCGGGTAGGTGTCGTGGTGAGCGCTGGAGAGGTCTCTACAGCCATGGAACATGGAAGATTGTTTTGCCCTCGGTGAGACGAGGTGACACTCTGCGGATGTACGAACCTGTCAGACGGGCGGGCGGGAAGATTCCGCCTCGCATCTCGAATCGCTTAGGCGGCGTGGTATTTTCACCACATCGGGAGGTTCCGGACACAGCAGGCCAGGATTGCATAAAACGTTTTCATGCGTGCGGCTTGGAACCGAGCCTCAAACTGAAGCCGTCGGGGACCTTGCCCAAGGCTGCCTCTGCGCCCAGGTGGCCGTCGCTCTCTGTCCCCGACGCCAAAGAGAGCTGCAACTACGAAACGCTTCTCACTGCGCATTTGGATCTTGATCTGCCCCGCGGTCAGGACCGGACGCCACCCACGAGTAATCACCCTCTGCGCAGCAAAGAAATCAAACCATGAAATGCCGCCACGACAACGGTACGTAGCTTGACAGGGCGGCCAGTCGCCGCTGCCTTTCAAGCCCGTCATCAAAAGCCCGCGTCGTAACGTCGCTCTCGCCACCTCCCTCGACATGGAAAGGGAAAGTCGAAAACCTGTCGAAAACCTCTCAACAGCACAAACACGCCGACTCACTCCGCACCACTCTTCTTCATCCACTCGCAAACACGCCCTTCGAGCCCACCTTCAGCCAACGGCAGTCAACGGCGGCGGCTGATCGCCGGCTCAACTCTGCCCTCTCAACAACGCTCACGCCGTCTCGCAGCTCTCCGAGGTACAGTATTACGGTACGGCCACACCCCACTGCCGACCGGTGGTGGTGCACCTGTTCCACCTGCCTTTGCCACCCAGCGCTCATGGAACGCCTCATCGTTCCTCCTCCTCCTCCTCCTCCTCCCGGGTCCTCCCTGGACACCCTCTCTCCCCCCCGCACCATTTCACCGTCGCCGCCCGCCTCCAGTGCTTCTCCTGACGTCTCCTCTCCTCTCCTCCCCAGCCGCGCCCTGACAGCTGACACCTGTCCCGCTCAAGGTGCTCCGAAACCCCCCTTCCCTGTCAGACCTTATGAGCCTGAACCCCTCGCATTGCCGCATTGCCGACCGACTTCAGGACACGACAGGTGGTGGTGGTGGTGGTGGTTGGATCCATGCACACCACCATCCACACAGTCGCAGTTCTGCTACACACGCATCCACTCATCCACACACACCCACACCCACGCCCTCCTCTGTCACCCCACATCTACTTGCTCAGCAGCTCCGGGTGCAGCGCCTCCACGTAGGCGTCGATTTCCTTGCGGATGGCCTCGCTCTCCGCCAGGCCCGAGATCAGGCGCGGCGGGATGCCGCTCTCGCCCACGCCCGCGCCCATGACCGCACCCAGCGCCGCGCCGCGATGGCAGTTCTCGCCGCCCACGTTGGTGTTGGTCAGGACCGCCTTCTCGAACGAGTCTGCCGGACCACGTGGGGGAGGCGGTGGTGGTTGGGTGCGATTCGAGAGGGCAGCGTCAGGAGGAGCGACATGAGGAGGGGGGGGTGGAGGTGCGGGGCAAGAACGACGTCGGGCAGATCGGACAGAACCCCCCGCGAGCGAGCAGAGGGCACGGAGCCCCGGGGGCGGAGCACCAGTTCCCTCCCTCCCTCCCTCCCTCCCTCCCTCCCTCCCATCCTGCAGTCAACCGGTCCCCCTCAAATCCTCATTCCCTACACCAAGCAGTGCTGCCCTACTGCCGTACCTGCGTATTTGTATGCCATGTACAACATGGACGGGAACGAGTCCTCGATGTAGCAAGCCGACCCGAAGGTCGAGTGCACGACACGGATGTCGTCGTACATCATCAGCTGCTGCAGGTCGATGCCCATGCCGCGGGCCAGCGCTGAGGTCGCCTGCCGCAAGTCACCGCCGGTGGCGAGCCCGTAGATGAGCTCCGCATATTTCTGTGGTGGTGGCGGTGGAGGTGGTGGTGGCAGTAAGCGTGAATGTCGTGAGTCGTGCCGATGTCAGGGGATGGCAGGTGTGGCATACACAAGGGCGGGCGGGGGGGCGAGCGCTGTTTGAGCTGTCTTCGGGCTCTCGGACGGCGGCGAAGACCTGGCCCACCGGAGAGCAATACACGGTAGCGCAACATGATACCACTGGTGGACGCCCCTTCTTTGGATGCCCACCGTGCGAACGACTTGTGGCTCCGAAACTCCCAACCAGCAGGCCTCCGCCGCGCGCAAGCGACCTTCCGCGCACCCGTGGGTCGCGTGGCCCCCCTCGGTGTGCCCCGGCATCCTCGTGCCCCCTCCCTCCCTCCCTCCGCCCCTCGGGCCCTCCGCGGCTTCCCATCCTGCCCAAGCATCCAACCAACCGCCGCAGCACCCTGACCAGGTAATCGGCGCTTCCGGATACTCACACGATTCCCCGAGACCCTCCTCGCCACTGCCAGTTCCCATCACCAGGTCCCCGGCGCCCCGCCCACTGCTCCCCCAGAGAGGCCTCCAGCCAGCCAGCCACCCACCTGAGCGTACCCCGCCAGCTTGCGGCTCTCATGGGTGGTGGTCAGGTGCTGCAGCGCGCGCTGGGTAGCGGCCGCCGGGCCGTCCAGCCCCGCCAGGATCACCGGCGGAAGCATCTGCGAGGGCGGGGCAGGGCGGGGGGCCGTCCACTTTGCAATCGACACCCAAGCTGGAGAGCTGGAGAGCGCGGGTGGGCGGCGAGGTAAGGGCGGCACGGCGGCCGCCAGCAGCACTGGGGCCACCCAACTGGACCCCGGAGACGTCAACAGCTGTGATGAGTCCCAGGCCCCGGCCCTCCAGACACAGAACACGGAGGGGCAGCCCCTGCGTCCTCATCTAATGTGGCAGCTCTGAAGCAGGGCTGTCCCCTACCTGAAGCCCCCCCCACTGAGTATCGGGGAGGGAGCGACAGCCAGCGCTGTTGAGCTGTCCGCCGTGCGGAAGGGCCATTCCCACAGCTCGCGCCGGGTCGCAGTCGGGGGCCTACAGACGAACCCCCCGGCCCCCGCCTTCCCCAGGGGGGTTAAGGGGCCAGCAGGCCTGCCCGCTTCGCGCGGCGGCGCTCCGTCCCACCCCTTCTGCCCACTCCGCAGTCTCCTCCGCCGCAGCTGCCGCCGCCCTCTCTCCTCCAGCCCGTTTTTGAACCCCTCAACTCCCCCTCGGGTGGACGCACCACGAAGCCGCCGATCTGCGCCGTGTTGTGGCCCTCCGTGCCACGGCTGCACCGCTCCGGGGGCACCCCCGCCGCCCAGTTGCGGAAAAAGTCGCGGTGGAACGACTCGGCGTAGGTGTCGTTGTGGCTGCCTGCGGGCAGGGGCCGGTGTGTCGGACAGCACGAGGAGGAGGCCGAGGAGGAGGAGGCTGAGAGAGGAGACAGCCGCAGCGGGCCCGGGTACACACGACGAGTAGGGCCGGGGGCTGCGACGATCATGCGCCGAGACCATGCACCGCCGATAACGTATCGGACGACGTACCAATCCGAGCAACCGACAAGGTCCGGTCCGGTGCCGACAAGGTCTGGTCCGGTACCGCAGGAAACGGCCCCCAATGGCCCCAACGACCCCCAATGGCCCCTGGTGCACTCCCCGTCGCCCCAACGATCTCCCTCGCCCCAACGATCTCCCTCGGTGGCAGCAGCTGCCTGACGCGACCATCCCTCCCAATGTCCCCCTGCATCCCCATCCAGGGACAGCGCGCAGCGGCGCAGCAAATCGGAGGTCCCACGTTCTCGCCTCCGCGCCTCCCTCCCTCCTTCCCCACCCGGGAGCGCACCAACCACCGCCCCGCCTGCCCGGGGGATGGATCGCAGGGGCATCCAGCAACGGCTAACCGACGCAGGGCCTCCCTGCCAATCTTTTTCCCTCCACCTCACCCACCCGGAGTGGTCATGAAGGCGACATAGTCGTTCAGCCAGGAGGCGGTGCTGTAACTGCAGAACGCAACGGCAGAAGCAGCAGCAGCAGCAGCAACATCAGCAGCAGCAGCAGCAGCAGCAACATCAGCAGCAGCAACCACTAGGGCCGACCGCAGCAGCAGCAGCCGCAGTAGCCTGACACGCAACCTTTTGATGTGCAAGGAGGGATTGAAGTGAGGGCCGTGGGGATGGATGACGAGCGGGACGCCAGCTGCGCACGCTGCGCGCCATGACCCGGCCAGCCAAGCCGCACCGCACTCCATGCCCGCGCGGCGCCCAGCTCTGGCCGCCTTCCCCGCCCCGCCCCCACTCACCCCTTCTCCCGGGCGAGGTTCCGGAGCACCACTCGGGCGCAGATCGCGTTCAGAGTGTTCTCACCCGCCTGCGGGGGTGTGGGTGGTCAAGCAGGGCCAGACAGGGCGGGGTTGTGTCGGAGGGACGGATGAGGTGGGTCGTGGAACGGGGAGGTGAAGCCCTGTTATCCTGTCGGTTCAGCTGTTTCCAACGGGGCTGGCCCTGACGGCCCAGTTGGGGCCCCCCCGAAGCCCTGGGCGGAGGTCTGGGAGGGCGACGACCCAGGAGGCGACCCAGATCTGCGGCTGGCCCCGGACCGCGCCGTGATGAACAGGAGCTACCGTACAACCAGTGCACACGGCGGCATGCGGAATGTAGCCCGCAATGCCGCACTGCCAGCGCAGGAGAGACAGCACAAGACCGGATACGGAGTCGGCAACAGGAATCCAATAACCCGGGGCGGGGGAGGGGGGAAAGCGGGGGCACGCGGCTGTCCGGCCAGGCCCGAACCTGCCGTGCAGGCGGGGTAGGCCCCGTGCAGCCCTCTGACGCACCTTCATACCCTGGTGGTAGTGCACTCCCGGCCTGCCCCAGAATGTGTGTTTGCCGTGGTTGATGACGTCACCTGCGGAAAGCGAAAGCCCTCCATGAACTTCTTGCTGCAAAAGCGGCAGCTTGTGTGATGTGACCATGCAGCCCCCCGCGTTAATACGGCGCCCCGGGTCTATCTCTCACCGATAATTCTCCCCGACTGGTCGCCGCGGCCGTGGCCTCCGGTGTTGCTGACGCTCATAATGGAGCCGGGGTGACGGGACCTAGGTGCCTGGTACGTTTGGATCTCACCGAAATCCCGACGGATATCATTAGGATTATAGTACCAATGCACGGGCATGCTGAGGGCGTCGGCAATGAAGATGCCTGCAGGGAATGCGAGCGAGTGGCGGAGATGAGCACCAGCGGTTTTGACCAGACATTTCAGACAGGCGACCAGCGAGCGGCTTGTCCCGGAAGATCCACAACAAGAATATTAGAATTGCTTGGCCAAGGCAGGTCAGCCGATGTCGCGTTTCAGATGAGTGCGGAAACCTACCCCACAAAGCTCCGCGAATGCGATCCAGCACCATTGCTTTGTCCATTGTTGGTGCTACCTGCGTGGCCTCCGTCAAGCTTGCGACGGTAATCGGACGCGCTCTATGGTACGATGGCTTGGCCACTTGCGAGCGGCCCTTCTTACTGACACAATACCGAAAGGCCCTATGGCTACCCAGCTCGGCAATCATGGTGTTCAGGTCTAGTCTTTTTATCGCCTTTAGAGCTTCACAATATGGTACTTCGCAAGTTTGCCGGACAGACTTACGGCCAGCTGATTAGGCCACTTTAGGTGCAAAGTACGCCACCAAACGTAAATGCCTCATCAATCGACCAATGGCACCTCTGTCCGTTCAGATTGGTTTCCGTAGCGTCGCCGTGCTACCTGACGGCCGTTGCTCAGGCAACGGCTAACAGCCAGAACTCACTCGAACAGACTCGAATGCCTGACGTGTAAAGGTTGTAATTGCGGGCATACATTACCGAGTGATTCACCGTTATCAATCATCCTGCTACAGAAGTAAGCGTTCTGCCACAGGCTGCCGCCATGCGCAGCCAGGCATGGCCAGGTCCAACAGGATCCAACACAGTGGATCCAGCCCGCAGCTCTGAACGTTCGGGAGATTATGACGCCTCTTCACACCACACTCCCCGTGCATGCTCGTGGCTGTAGTGATGGGGCAGGATGGGGCTCAGCTTGCGTTACGGCACGGTCGGGGACGCGAGCACATAGCGACACGGCGAAAGTCAGAAGTGTCCAGCTTTGAGTCAAAAGGCAATCCAGACCGCTCCAACTTGCAACGGATGTCCAAAACATTCAATGCATGGTGCCGTAAGGTGCGTAGATGCCGCGTGTCTGTCTGATTTTACACTTGGAGCATCCGTGCCCTTCCGTGCCCAGCTCGGTATATAGCCACCAGTCATGCACCCGTGGCACCTGCCACGTGAGGATTACAGTCAAGACTGCAGTGAGGTCCCAGAACCCGAGCGAGCGCTTGCACACACAAAAGCTCCTTGGCCCAAAACCTTAAGACCGTCCCTGGAGTCCAGGTGCGCGAAACAATCCACTCCATGCGAAGCATAGCACCTGTCCGAGGACCATGTTCTTAGCTCGACATGCGCCCCCGTCACCGCCTGCTGGGTGATCCGGGGTGTTCCATTGTATCGTTACATGACTCGCCGGGTCTGACGCCAGTGACGCTGACCAGGGCAGGTACCTTAACCATTTGAAGCACTCCTCTATGGAGGAGGGGTGTACCACTGCTTGATTGGTTCCATCTCTTTCGTTCATGCAGCTATCCAGTGTCGCCCTCGTTCGCACACCGTATCTTCGATGACTGCGATGGTCACCATATTAACATCAGTCAACGTGCAGGCAGGGCACATTGGTGAGGGGATAGCCAATCCGCGCTTGCTTTGAGGCGATCCCCGTGTCCTGTGTACTTTGCGCTGGAGTTCCAGGATACCAAGTCCCAGTTCGATCGAGGACGATCAACTCGCCGAGCGTGGGAAGGTGAAGCAGGACAGCAAGCCCTGCCTACAGGGCGGACCGCAAAGAAAAGTACCCAAGAAAGAGGTTCCTCCGTCTCGAGTAAGCCTTTGTGCCGTGCCGCTACATAACGTGAGTGCCGGACGAATGACGTGTGGGCGCCGGTTAAACAGCTGACCCTGGCAACCTGGCGTGCTGTAAGCTCCTGAATGGATTGACAGGTTTAAAGCCCGAACCAGATGCAGTTCGCTACGGAATCGCAGCACCGGCAAGAATTAATCTTGACAGTCTCCCGGGTTTGCCAGGGGCCTTCACATACAGATGGCTTCTGAGCAACATGGTCAAGAGTCATGGTCCGACACGCGCAGTAGGATTCATAAAAAACCATCCCGGCCCACGCCGCGGGACAGATTGCGGCATATACGCACGATACACCCGGCCCCGGCATTCTCTCATGGTGCGATGGTGGGGTGTCTGTTCGCGACATGGGCCTCGCTCCAGAGCGCGCTGCGAGCCTTGCCGTTGCGCCATGCCCGCCCTGTTTTCCGACCCAGTTTCATGCAACCACCAAAGCTGGCCGAGGCTTCGCAGTGCGCAACATACTCTGCGCGCGGGATCAACTCCTCGCCGCGGAACTTGCAGTAGTAGTCGAGCATGCAAAAAAAAAACAACATTGCACACGGCCCCGGTCGCCACACGAGCTAAGATCCAGCGACCCATTTCGGCATCGTGAACGACAAGGTTCGTTTGCGAACGGCATCGAGGGATTCACCGAGGCGCGGTGACGCCGGCGACGTGGGCAAGGCGCACCTGCCCGCAATCCCCTGCAGTACGGACAGACGACGCGAGACAAGGTCCAATCACGAAACGTCTTGCATTTGCAAGTCCCCTCGCTCGGGCCAAAGGCGCCATCACTTCAGGCGAGCATAGTAAATAACGCGATGTAGGTTCACAGCACATACGGGCCCACGAGTATCAAAAGAACGGACATAGCCGACTATGCGCTCATCCAGCTGTGCAACAGCCCCCGGCCCTCAGATTCCAGCACACTTGTCGCGATGTTGGGGTGCACTAGATCGTGCTCATGGACATGCAGGGTTCGGCCGCCTGGAAGGCGCGTCCAGCCGCGTCCGCAAGCCGCGCTGATGAGCTCCCCGTGCAAGTGTAGTTGCCGCTGTCGCGCAGCACCGCCTGCTGCTGCTGCTGAGACTCCAGCTGTTGTGGGCCGATGCTCCCGCCATCCGTTAGGTCGAGAACTTCGTCCCATCCCTTTCGTCGGACCCACGCCTTCAAGGCCTCCCGCATCCACTGATGCTTACACTGCCTGGTCGCCTCCGCTATGGTACACTGCGGAGCGGGTCACCGGCATCAGGCGCAGCCAACTAAGCACAACACAGAAAGCACAGCTGCAAGAGGCGATGCGGTGTTAGGGCACCTCCGCCACCTCCCAGTGAGCCGTGACGAGCATGCTGTGCCAGCAGAGCCTCCCGGATGCGCGAAGGCAAACGATTGAACCCCTGACATGGCCGTTGCCTTGGGCGCACACGTAACCCCAGGCCACGCTTACCCATATCCGCTGCCGGTCCTTGCTCTCCGGCCATGATGGGAGCTCCTCGGCCACGTGCATGACGTAGATGAACGCCTTACACTTTCCCACGGGGTTTCCCTGGGCATCGAAAACGTGCTTCCCACCAGAAAATGGGAAGACCCCCAACAGCGGCTCCTGTGTAATGAAATAAGGTCGCTTGGCGTCAGAGAACCAGTTGACGACAGGCGCCCACTGGCAAAAGCCGGTGAGCGCACCGTGCACGACCTATGCAAAACATACCTCCAACACGCCGCGCACGCCAGCCTCTTCAACGGTTTCCCTCTGGGCCGCCGACTCCACGCTCTCGTCGTCCTCCCAGCCACCCTGCCGAACGACAAGCACTTCTAATGAGCAGGTTATGCGAACCCGGGACGTGAAAAACAAAGGATTTCCGTACTGCGATCCAAAGTGCAATTGAGCACGCCTTTCACGTTCACCTTGGGAAAGACCAGTCCGTTTCCGCTGGTTGTTGTTATCATGCAAACCTGCACGTGCTGCGCGCTCTGTGTACAGCCGGAGAACCTAACGGGAATGCACCTGCTGGGACAGCAAGCACCGGGGCAAAGCCGCATTATGACCCAAAAGGCAGCCGTTAGGATCTTTCACAACTCCACGCTTACCCCGCCACCAGCCGCTCTCCAGCTTCGCCATATCGTTGTTTGTGTCGTCCTTGGCGCGAGACGTCCGGCACAGGCCCGCCAATTAGAAGCGAGGAGCCTGAGTTGTCCGAACTGGTCATTTCGCAAAGGGCTGCAACCTGGCTGTGACGATCAGTTGCTTAGCAGGTGCACATCTCTGGTCATCGACGTGCTCGATAAGGCTGCGACGCGGAGGGGCTCAGCACGGCGCTGAATGTTGAGCTCCATGTTGTCCTCCTCAGTTGAGAGCACATACTTGAGGCGCTATCGTTTCCATCAAGAATAAGTGGCTATGATGCAGATGTCAAACTTCTCCCCCGTCAGTAAGCTTGTGTAGAACCAGGAAAGTTATTCCGAGTCTCCAGGCCTGGAGCAGCTGCAAGCCGGGCACGACTTAAGTTACATTATTGGCGTGTTAGCCCTGAAATGAGCAAGTCCATCGGCAAGCAGGCATCCGGCCATGTACAGAAGTTATCGCCGTTTGAGTTGCCAGAAAAGGTATCACTCGAGCAATTGAGAATGCATGCAATACAGAGCAATCGGCAAATATTTGCGAGGAGATTTCCTCAAGCTCGTTTTCGTTTTCCTGCGGTACTTTTCCGCCGTACGGCTGCCTTACTTGGAATGGTAACGACATCATCCCACTGGCAAAGGGAACGCTAAGATTCGATGATGTCTAGTGAAATCCGCCTGATTCGTGCGGAGTAACCAAGGTTCCATGATGTGGCTTGGTCAGGCGCGGTTCCGCGGACACAGTCATGGAGTCTCTGGTTCGCGCCGGGAATCGGAGCTGCTCCCGTGGGCCCGGCACGCATGCCGCACGGCGCCTGTAGGGGGTTATCACCACCAGCTAGCCCAGCGTGTTCGTTTGATGATGAATTGTCGGAGCCTTGCTCCCCTGACAAGCCTTGACAGGTGCGATGCAAGAACAATGCGGAATCGGGCGCGCGCAAAATTATGTCAATAATGTCATCATGGCAGCCCTGCGTGGGAGCGGGTGAGTGGGGAAAGCAGGTCACACGGTAGGGCCAGGCTTGTCTGGGCTTGTAACAGAGGGGGAGGGCTGTGCATGCAGTTTGGGCGGACAGAGGAGAAGCGGTATTTATTCAGGGCACTGGATAAGATGAGGAGCAGGCTACTGGTTTAGCGCGTTGGCGACGCAGTGGTTGTGTGGCTTTGGGCGCCCAAAGTTAGTTGTACGTGATGACGCTCCGGAACCCCTGCGCTGCGTTGCGGAAACAAGCATCGAGCGGACACATCACCGTTCCCTTTCCGTTTCTGCTTTCCGGGACGGATCTAGGAATCTCATGTGTGGGAAGGCACCAACAACCTTTTGAAGGTTTTGCGATTTTGCACCTAACAGGCAGAGCCTGCGCTCGAGAAAAATGAAGCTCAGTCAATTGTTTGGAACCTTTCGAAGTCATCCCATACATGCGGTCCTAGTAGTCGTCGCCTCTGTGGCAACTGGAGCTGCGGCGTTGCCACTTTTGCTGCCACTGCTTGCTGGTCTGTCTGTGATCGCAATTCCTGCTGCTGCGATCGCTGCGGTGAGATGCCGATGCTATATGCTATTGTTTTTTCGTCCTGGCGTCAAGCTTTTGGGTGTATGATTTGCAGGTTGGCTCCGCGCTTTTCGGTCGCAAACTTCACGCCTCGCGAAGTCCTGCAGGTAGCACATGAATAAACAGAAACGATTAGCAGCTTCAGAAATTCCGAATATTCTAATCGTCGCTGAACTGCTTGCAGTGGCATCGACGGAGCCGGCGGCCACGCAGCGTTCGAAGGCACCGCCAGCATCTGCGTCAGCATCTCCCGCTTCCCGTAGCCACGATGTTGCGCCGGTGGGGGTTGCTGTGCCGGTGCAAACTGCTGCGCCGGTGCAAGCCAATACGTCGGTACAGGTCGCTTCTCCTGTGGCGGCAGCTGCGCGAGTGGAGGCAGCTGCGGCCGTGAAGGCAGCTGCGCCGGTGGAGGCAGCTGCACCCATTGCAGTCGCTGGCCGTGTCGATGGCGCTGCACCGGTGGAAGCCGCTCGTCGTCCACCAGAGGTGGAGGCCGCTGTGCGGACAGCTGAGCTGAAGGCTGTTGGCCCGTCGGAGACCACTGAGCCATCGACGGCGGACGATGTGCCCGTGGCTACGCAGGGTTCCGCGTTTGAGCAGCTGGACAAGCTGTTCCGGGAGCGCATCATCTTCATCGACGGCGCTATGGGCACCCAGGTGCAGAAGTTCAAGCTGCAGGAGGAGGACTTCCGGGGCGAGCGGTACGCCAACCACAGCCACGAGCTCAAGGGCAACAACGATGTGCTGGTCATTACCCGGCCGGACGTGATCGCACAGATCCACACGGCGTACCTGGAGGCGGGTGCGGACATCATCGAAACCAACACCTTCAACGGGACGTGCATCAGCCAGGCGGACTATGAGCTGCAGGCGGACGTGAGTGACGCAGTCTGTTATCATTTGTGCATCGTCATTGGCAAGCGAAACTATTATCCTACATTGGTCAATGGTTAGCAATATGCACAGCTGGGTCTCTCCATGCACATGACAAGCTTGGATCACTGGGAAAAAGCGTTAAGTCCGTCTACGGTGCTCAAGGTGTTGGGTGGTGTGGGTGTATGGATGCCTTGGCCGTAGGAAATTGGGGTGGTGTGCCATTTTGGTCATTTTCGGCCGTGGCGCAATCACAGCTTAACAACTTGATAAGTATCGAAACATGTATAGCTGCTGTGACTTACGGTGTGCTACGGTGTGGAATTGTCTGTGCACCCCTGATTTGGGTTACGAAAGAGCGTAGTGGACGATTCCATCCACGATTTGTAGATGTTCCCATTGCTCAGCAGAGCGGACAGCTCTTACGAACAAATGATTCTTGAAAACGTGAGAAGGCTTGTCTTTCTACGGCTGCGCTTGGATGACCTAACAGGAGGAGGTGGCGCTTATCAACCGCACGGCGGCTCAGCTCGCCAAGAAGTGCGTCCAGGACTTCCTGGCAGCCAACCCCGACAAGGGACCGCGCTTCGTCGCGGGCGCTGTGGGCCCCACCAACAAGACGCTCAGCGTCTCGCCCAGCGTGGAGAACCCGGCCTTCCGCGGCATCACGTACGACGAGGTTGTGGACGCGTACTACAAGCAGATTGAGGCGCTGTACGAGGGCGGCGTTGATCTGTTCCTGGTGGAGACCATCTTCGACACGCTGAACGCCAAGGCGGCCGTGTTTGCACTGGAGAAGTTCTTCATGGACCGCGGTGTGCGACTGCCGGTGTTTATCAGCGGCACCATCGTCGACAACAGCGGCCGCACACTGAGCGGCCAGACCAACGAGGCGTTCTGGAACAGCATCAGCCACGCCAAGCCCATGGCCGTGGGCCTCAACTGTGCGCTGGGTGCCAGCGACATGCTCAAGTACATCGCCAATCTGAGCGCCTGCGCGGACTGCTATGTGCTGTGCTACCCCAACGCGGGCTTGCCCAACGCCATGGGCGGCTACGACCAGAAGGGCGACGAGATGGCTGAGGAGATCCGGCCGTTCTGCGAGGCGGGGCTGGTCAACGCCATCGGCGGCTGCTGCGGCACGGGCCCAGAGCACATTGCTGCCATCCGGTCGATGGCTTTGGCGTACCCTCCGCGCAAGCCGCCGGTGGTTGAGCAGCTGATGCGCATCAGCGGTCTGGAGCCGCTGAACTACAAGCCAGACCCGGCCAACATGCGCCGTACCTTCCTGAACATCGGCGAGCGCTGCAACGTGGCGGGCAGCATCTTGTTCAAGAAGGCCATCATCAACAACGACTATGAGAAGGCAGTGTCGATTGCTCTACAGCAGGTCAACCAAGGAGCCGACGTGCTGGACATCAACATGGATGACGGTCTGATTGACGGTGTTACGGCCATGACCCGTTTCGTGAACCTGCTAGTCAGCGACCCGGAGATCAGCCGAGTGCCGTTCATGATTGATAGCAGCAAGTTCCACATTGTGGAGGCGGGCCTCAAGTGCAGCCAGGGCAAGTGCATCGTTAACAGCATCAGCCTGAAGGAGGGCGAGGACGCCTTCTGCAAGCAGGCGGAGATCGTGAAGCGGCACGGCGCCGCTGTGGTGGTGATGGCGTTCGACGAGCAGGGCCAGGCGGCGGGCTACGAGGACAAGATTCGGATCTGCTGCCGCGCTTACAAGGTCTTGGTTGAGCGGGTGGGCTTCAACCCGCAGGATATCATCTTTGATCCCAACATCCTCACCATCGGCACGGGCCTGTCAGAGCACAACAACTACGCCGTCGACTTCATCCGTGCCACTACTGAGATCAAGCGGCTGTGCCCGGGCGCCAAGATCAGCGGCGGCGTGAGCAACATCGCTTTCAGCTTCCGCGGCAATGAGGCGGTGCGGCGGGCGTTCCACAGCGCCTTCCTGCACCATGCGTGCGCTGCGGGCATGGACATGGGCATCGTGAACGCGGCCCAGGTGAAGGAGGACGAGTACAGCAAGATTGACAAGGAGCTTCTACAGTACGTGGAGGACGTGCTGCTCAACAGGTGCCCTATTATGCCAGTTTTGATTCAGGGATGTTGAGGAAGTGACCCAAAATATGGCAGTTGCTGGGTATATCCGATCAGCTGTGAATGGTAATAAGGCGTGTGGCAATGCGAATACCGGGGCATCGTTGATGTTACGAAAACTGCCATGTACCCATGTTTGACGGGTATCAGGTATGCTCATCTGTGCTGACGGTGAAATCTGAACAGTCACGAGGAGATGTGCACGTTCGTCAAAGAGGGGTTGGGTAAACCGATCAATTTTTATGGCGTCACGGCATGATCACCGTGTAACTAATACACGAACACGCGCTGGCACACAATGCTATTTGTAGCCAGACTGACGGGCGATGGTAATTATGAAAGCGCCTGCTCCTTCTTGACCCTGCTTGAGAGGCTGCGTAGGGATGCGATATTCAAACTCCCTGTGACTGGGTTCCACGGATGTCACGAAGCGGCCTTGTGTGGACGGAGCTTGGGTGTGTTGATCAAGTGGCATAAGATTGACGCATATTCTTCTCGCCATGCTCTTATGTCCCGTTTGTCCGTTTGTAACTGTAGGCGCGATGATGCCACTGAGCGCATGTTGGAGTTCGCGGCGACCCTGGACCCCAAGTGCCCGCCGACCCGCGTGAAGCGCCTGAACCAGGAGCCGGCCGGGCCCAAGATCACGGCCCGGGTCAATCCCATTCCAAAGGACTTCGATCCGCTGGCGCCTGACAATGACCTGCCACCAGTGCCGGTGTACCAGTCGCCGAAGGAAGGGCTCAAGTGCACGCCCGCGTTTGAGCAGCTGGACAAGCTGCTCCGGGAGCGCATCATCTTCATCGACGGCGCTATGGGCACCCAGGTGCAGAAGTTCAAGCTGCAGGAGGACGACTTCCGGGGCGAGCGGTATGCCAACCACAGCCACGAGCTCAAGGGCAACAACGATGTGCTGGTCATTACCCGGCCGGACGTGATCGCACAGATCCACACGGCGTACCTGGAGGCGGGTGCGGACATCATCGAAACCAACACCTTCAACGGGACGTGCATCAGCCAGGCGGACTATGAGCTGCAGGCGGACGTGAGTGATGCCGTTTGTGCATGAATTTTAAGAACCAGTATTATCCGCAAAGCGGGGTGTTCATGGGTTAAGTGTTCCTTCCAGAGAAGCGTCGAGATATACACGCTGGGCTTACAGCATTGCGGGCTTATAAGTCGTTAAACACAAAAAAGGATCCAGATGCAAGTCGCTAGGACTGACTGTGTGCAAGCCGGTCTATAGTGCTACACGGCGTTATGCGATGAGGGTACATCGAGTCCTTGCCCGTAAGAGATATGCTAATGTTCGGGCAGCGTGGGCCGGCCCTTCGAACTACGCCTGTCGTGGGGCGATCACAGTGGGAACAGGGCTGGAGGCCGACGCGGGTGGTGTGGAGTACGGTATGCAACGTTGGGATGGTCTAGGTTGGGCGTGCCTGTTTTCGGCATGGATTTGCTACGTGCTTTTGTTGCTGAAACATCAGCTACTTGGGTTACGGTTGACGACCCCGTAGTCGCAGTGTTGACAGCGAAAATGACATGGGTTGTTCGAACAACATGTCAAGCTATTTTGCGCAAAAATGAGACAAATGTTGTGTTGCTGCTGCGCTTGGATGACCCAACAGGAGGAGGTGGCGCTTATCAACCGCACGGCGGCTCAGCTCGCCAAGAAGTGCGTCCAGGACTTCCTGGCAGCCAACCCCGACAAGGGACCGCGCTTCGTCGCGGGCGCTGTGGGCCCCACCAACAAGACGCTCAGCGTCTCGCCCAGCGTGGAGAACCCGGCCTTCCGCGGCATCACGTACGACGAGGTTGTGGACGCGTACTACAAGCAGATTGAGGCGCTGTACGAGGGCGGCGTTGATCTGTTCCTGGTGGAGACCATCTTCGACACGCTGAACGCCAAGGCGGCCGTGTTTGCACTGGAGAAGTTCTTCATGGACCGCGGTGTGCGACTGCCGGTGTTTATCAGCGGCACCATCGTCGACAACAGCGGCCGCACACTGAGCGGCCAGACCAACGAGGCGTTCTGGAACAGCATCAGCCACGCCAAGCCCATGGCCGTGGGCCTCAACTGTGCGCTGGGTGCCAGCGACATGCTCAAGTACATCGCCAACCTGAGCGCCTGCGCGGACTGCTATGTGCTGTGCTACCCCAACGCGGGCTTGCCCAACGCCATGGGCGGCTACGACCAGAAGGGCGACGAGATGGCTGAGGAGATCCGGCCGTTCTGCGAGGCGGGGCTGGTTAACGCCATCGGCGGCTGCTGCGGCACGGGCCCAGAGCACATTGCCGCCATCCGGTCGATGGCTTTGACGTACCCTCCGCGCAAGCCGCCGGTGGTTGAGCAGCTGATGCGCATCAGCGGTCTGGAGCCGCTGAACTACAAGCCAGACCCGGCCAACATGCGCCGTACCTTCCTGAACATCGGCGAGCGCTGCAACGTGGCGGGCAGCATCTTGTTCAAGAAGGCCATCATCAACAACGACTATGAGAAGGCAGTGTCGATTGCTCTTCAGCAGGTCCAAAAGGGCGCCGACGTGCTGGACATCAACATGGATGACGGTCTGATTGACGGTGTTACGGCCATGACCCGTTTCGTGAACCTGCTGGTCAGCGACCCGGAGATCAGCCGAGTGCCGTTCATGATTGACAGCAGCAAGTTCCACATTGTGGAGGCGGGCCTCAAGTGCAGCCAAGGCAAGTGCATCGTCAACAGCATCAGCCTGAAGGAGGGCGAGGACGCCTTCTGCAAGCAGGCAGAGATCGTGAAGCGGCACGGCGCCGCTGTGGTGGTGATGGCGTTCGACGAGCAGGGCCAGGCGGCGGGCTACGAGGACAAGATTCGGATCTGCTGCCGCGCTTACAAGGTCTTGGTTGAGCGGGTGGGCTTCAACCCGCAGGATATCATCTTTGATCCCAACATCCTCACCATCGGCACGGGCCTGCCAGAGCACAACAACTACGCCGTCGACTTCATCCGTGCCACTCGCGAGATCAAGCGGCTGTGCCCGGGCGCCAAGATCAGCGGCGGCGTGAGCAACATCGCTTTCAGCTTCCGCGGCAATGAGGCAGTGCGGCGGGCGTTCCACAGCGCCTTCCTGCACCACGCGTGCGCTGCGGGCATGGACATGGGCATCGTGAACGCGGCCCAGGTGAAGGAGGACGAGTACAGCAAGATTGACAAGGAGCTGCTGGAGTTCGTGGAGGACGTGCTGCTCAACAGGTGCGCATTAATTTCAACGGCGCTGACTGCTTGCTAGTACAATTTGAAGCTTCCACACGTGACATTACGACGCGACACACATTGTAATTGAGTTCGCACTATCAGGGTTAGGAGCCACGACCGGTAATTCGAGACTCACTGGGAAAGGTGTTGACCCACACGATACTGTCAGGGAAGGGACAAAAAATATATAATTAATAATCTGGTGCTGCAGGTGTGAGAATGCCACTGAGCGCATGTTGGAGTTCGCGGCGACCCTGGACCCCAAGTGCGCGCCGACCCACGTGAAGCGCCTGAACCAGGAGCCGGCCGGGCCCAAGATCA
Source organism: Eudorina sp. 2006-703-Eu-15 (assembly GCA_003117195.1). Taxonomy (NCBI): domain Eukaryota; kingdom Viridiplantae; phylum Chlorophyta; class Chlorophyceae; order Chlamydomonadales; family Volvocaceae; genus Eudorina; species Eudorina sp. 2006-703-Eu-15. The sequence continues at coordinate 1,110,455 of BDSI01000019.1, forward strand.
CGGCCCGGGTCAATCCCATTCCAAAGGACTTTGATCCGCTGGCGCCTGACAATGACCTGCCACCAGTGCCGGTGTACCAGTCGCCGAAGGAAGGGCTCAAGTGCACGCCCGCGTTTGAGCAGCTGGACAAGCTGCTCCGGGAGCGCATCATCTTCATCGACGGCGCTATGGGCACCCAGGTGCAGAAATTCAAGCTGCAGGAGGAGGACTTCCGGGGCGAGCGGTACGCCAACCACAGCCACGAGCTCAAGGGCAACAACGATGTGCTGGTCATTACCCGGCCGGACGTGATCGCACAGATCCACACGGCGTACCTGGAGGCGGGTGCGGACATCATCGAAACCAACACCTTCAACGGGACGTGCATCAGCCAGGCGGACTATGAGCTGCAGGCGGACGTGAGTGGGGGAATGTAACATATGGCAGCTGTAGGAAATGCCATTTGTTCCACAAATCGTTTCTTCAATACAGTTCAGCTGCCTTGGGGCTCTGGAATTGCTGTGTCTTCTCGCTCTTGAGAACAGGGGAAATGGCGATCGGAGTAACAAAAGCTTATTTCTTTGAGTTTGGTTCGGTTGGGGGTTGACGTGGACCGTGGCAACCAATAAACGTCCGCTGACGGAGCAACACAGACATGGGCCGCTTGATGGGAGCAAATGTATGCTGCGTACCTCGCATGCCGTACAAGCGTGTTTACATCGTGATAACAAAGGCGGCTGATGGTGTTCCTATCGGTTTCATTGCGGTAATGCAGGAGGAGGTGGCGCTGATCAACCGCACGGCGGCTCAGCTCGCCAAAAAGTGCGTCCGGGACTTCCTGGCAGCCAACCCCGACAAGGGACCGCGCTTCGTCGCGGGCGCTGTGGGCCCCACCAACAAGACGCTCAGCGTCTCGCCCAGCGTGGAGAACCCGGCCTTCCGCGGCATCACGTACGACGAGGTTGTGGACGCGTACTACAAGCAGATTGAGGCGCTGTACGAGGGCGGCGTTGATCTGTTCCTGGTGGAGACCATCTTCGATACGCTGAACGCCAAGGCGGCCGTGTTTGCACTGGAGAAGTTCTTCATGGACCGCGGCGTGCGACTGCCGGTGTTTATCAGCGGCACCATCGTCGACAACAGCGGCCGCACACTGAGCGGCCAGACCAACGAGGCGTTCTGGAACAGCATCAGCCACGCCAAGCCCATGGCCGTGGGCCTCAACTGTGCGCTGGGTGCCAGCGACATGCTCAAGTACATCGCCAACCTGAGCGCCTGCGCGGACTGCTATGTGCTGTGCTACCCCAACGCGGGCTTGCCCAACGCCATGGGCGGCTACGACCAGAAGGGCGACGAGATGGCTGAGGAGATCCGGCCGTTCTGCGAGGCGGGGCTGGTTAACGCCATCGGCGGCTGCTGCGGCACGGGCCCAGAGCACATTGCCGCCATCCGGTCGATGGCTTTGACGTACCCTCCGCGCAAGCCGCCGGTGGTTGAGCAGCTGATGCGCATCAGCGGTCTGGAGCCGCTGAACTACAAGCCAGACCCGGCCAACATGCGCCGTACCTTCCTGAACATCGGCGAGCGCTGCAACGTGGCGGGCAGCATCTTGTTCAAGAAGGCCATCATCAACAACGACTATGAGAAGGCAGTGTCGATTGCTCTTCAGCAGGTCCAGCAAGGGGCCGACGTGCTGGACATCAACATGGATGACGGTCTGATTGACGGTGTTACGGCCATGACCCGTTTCGTGAACCTGCTGGTCAGCGACCCGGAGATCAGCCGAGTGCCGTTCATGATTGACAGCAGCAAGTTCCACATTGTGGAGGCGGGCCTCAAGTGCAGCCAAGGCAAGTGCATCGTCAACAGCATCAGCCTGAAGGAGGGCGAGGACGCCTTCTGCAAGCAGGCAGAGATCGTGAAGCGGCACGGCGCATCTGTAGTGGTGATGGCGTTCGACGAGCAGGGCCAGGCGGCGGGCTACGAGGACAAGATTCGGATCTGCTGCCGCGCTTACAAGATCTTGGTTGAGCGGGTCGGCTTCAACCCGCAGGACATCATCTTTGATCCCAACATCCTCACTATCGGCACGGGCCTGCCAGAGCACAACAACTACGCCGTCGACTTCATCCGTGCCACTCGCGAGATCAAGCGGCTGTGCCCGGGCGCCAAGATCAGCGGCGGCGTGAGCAACATCGCTTTCAGCTTCCGCGGCAATGAGGCAGTGCGGCGGGCGTTCCACAGCGCCTTCCTGCACCACGCGTGCGCTGCGGGCATGGACATGGGCATCGTGAACGCGGCCCAGGTGAAGGAGGATGAGTACAGCAAGATTGACAAGGAGCTGTTGGAGTTCGTGGAGGATGTGCTGCTCAACAGGTACATTTAACGACGGGTCGAGGAATTAGAAACTTGCCAGTGGGGTTGCCATTTTGTACGTAGGTCCGCACCAAATCCCTGTCCTACCTCACATACGGTATCTGTCTGGCTTGATCGGACCCTGTGGATGAATACGCCATGCTGTGTTCTTGGCTATGGCTGAACTGTCTTCTCCAGATGCGAGAACGCCACTGAGCGCATGCTCGAGTACGCGGCCCTGCTGGAGCCAAAGTGCAAGCCCACCGCAGTGGTGAAGAAGGGCGCGGCGCCTGGCGCAGCGGGTGGCAGCGCCAAGAAGGAGGAGTCCTGGCGCGACCTGCCCGTGGAGAAGCGGATCGAGTACGCGCTGGTGAAGGGCATTGACGAGTTCGCAGTGGTGGACACGGAGGAGGCGCGCTCATGCGGCAGGTGCGTGCCAACTCGTCCTGTCTGCCGGGTCAGGCTCGTGGTAGTGCATGAGGGAGGGGTCACACTGGTTGCGAGGGAGGGTGGGCGCTGATGCCCCCTTGATGTCGTCATCCTGCAGCCTTCCTTCGCCTCGGACCCGCTTGGCTTGTTATCCACAGAGCATGCCAGTTGGAGACCAGGCCTGCGCGCGCCCGCGTCCCTGTATGAACCCTGGATCAACGTGCGCAGGTACCCGAGGCCACTGCAGGTCATTGAGGGGCCGCTGATGGACGGCATGAACGTTGTGGGCGATCTCTTCGGCGCGGGCAAGATGTTCCTGCCGCAGGTACGAACGTGTGGGCGCTGCCTACGGGCTAGGTTCGGCCTGCTGCTAGTCAAACGTGTGTGTTCGTTCACAGGGAAGGCAGGAGTTCGTGACATACAAGCTGTCATAGCTATGCCCGGAAATGCCCGAATGCTACATAGTGTGTGTGTACACGGTATGTGTATGTGCGCATGTGCAGGTGATCAAGTCGGCCCGCGTGATGAAGAAGGCGGTGGCGCACCTGGTGCCCTTCATTGAGGAGGAGAAGCGGCTCAACGGCACCGTCGGTGAGGACTCGAACGCGGGCGTCTTCGTCCTGGCGACTGTCAAGGGTGACGTGCACGACATCGGCAAGAACATCGTGGGCGTGGTGCTCGGCTGCAACAACTTCAAGGTGATTGAGACTTATGTATATGCAGTGTGGTGACACTACCGCAGTTAGGCGGTTCGAGGTCCTGGGTTCGAGTCCTAGGGTGACCCCCGACATTGTTCGGGAGCATGAGATTATGGCTAGCTGCTGAGATGTGGAGTTGAGATCACAGTTGATGGATTGAGATTCGCACGCTAGATTGGTGGCGATTGCTGAACCCTCTGTCTCTACGGATGTGCGGGTGAATGGATGAGGTGGGATCCTTAGTAGGCAGGATCAACCGCCTTGGACCCTCGGTTCGGATGGCGTAGGTTCGGGGTGATGATGGTTGAAGATTTCTATAGCATCATATGCAGTGTCGCATCTGGCACAGGCACGATGCACTAATGAAGAGGCGCACCGACGCCCTTGCGACTGTTCATGTTCTGTTTTACTGCGGTATGAAGACCATGGTAAGTGCTGCACAATGTTGTCTCATGAGAACGGCTTATATACACGAGACGTACCTCAACTGGTCTGTGTTGCTTGCCCTGCACAGGTTATCGATCTGGGTGTGATGACACCCTGGGACACGATCTTGGACGCAGCTGTGAAGCACAAAGCGGACATCATTGGCCTGTCGGGTCTGATCACGCCCTCCCTGGACGAGATGGTGACCGTGGCGAAGAAGATGGAGGAGCGCGGCATGAAGGTGCGCTGAGTCCACGGTCACGCCGCATGTGCCTGTCCGTCGACATGTGCAGCCGTCCTTCCATATTGCCGCTCTTTCCGAAGGGTCGAGGTGTGTGCTCAGGCATTATACTTTCATCGGTCTGTGGATCGTGCTCCGCGTCCCCTTGCGGACACACGTTTTAGCCGCATTCCGTTGTGAGGGTAAATTATTGGGGCGGTACATCCTTCAGTTTCCTCTTCTCTCTCCCTGCACCGCCCTTGTCTTTCTACCTCATTCCTGACCCCATCCCCGGTTTCGGCTTGTCTTGCTGTAACCCCGGTTCCGTCCTCCAGACGCCTCTTCTCATTGGTGGCGCGACTACGTCCAAGATGCACACCGCTGTGAAGATCGCGCCCGCGTACAGCGGCCCCGTGGTGCATGTGCTGGACGCGTCCCGCAGTGTGCCGGTCTGCCAGGCGTTCGTGGACAAGAATGCGACACAGCGGCAGGTCGGACGGGTATATGGTTAACCCTAATTGGACGGTCGGCATATGGGTGGACGTCGTACGGGGATGCACACTTACTTGCAGTTATGCCAAGACGACTGCCGGAAGGGCGCTCCTACCAGGTTACATCAAATTTAATCGGTGTTGCGAGGGGCGCGGCACGATGTCTGTTAGCCCTTAGGCAGCAAATGGTCTGTTGGGTTGGCTTGACTTGCCTGGGTTTGTTGCTAAGTAGCCTTCGCCTTGGATCGGATGTACTGCACTGCAGGAGTTCATCGCCGAGGTGGCCGAGCAGTACGCGGACCTGCGCGACGAGTTCTACGCCTCGCTGGAGGACCGCAAGTACCTGAGCCTGGCCGACGCGCGCAAGAAGGCCTTCGCGGTTGACTGGAAGGACGAAGTCAACCGGCCCTTCAAGCCCAAGGTGCGGCTGACCCACCTGGTCCGTGTGCGGCGTTGCCAGCCGGCGTGGCTGCGGACCTGTGCGGCGTGCTGATCGGCAGCTCGACCAGGTTATAGAACGCGTGCGTTGCCAGCCCGTCTGGGGGCAGCTCTGCGGGATGCGTGTAACATGTCGAGTTAGGATCGTACCGATCGGTTATGGGATCACGGCACGAAACGCTGGGGCGAGTTAGGATCGTACCGATCGGTTATGGGATTACGGCACGAAACGCTGGGGCGACGGGGTAGTATGCAATCCTGATCTGCTAAGCCCAAGCTTCAGTGTGCACAGTTTTGCGACCAACGCTCTGTGTCGACGCGCTTCACGCAGCGCCCATTCCTCGCCCCTATGACCTGGACTATGCGTTTGCGCATCTGGCGCATGGCCGCCGTCGCCTGCCTATGCCTGCTCGTGCTCCAGGTTCTGGGCAACACGGTCTTCAACGACTTCCCCATTGAGGACGTGCTGCCGTACATTGACTGGAACCCGTTCTTCCAGGTACGCGAAGCGCGGAAGTTTGTGGTGACCCGCATATCGCAGGTTCGCAGCAGAGCCCTGTAAACGCGACCACCCGATCAATTAGGCTTCCGTCGCATGGATCCAGTTTCGGGCCTGCAGCTGCCTGGCATATTTTCCAAGGGAGGAACGGTCGATTTCGATTACCTGCACCGGCTCCCATTTTGTTTACCAACAGGTCTGGCAGCTCCGCGGCCGCTACCCCAACCGCGGCTTCCCGCGAATCTTCAACGACGCCACTGTCGGTGCGGAGGCGAAGAAGCTGTACGAGGAGGCCCAGGTGCGCCGTGTGGCATGGTCCGTTCAACGGCACCCTACCGGGGCTGCCCTCCCAACCAGCGGCTGATCCTGGATCGGCCACCATGTAACTAACAGCAACAACAGAAGACCGTACCCGCGTGGGGCGTCCGGGCCACGTAACCGGCCTCTAATGCCCCTACACCGCACAGTCCCGGTGCCTGAGTACACGTTCGGTCGACTACTTGTATCTCGGTTCCTTGTGTCCAGCCCTCAACGCCCCCAGCTTGCATAACACGGACCATAACCTTCAACCAGGGTACAGGGGTACGGGGTTTCACACACCACTGGTGCTTGTGCTCGATGCTGCTGGCGCACCGGTTCTGCGCAGGCAATGCTCAACGACTTCGTCAAGAACAAGCGGGTGACACTCAAGGCGATCGTCGGCCTGTACCCGGCCGCTGCCGTGGGTGACGACATGGAGGTGTACACGGACGAGTCGCGGACCACCGTCGCGGCGAAGCTGGCGGGCTTGCGCCAGCAGGCGGAGAAGGACGGCAGTGAGCCGTACTACTGCCTCTCGGACTTCCTGGCGCCCAAGGGCAGCGGCCTGGAGGACTACGTGGGCATGTTCGCCTGCTCGGCGGGTGAGGCGCCGTTCTGTTATGATGTCTCTGCGAGGGGAAGGAATTACGCGAAGCCTTGTGAGCTGGCCGACATGGACGGAAGGCTGTTAACTTGCTATCTGATCCTATTCCAATGGTTGTAGCGCCACCTGGTTCATTCTGTTAGACCAGCGAGCTTTGGATACAACATCCCTGCGCGGGGTCTAGGCCGCCTGGTCTCGCGCCTGACCCGGCCCAACTGCTTGGCTGACCCGGCCCAAATTGCCGGCTGCCCTGCGCTAAGCACCATGCACTGTGCGTTCGCTGTCCCGAAAGGTCACGGCCTGGAGACGGTCATCGAGGGCTTCAAGGCCGCCGGTGACGACTACAGCTACATCATGGCCGAGGCACTGGCTGACCGCCTGGCGGAAGCGCTGGCGGAGCGCCTTCATGAGATGGTGCGGCGGGAGTACTGGGGCTACGCGGCGGATGAGAAGCTGAGCGTGGACGACATGCTCAAGGTCAAGTACCAGGTACGCGGGCAGCAAGCAGGGAGACTTTGATTAGACGGCAGACGGTAGACGGCACGGCTGCGGTCGCGTCATTTAAGCGGAAAGGGCTACCGCAGGTCCCGGCATGGTCGAAACCCCACGACCTGCGTTACTCCGTGACCTAGGAAGCATGCCTCCAGGACAGGTCCGCCGGTACCGTAGGTATCAGCTCGGTGTTCGTCTGTCCTAAGTAAGCCTGCTAGCGTGGGCAGCCGGTTTCCAGTCGATGCATCGCTGCGAGCGCACTCCTTCGCCTGCGTCATTGCTTCCTGCAGGGCATCCGCCCAGCTCCAGGCTACCCGTCCCAGCCGGACCACACTGAGAAGCGCACCATGTGGAAGCTGCTGGACGCGGAGGCTGCCACCGGCATCAAGCTGACCGAGTCGCTGGCAATGTGGCCGGCGGCCAGCGTCAGCGGGCTGTACTTTGGAGGCCGGTGCTCGTCGTACTTCGCGGTTGGAAAGATCACGCGCGAGCAGGTGGAAGACTACGCGGTGCGCAAGGGCATGGAGTTCAAGGAGGCCGAGCGCTGGCTCTCGCCGATGCTCAACTATGAGCCATGAGGGTGCTACGGCCCGCCTGGGAGCTTGTGACTAAGCGGGGAATGCAGGACAGTAGAGGTGATTGTTTGGTCGCGGGCGCAGGTTTCGAGAGTGGTGTGGGTTTCTCGAGGTGCAGGCTTGCATCAGGGTCTGGGCAAGGGCGTCTGTTGCCCACGCGGGTGGAGCCGTTGCGCGTTTGGCGATTGCGTTCAAACAGTGCCGCGAAGCACCGATCGTGATACTAGCTCTTCGGATTCCGGGGTCTTGGGGTTTCGGCAGCTAGGCATCGGAGTTGCATTGAGACATGAAGCGTGGTAATCGAAGCGCCGTCAACGGTTGGGCAGGTGGAGCTGGCGGTTGACCTGTTTGTGAATTGGAGCGTCTCGAGGAGAGAACGAGTGGGTATATATATTAAGGATAACATGGGGTTTGGGGAATGGTCGCAGCTCAAACTCAACGGAGGCTGTGCTTGCCTGGATGGTGCGTGAAGCGTTTGGGACGCTGCAACGTAGGCGTTCGCAGGTTCGCCGCAAGGGGGATGCTGTTTATATCACTGATGCTCACCGGCGCCGTTCCAACGCGTGGCCTTTGGAGCGGGTGGTGGCGGGTACGGCAATACTTTGGCTTGCGATTGTTACAAAGACGAATGGCAGGCCCGCTGTTCCTTGCAAGTTCACAAATAGGCATCACGCGTTGAAATGGTTTGAGCGAACTGGGATCTGACGGCACCTTCGAACCGCCATCGCCAACTGCCATGCGCGCTACCGGCTTTGCAAGTCCCACAGAGCCACAGTCCACACGGGTCTCTCATGCTGCCAGTGCCCAACGTTTTCCGACGGCCTGGAGAAGCGCGGCTTCAAGGCTTAAACAGGATGAATGAATGAATGAACGAACGTTACAGCGGACCCCAAAGGGATCAACGGTGTGTATACCAGGGCAAGTCCCAGCAGGCCCCACCGACAAGGCGGCAAGACACCTCCACACCTCAACGCCGCGAATAAAAACACATCGGGATGTCAGGGAACCCTTTCTGGGGCCTGTAGCATGTGTCGCACGGCTGCCTGCCCTGCAACAGAAGCCGAATGCCCTTGCCAAATGCCTGTCGCTGAGGACCATTGGGCATGCGGTTCGAGTGATATCCCGGCTCCGGGACACGACGGACGGATGGGAGAGGAACTTGGACGCGAACCCCCCGACCCACACAGCGCAGCGTCGCCGGGGATGGGCAATGTTTGTTAGGGAATGCTTGGGGGTAGGAGCAGACGGGTGGCAGGAGTGGGACCGGTGGAGGGAGTGTGAGGCGGCCCTAGAAGCGCTCCGACAAGACATCCCACCAGGGTGGTGGGAAGCCGCCGAGGGGTCCCTGGGGCCCACCGAGGCGACCCCCCCAGGGAGAGAGGAAGTCACGGAAATGCTGGTGAGGCGCATGGGGTGGAGGCTGCAAAACGGCCTCAAGGTGGCACTCCACGAGTACACTGTGCGGTATGGCACGACACTGCAGCTGCAAAGCCTGGGGGAGGCGAGGCGTGCGGCGCACACACGCTTTGTTTGCGAAGCGCTTGGGTAGAGGATACTGCGCCAGAAGTGTCGAGGATGGTTTCCAAGGTAATAGAGAACATGCAGCGGATGTGGACGGAGACCAAGTGGGAAAACTCCAATAAGGAGGCGTATTGGCGACTGGCGGTTGATGGCATCCCAATGCTTGGTAACTCCCACATGAGGGGGGCGGCGGTGGCCCCTTGTGGATGCGGGACGTACCCCGGCGCCGGGGCGATACGGCCAACACCCAGGCAACACCATTTTTGGGGCTGTGGGGTGGCACAAGCGGTTGTCGCACAGATCGAGGCAAGGCTAGGGGTGAGCCTTCAAAGGCAGCAGGTGTGGCTCGCAACGCCCCCCGTGGGTGTGCAACAGTGTGTCTGGGACGTTGTCGTCTTGGCGGCAACCAGTGCCATGGAAACGGGCCGGCGAGCCCTGAGGGCCGACAGGTCCAGGAACGCGGGCGGGATCCCGGGGTCCTTAGGGGACGCTGAAGGGCTAGCCGCCCGGCGGGCAGTGGCAGACTTTTGGAGCCGGCTCTACGACTTCGCTGAGCTGGGAGTCCCAGTGAAAGGGTGGTCAGCGGTGGGGGCTACACACCCGATCCTGAAAGTGCAGGACGGTCGTCTTGTGTGCCGAGGCCCGGTTCCGTCAGGCCAGGATTCTTAAGCCCTGTAGGTACTCTGTCGTAATAGACCGCGGGTGGTCAGGGCACTGACGCCCAGTGCAGCTATCGCTAGGTGTGGGCAGTTTTTTCGGCCCGGTGGGACCGTACGGGCAGGCCCCTGAATGGTGACTCGCGAGCCCCCGTGGCCTTCCAAGACTACGGGCCACCGCTGGAGAAGTGACCCCGCCTTGGTGGGGGTGGTGGTTCGCTAATAGGGGCGCCATGGTGGCTAACTCCCCCTGAGCGGGCTTTATCCCTTGCCATGGTTGGTTCTCAGGAACGGGGTGGTTCCCTGGTAGTGTGGGCCCGGGGAGTGTTTCGGTGCACTTGGGGAGCCTGTCCGGAGCGCCATGGTGGCGTTACTTCATTTAGGCAGTGTATGGTGAGGAAGCCTCGGCTGTCGCCGGGGCTGTCACCGATGACCCGCGGGGTCCGCTGTAACATCCTAATAATAAGAAGCCGAATGCCGATGTTCGCAAGGTTGATGGTGAGTCCGCTCGCCGTGCGATATGTGCAGATAGAGTGGCAGCAGGAGCAGCGGTTGCGGAGGGATACATTACGGTGGTTTGCTATTTCTAAAATTACGAAAACAGGGGGAGAGATTGACGATCGTGACAAGGGAGTCGTACACAACACGTTAACACCCCTGGCGGAACCAGTGCAACAGAAGCACCCCTGGCGATGGCCCACCACGCGGCACCTAGAGGACCGGCCAGGGAAAAGCCACACCTCCGTAGATCCCCCCTACTCACACACCACCAGCAGCCCCTACACGCTACAGGCTACACGAACATAAAATTCCCTCCCTCCCACCCACCCCCCCCCACACACACAGCTCAGTTCTCTCATACACACAGACCAAAAAGGGACGCAATCCCACGCACAACCCTGGCCAGATAGTGCACATCCATACATGCACCAGCAGTAGTAGTAATAACAAGGGGTAGATGTGCGACGCCGCAAGGTGTGCTCATGTGGAGGCCTGCCGTGACGCAATGCGGCTGAGCCAGATACCCGGGCACAGGGGCAGCGTGGCCAGCGCCGAGGCAGCATCACCTGCCGATGCGGGCTGGCGCAAGCGGGTGGCAGTGCAGATCAAGGCCAGGCTACGAACGGGAGTGCGCCGGGACCAGGTTGGGTGAGCGCAGCCGCCGGTGGAAGTACAAGATCGCGTCTGAGATGTAGAATTGTAAATGTCTTGGGAAGGCGACCGAAACTGCGGGGCGGTCCGCAAATGGCAGCAGACAGCCGCCCACACGCAAGCGGGCGACCTCGAGAGCATGACATCCCGGCGACTGTGCGTGGCTGTGGCTGGTTCCTGGAGCCGACTACACGGTTTTGACGAACTAGGCACCTCGGGAGGTATGGTCTACCGATACGCGCGCATGGGTCCCTGGGGTTGTCCTGGTAATCCATTAGTAAGCTGCAAGACAGAGATGGCCAGGTTCAGGTTCAGGCCACGTACAATAGGAAGCTTGGTTAGCGGATCGTACAGATTTGTCGACTCCAGCCGCGATGACGGAGGGCTATATATTAACTTACGGTGTTAAGCTGTGGGCTTGGCTGGGACCTCCCGGACTCCGGACCCGAGAACCATGGCCGACTCTCGAGACCCCCTGGCCAGCCGGGTCGGCTGTGACTGCGGGCTACGCCGGGAAAGGCATTCGCGGCTGACCTAGGTGATAGTTCGCTAGTAGTGGTACCTGTATGGGCAACTACCCCTTCGTGGACTTGATCGGCCATTGGTATGGACTGGTTCCCCATTATCCCAGTAGCCCCTTCGCAATGCGCGCCCTGGGCGGGTCTCGGTGCGCTGGTGGAATTGGTCCGCCGTTGACGAGGTTTTCTTTTTGCAATGCGGCTTGATGACGCATCTGTTATCACCGATGACCCACGGGGTCCACTATAATTATTCGTTCGATGTAAGAATGCAAGTCGCCCATGGCCCGAATTCAAGTAAGTTTATATACCTTTCATGCACCTGTTCAGCATCGAGTGTATTAGATGCATCATTACACGGCGCACCCGTGCACACTTTACTCCAAACACCGAACGGGACAAAGGACGGTGAAACACAATCTTGTTGAGCAGAAAAGAAACGTCCGACGCTAAATTTTACGAGCGGACGTTTCATTGGGACGACCTGGGTTGCAGCTCCGTTGGCAAAGAAAAGTTTGCCACCCACCTGGCAACCGGAGGTTGTACACTCGAATTGTCCACGGCCTTGGTGGTTGTCAGTCCGAGTTGTCATGCGTGTAGGGGCGTATAGGATTCTCCCGATTCTGTACGGCGTTGCGCCAGCTGTGTGACGAGCAGCATCGGCCCCTGCCCACTTTGTGGCCATGGTCTTAAAGTGCCTCTCGGCCACACACGACTGTATTTAATTGGCCGGACCACACTAAGCCAAGGTATAGAATAGATACATTTCATGTACTGAGGTTTATTTTGTTCCAAACGTTTACATAACCAAACTCCATACCAACAATTCGAGCGTGGTCGCCGTTGCCCTCTTAGTTTTGCGAAATGGCATCCGTCGTGCTTCGCTCATCTCAACGCTTCACTGCCTGCACTAGCGCTAGCAAGCGCAGCAGGCGCACCTACCGCGTTCTCGCCAGTGCAGACGATGGCAGTGAGGCGTCCGCGAGCGGGACCGTCTTCTATGGCGGAAAGAGCTACACGCCTGACGAGGTAAATATCTAGATCATTCTTTTGCTGCCAGGACGTATCCTTTCTTCTGTCTGCTTATCATTGCAAGAGTGATGCTGCGGCACCATCATTTGGACATTAGGCCTGCTGTGTGAGGGCATCACGCTTTTAATTTATGGTTGTCTTTGTGTGTTATTTGTCTGCAGTGGGCCAGCGCCTTCAAGTCCGGCCAGCTTTCGCGGCCGGCAGCGGTTACTGTGCCTGCCGGCAAACAGTCGACGTCGACGCTATTGACCTTCTCAGGTAAGGGTTTATTACTTAATTTTATTGTGTATGCGCGGAGCGGGGATACGGCGGTTCGTCTTCGCAACGTTGGTGGTTGGACCTGACAGCTGGGAAGGACGGACAATATAATAACTGTGATTGAAGGTCATGTCGTTTTGTGATTGGTGTTTGTTAGCAGCGACTAGCACGTGACCAGTCTGGCCGTCGCCGTTGTCACGCCCCCGGTCACCTAACAATGCGCTGTCCCATACATGTTTTTGCGTTTGTAGATGTGATGTCGTTCAGCGGCACCGCTCCGGAGATCGTGAATGGCCGCCTTGCGATGCTCGGCTTCGTCAGTGCTGTGGCCGCCGAGTTTGCCAGTGGCGAGGGTGTCCTTCGGCAGTGGTCAGAGGAGCCAACGGGTGTCGCGCTTGCGTTCGTGCTCTTCATCGCTGGCTCGCTGGTGACAGCTTTCCAGCCCAAGCGCGACGACAAGCTGGGACCGTTCACGCCGTCCGCAGAGCTGATCAACGGACGTGCCGCGATGTGAGTGCGTGCAAGGGTTGCAGGGAACTTCACGTCAGATCATAGTATCAGCACGTATAACCCTGACCAACACAGCGTGCTGTATGTTTTGATCTCCATGCTCCCCTAAAATCGTTCAGGATGCATGCCGAATGCCGTACTGATGGTGGGAACCGTTAACACAGCAATTTGAATGACATATCTGCGCATTGTTCTGCTGCAGGATTGGCTTCGCGGCGCTGTTGGTCATCGAGGCCATCAAGGGCAGCCCTCTGATTTAATGTGCGGCTCTGGGCTGGAAGCAGACTCTTTCGGTGCAGAGATGTCCTTTGCCCTGCAAGGCTAGGGCGTGCCGTTTGAGGTCGTCTTCGTTTCCCAGTAAGCGCGGTGTTCTGGGTATTGCGCCACTGCTGCTGACCGTATTTAATTGGTAGGCCTAGCCAATTTTATGAACAAGCACGGCAGAGAGGAAAGGAGCGGGCGTCCCCGCGCCCACATCATTTTTGTGCGTGGTGCATCGCCCGCGCTTGCGCGTTGTATTTTATACCTGGGCCGTTGTGTTCTGCCCACGTTCGGACGCGCACGTACAAATCTCCTTGCGATGTATTCCGCGTGATGTTGGCCGCGGGCTGCACGGATTGCCCCGTGTGGTCTTGCACGGACGCGTGTGTTGGGCGTTGGAAAGATGTAGATCGGTAGAGCCTACACGTCCATGTCTGACGCACGCGTGCTCGTGGAGTACATCTGATCTGATTGAACCTCGTCCATCCAAATTGTTTTTGGGCGTTAGCACCCGCTTGTATGGCCATCCTCCGCGTTGGCTATCGTCGGGTTACTTTCGCCAAGCGTACTGAGCAGTGCGGTGCGTGTCATCCCAACCGCCTGCACTGCACATCCGGTGAAGTATGTCTGCTGGCACCGGGTGGTGCGGTTGTTTATCTGGGCCCGTGAGCGCGTGTCTGTGGCTCAGACTGTGTTAGACATGCGGTTGCAAGAGGTTTACTGATATCGGCGGAGTGTGTCTGCTCTTACTGCACGTTTCGTCGCCGTCGGTTACCTTTCCCAACCTACCTAAATTATTTCCGAGTGAGTCTGAGTGAGAGAACGTTGAATGCGAGGGTTTCATGTGCAAGCTGAATGTGAATCGAGTGAGAGACGAGGTTGCGAGCTTCGTGGGAGAGACGTGTTGCGACAGGTATCACGAGAGTTGTGACATATCGAGGGATGCAAAGAGAGCGGCGGCAGTCTGGTGGTGCGACGCACATCACGGCAGTTTTGTACGGCGAGTATCCATGGTACGACGGCCTTTGGATGAGAGGAATTCTATGAGCAAGTGTTTCGGAGTTCGAGAGGTACGTATTCGAGACGCTGGTTTGAGATGCGAGGTGAGGAGTGCAGACGACTGGAGGGTGTCCATCGAACGGTCATCTCCTTGGGCGGTCGTAAATGAGTGCATCGTGCCATGGGCGCGAGTAAGGGTTGCGAGGCGTGATCGAGGAGCGGAGGGAGTGAACGGCAGCTCTATCTATGTGGAAGGGACTGTCACCGGTCGGGAAAGTGTGTCTCGGATGTGTGGCGCAAGCCGTTTTTATGTTTCAGCGACAGACGGGATCTGTGTCCGGGGTCTCTTTCGCCTGGTTCCGTTCACGCTGTAGTGCGTGAATGGGAGCGGGAGCTTGTGAGGAGTACGTACGGAATGGTCTGCAGGCTGGGACGGGACATGACCAACGGCGTGCGTGGCCTTCTAAGGGACATGCTGGACCAGTATCGGGCATTTTGTTTTGAGCGAGCGGGCGCAAGCTTGACTCATGTACGGGAAAATCGCTCGTTGTTTCTCCAACTGTCGCGCTTCTCCGAGTGTTGTGGCCGCGGACGCAAGTGTGCGGCTTTCGACCCGGACGCGTTTTGGTTGAAGAGGGGGGCGCGATTTCGCGTGTTGTGTCGCCCTTGCAGGGTGCCGCCGTGGGTTGGTAATGCTTGCAAGGCGGGAGTATTTTATATGGGCGATCAGAGCAGGTTTCACCGGTCGTTTCCGAGCCCACGTGCGTATGTGAAGTCGTCTCCTGACATGTGGTCAGACCTGCTGAGTTCAATGCTCAGCAGGACAAGCTGCACCTGTCGGTTGAGCCGCTCGCACGCTGATGGCGATCTCAGGCTACTGATCCGGTGCGCCTGTCGCTCCCACCAACTCCCGCCTGTGTGATCTGTGGTTGCGTGACTCCATCCGTACAGAGGAGCGAGGGTGTCCTTGCATCATGTGCACTTATCGGCTGGCGACAAGCGAGGTGTTCAGGACGGTGTGAAGAGGGAATTTAATGGCGGTTTGACGGTAATGGTAGTCGACCCGCTGGCATTCTTGTGCGGGAAGAAATACTCGAGGATAGGGCCGGTTAGTGATTCTTGCTGGATTAAGGCTGTCTGATATGCGTCGAACACAGCTGCTTGCAAAGGCCTGTGAGATATGGGTTCCATAAACCCATTGATCGTTGGCAATGCTTGACCTTGTAACCATCAGTTTAGCCCAACAATTGTGTGTGAGCCGGTATGGCTGCATGAACGTCCCCCCACCCCATCCCCCGCGGGTTATGGGAGATGGGTTGATAGGAGTTACACCCGGTCAGGATTCGGGACCATCTTGTTACGGTTACTAGAACAATTGTTCAGATATATGATTATAACATGTGTATTGGCGTAAAAGGCCTATCTTCAGGTATGCCACTCCTTCTGGGTCCTGGCAATCTGCAATAAATACAAACACGCTTTGACCCACGGACCCCATGGAGGTCGTCGCGTGATTACCTCCGAAACGGATCGATTCTGAAAACGCGAGTTCACGTTCGTTGTTTATCTAGTGCACCAGCGTGAAGTAAGGTACTCCGGAAACGCCCATTGCAATCGGAAAGGTTCCGAATCAAGTTCCGTTACCTACAACTCCCGTGGAACTTGTTTCTATATTGTCAGAGTATACATACTTGTAAATTCTATATTGTAGTCCCAAACATTAAACAAGTCCACTCGTTCGTTTGGTTGCCGCGGTAGGCCTTCATCCTTGCCGAGACCTCACCTGGCGGAGGAAGACTACTCCGCTAGCTCTGAAAGGGTATTGCAAGGATCGGACGACTCTGTGCCACAGGTGCGCTTTAAGCAGATGCACGTTGTTACCACAGCCGACAGGATCGACACGAATCACCGCCCAACAGCGCTGGCAATTGTCAACTCTCTTGGGAAGAGTGTTCTTTGATTTTTGGTTCTCTGTGGAGTGTCGGAAAGAGGAGTCTGTTGACGGTGGTCGCGTGATTACGGTTGCGACAAGTGCATTTTTGGCTGTGGCAACATCGTTGGATGCGGATGCACCCAGAGGTTAGATAATCTGTCGAAAGCCATTCGAAACGACATGTCGTGTCTTTCTTCCTTGCAGGCATCAGAAGAAATGCGCGCTTCCTTGAAGCCCTGCGTCTCGAGGTGCGAGGCACAGTGGATGTATCTTGTTGGAGATTTTGGGCGTCTCAACGTTGTTGATTTGCGGAGACATTTCAATGCCCGTTCACGTGTGTCACGCAGGCCCGCTGCCAGTCATCTGACTGTGCCAGTCCCAATTGTCAGCCGTGGCGCACCCAGGGGTGAGCTCACTTGTTCAATGTCCGGTACTATTTTTACCTAGTACACCAGCGGTGGCGGTGACGGTGGCGGCGGGTCAGCAAGGGGAGTCGTGTTGGGGACCCGCCACGCAGCACCTAGGGAAATCAGAGGAAGGCTCGTAGTGGGCAACGAGTGGGGTTTTGGGTTGGCTCTCCACGACGCGACAAGTGCTCACACGCGGGGCCGGAGCGGGAAGCCTCGAAAATTGCCCCCGAGCTTCCATCAACTGGAACAAAGCTTGACCCAAACCAGGTTCTTTTCCCGACTCGGAGCGTGGCAGGCCAGGCGATATGCGCGGTGTCGTGAAAGCGCGTGGTTGTGAATGCGCGTGGCCACGAGTAAATGAGAGTATATGTTGCTGTCGAGATACTGGAAAATCTGGTCGGCTGCGTCAGCTTCCCCCCGCTGGCACCTCCTTCCAGCCACCTTGCACCTAAGCAGTTGACCCCCTGTCCGCTGGAGGCCTGTGAGAGGGCCATGGACTGGGTGCCACTGGGGACCAGCCGACAACATCACCGGTCTGGGTCTCACGTTTCCTCGAACACGGGCTTCCTTCCTGAGTTAGCAATCCATGGATCATGCCCGCCCGGTTTCATTTCTTCCACAATGACGCAGGCGTCACCTGCAATGCCGCCACCGCCTGGGACAGCTGGACGTCGTACATCTCCAAGCACCGGGGGGAGTCCGCCAGCGCGCCGGTGACCAAGACGGAGATTGAATACGAGCGGTACGGCAGGGCAACAAACGGTTGATCTGGGTCAGCCCGGTCCGGTGTTCACGTTCTGTTTTTATTCTGTGTCGACACCTTGTGACCAGGGACCACTTGCGTGAGGGTCGCCTGCTTTTGGCGGTAGCGGTGCCGTACGCATGACGTGATTGCACCGTCTTTCCCTCACATTGCACGCCGCTCCGGGGCTTCACTGATCCGCTCTGTTACCCACCTTGCACAACAACCTCTTGGCGCGGATGGAACCTGGATCTGCCCGGGATGACGTGTACGGCTCGGCAGTGAGCTGGCGGAGGCTATCCGCAGCTCCGCTGGCAGCTTTAAGCCCAAGTACGGCGCATCGGTTGGGTCAAGCGTCGGGGCGTCTGGCGCAGTCGGCATCTCGGATTTCAAGCTGTCACATGTGGGTGACATCAACCTGAACGAGCTGCCGCGGGACCTGCACGAACGGCTGGAGGCGCTTGCCAGCGTGCAGCTGAAGCAGGTAACGCGGCGGGGCGCGGTGTTGTTGCGCGGCCGTGTGGATGTTTTCGTACAACTTGCTGCCAGGAACGAGGAACCCCTGGCAAGGTGCTCGGGGGATTCGGCAGCGGTTTCGGTCTCTGTTCCGGTTTGGGTCCCACGACGCGTCCGTTACGGGCGCGGTTGCAGGCTCGACTCGGCAACGGGAGGGACGGTCATAGTTCATAAAGGCTGTGTGTTGTAAGGCCGGGTGTCGAACTGTGGTGAGCTGATGGCGGAAGTCCCTGGCGAGGCCCTGGCGGAGTGCGTTGGCACGTGGCAGAAGCAATCGTGGGATGCATGCCTTGGACGCGGCTGCGGCACCGCCGCTGTACCGCTTCGAGCGCAATACGTTCCGTTTCTTGACGACGACGACGACGACGACGACGGCGGCGGCGGGCTGGCTGTCCCTGCTCCGGCGCTGCCCTGCCGCGCCCTTCCCTGACAGGCCCTGGGCAAGCCCGATGCGGATCTGGACGCGGCGTCCATCTCCTTCACCACCACCGACGTCGACGGGGCGCTCTGCGTGTCTGGAGTGACCCTGCAGCAGGTGGGTGGGCTGGGTTGGGTTGGGTTGGTGGACGGGTTGGCGGATCTGTGCGGGGACGCTATTGGACAGCCCCATTGGTTGTATGTGTATACATGTAAGGTGGCGCGTGGTGGGGTGTGCGTGTGGGCCGGCGGTGGGTAGCTGCAGCGGTTGCCCCGGGTCGGGACCCAGGGGCCGAAGACAGCGGCAGGGCAGTGGGAGGTTTGGGAACGTGGCACTGGCTGTGGTCCAGCCGTAGCACTGAGATCGTAAAAAGAAAGGGCTCGAGCCGGGGCTTTTGGTGGCTCGAGTGCTGTCGACATGATAGGCGTTGGGGTCCCGCCCCCCTTGAACAGGTCCCCGATGAATAGCGTTGTTACCCCACTCAGGCAACGTCCTCCATTATTCCCTCGGGCGGCACCGCATCCCACTCCAACCCCACTCCATTCCCCCGGGCGCTGCTGTTTGTCTTCTCGGGCCTGCAGGGTCTGGACAAGACGGCGCTTATCGCTTTCGTTGCGACCGAGACGGAGCGCCAGGTGCGAGGGAGGGAGAGAGGGAGGAAGGCCGTGTAAGGGAACGTGTGAGAGGCGCCCACGGTTTAACCTTCCTACGACGGAGGTTACTTCGAGAAGTTTGCTGCTGGCTAATTGTGCCAGTCTATGTCCCCCAATACGTTTTCCTCACCCTCCCTCCACGCATTCATACTAAAGCTTGCTCTCCCGACCTCACGCATTTACCCCCACCCCCCCGTCAGGCGTCCTGGTCCCGCCTGGAGGGCCTTATCCTGCACTGGGGCGCTACCGACCAGGCGGGTGGAGCCTGGGGGCTGCCGCCGCAGGGCTGGTCGGCCTCGCCCAACAAGGTGGTGGATGCGGGTACGTTGGGCGCCCTGAGCCGTGGGTCACGACGGGCCGTGCGGCGCCGGGGGCGGGGCGGGGCAGGGGGGCTTGGATGAATGACGAGCGACCACCTCGGGGACGAGGACTGGGGCTGAGACGGGGCCGTCAGCTCTGGGCAGCGCTTCGGTTGCCCTCCGGCCGAGCGCAGGTCCAGTCGGCCGAACGGGATGTGATGGTGTGTGGAGGGCGGCGTGCAGGTGCGCATGCGGTGGTGGGGATAGGGACGTGCGGCGTTGCTAGGGAAACACTCGTATGTGCAGGAGATGTGACGAGGCCTGGGTGACACAGGCGCGTTCAGTCAGTCTGCCAGTCAAGTCACTTGGCCAGTCACTGAGTCGGTCTCAGCCGCAAGTCCCAAGCCGGGCCGGAAGTGGGGTCCCGGTTAAGGCACCGTGGCCACACAGGGCTACCAAGCGCACGGCGCTGCGCGCACCCAGACACGCATATGCGCCGCTAGCCTTTAGCGTCGCCCTCTGCTGTCCCGTGTTGGCAAGGCCGCTAATCGCGAAACCCTGCACGTTGTGATTGTGAACCGCAGGCGGTGCTTGGCAGTGCTCGTTCGAGAAGCAGCAGGTCTCCGGGCCGGAGGGCAACTCGGCGGTGTACGTACTGCTGCTGCAGGTGCGTCCCGGCCGCCAGCCGCTCCACCCGCGATAGAGTCCCGGGATGGAAGGAGCGGGGGCGGGGAGGGAGGGGGGAGGTGCCTGGCTGAGGGTGCATAGGTGGGCGGCAGGGCGCGGCGGCGAGGGGGGGCAATGAGGGGAAAGGGGCCTTGAACGCGGAGGGCGGGTATCCGGCGGATGGGCTGGGTGTCCTCCCGTGATGGTGGAGGTGCGGCGATCTAGATGTGCACCCGGCATCAGGGGCTGCAGCGAGCTGGGGTGTTGCGTTGTTTATCACGCCGAGAACTCGCTGGGGCTGGTGGGTCCCCTGCCCCTTGCGGCTGGGGCCGGGGGTCCCTAGCATGCACCTGGCTTTTCGTGGAGGGCATCACGCCTCCGGTTTTGCCTTGACGTACAGAGCTGCATCATCGCTGCGGCCGCAGTCCCGCCGCCGTAGCAACCCCTCTTCCCGCCCCATGTACTCGACCGCTCCCTCCCTCCCCCGCTCCCTCGCTCTCCGTCCGGCCGGCCCCCACAGATCCCCCTGCGCGGCATCATGAAGGCCGGCGGGCTGGTGTTCGTGCTCAAGGCCACTGCGGGCCAGAACACCCGGTGGCTCAAGGACGAGGCGACCAAGAAGGACTTTTTCCTGGACACCACCCGTTTCCCGGTCATTAAGGTGGGAGGGAGAAGGTTGAAGGGAAGGGAGGAGGGTGACGCTATGATGGCAAAGTGGGGCTGGGGGGATGCCCGTAAGAGTGCAAAGTGCCCCTACCCATTTGGAAATGGAATGGGAGGTCTTTGGATGGAGCAGGGCTGTGTGCGGGCATGGGATGGTGGCGACGTCGACTGGAATAAAGGTACCCGCGAGTGTGATTACAAAGCGTGTTATTGCCAAATTGCTGCCCGTATGCGGAAAATGCGTACCCACCGGGCTCTGTGTCTTGGTAGGCAGGCAGAGCAGGTGTGCGTGACATGCAAGGAGCATAGCTATGTGGGTGTGTGCGTGTGTTACATATCTTACCGGGCCTGACGCTGGCCAAGGGCTGCGAACCCAGCCTTAACGGGAAGACCGCGTATTATGGGCAAACGAAAGACCGGCGACAGCTGTGTCTCAAGTCGGGGTTCAGCGAAGCAGCTTGCCCGAACCAAACCACTGATGATCTTGTGTTGAGCCAAGGAACCCGTGCAGGTGGTTTTTGTGTGTGCCTGGACGCGGCCTTCTGGCCTGTTGCGGCGAATCGGCACCATAGCTGGCATCGTCTCTCTCCCCGTCGGCGGCTGACTGCAGGTGTAAGAGCTGACCTGGTGGCCGAGAGGCGGGGACGGTGGGATCTCGGAGGGCGCCTGGACGACGGATGCTTCGTGGTAATTGACTGCGCGTCTGGGAGCCCCTGACACGGCGATGAGTCCGAGCCCCAGTCCCCGAGCCCCCGAGGAATACATCGCCTGACGCGTTGCCGCGGGGCGCGCTGCCGCCTGGATCGCTCCAGGTATTGATGCATGTGTTGGCATGCATCCTTGGGGCATCGTACGGCCGCCTGGAACGTGCGCAGGGGTGTGCGGTCGTTCGAGAGCAGGCAGGTGCTGGAATCAACTGGTTGCAGCATGCGCATGCGTTCGGTGACTTCTGCGGCGACTCCTGCGGCGACTCCTGATGCAAGGAGCACAGCGGTGGGTCTGCCGAACCGGTGCTGCCTCGCGGGACCGACATCTGCACCATAGGGCACAAGCGGAAATGTGATTGGTGTGTTGGAAGCCTGCGGCCAGCGAGGTCTCCGTGCGCGCCGAGAACCCGCTCGGGGCTATGGCGGCAGGTTCGAACCGGTGCGGTGATGCTGTGGAAATCGAGTACCTCGCGCCCCAGCCGCGTTGTTGGCGGTGCGGAAAGGAGGCGGTGACCGGATTATCCCGCATCCGGAGGACCGGCGAGGGTTGGTTGGGAGGGGCCCAGAATACAGCCGGCAGCCGCCTATGCTGGTTCCCTCCTCCTGTCATCTCCTCACGGCGATGGAGTGGAGCGTGGACGTGCGCTGTCATCGGGGGAGGGACTACTGTAGTTTGTTCGTAGGAAGAATTGTCATACGAAGATATGGTTCCCGTTGTTGCAGTTACCGTACTGCTGTTCGCTACGCGTGGAAGAGTAACGGTGTATGTGTTGGGTGGCGGTGCTGCATGCAACCGTGGGCCGCGTTCATCTATTCAGAAGATTTCGCTGCATGACACGGCGCGACCGTGCTTCAGGCAGGTTGCGACTTGCAGGACGTGTAACAACAATCGGTGGCAGCCTCCTTATTCGTTGTTGTGCGCTGCAGCGGGTGACGTCGGGCCCTGTCGGGCAGCGGCAGCCGGCGCGATGCTTGCTTGCCGCATGCTTCAGCCTTGCCCGGCTTCCTTACACAGACACGGCATCAGCGAGCAACAACGTTCCACCCTGTCCCTGTACCGTCGTACGGGCGCACCGCCGGGGTGTGAAGGACTGCGGGACCGCCAATCCGAACACGCAAACACCGCCAGATGAGGACAGCCCTTGCCACGATATGCTGTTTTTGGCGAGGCGCCGTTGCGCTAGGCTCTCCTGCAGAGGATCAGTACCTTGCATTTCGATCGCCCTGGTGGACTCCAAGGCACCGCCGAATAGGCTTCATGCATCATTTGAACAGGAGCTCTGACTCTGAGTTAGCCGGGACGCTAAACCCACAGGAAGGAGGTTGGAAATACGACGTTGGATCCCCTTTGGATCGCGCCTGGCGAAGGAAGGGCGCCCATACATTAATACATTCGTGTGCCCGCAAAAGATTATATTTTGAATTGCAATAGGGTTTCTGCTGCCCTGTTTTCTGAGCCAGTTGATCACTGCCAGTCACTGCCTGCCATCCATACCACAACCACAATACGACTCTCGATACTACCATGACAATTAATTCGCAGAGGGCCATTT
The DNA here is from genome assembly GCA_003117195.1 of Eudorina sp. 2006-703-Eu-15. NCBI lineage: Eukaryota > Viridiplantae > Chlorophyta > Chlorophyceae > Chlamydomonadales > Volvocaceae > Eudorina > Eudorina sp. 2006-703-Eu-15. Next base: position 1,133,428 of record BDSI01000019.1, read on the forward strand.
CGCCCGCCATCATCTCTGCAGCTGAGGACTTTGTTCGCAAAGAGCTGGCTGCGATGGACGCGTCCCACGATTTTGCTCACATCCAGCGAGTCCGAGCAAATGCACGTCACCTGGCGGAGATGGAGGGACTGACCCCGGAGGCATCTGCACTGGTGGACCTCGCGGCGCTGCTGCACGACGTCCGCGACTGGAAGTACAGCGGCCGCGACGAGGCGACCACAGAGGCCGTGACGGTGCGAACCCCACCCCACCCCACCCCACCCCACCCCCATCTGAGAACGCGCCGTGCCCGGGCGGCGTCATGTTCTCCAGTCCGGCCAGGTGGCAGCAGCGCATGAGTGACTCCAAGGGGAGTGATGTACTGTGATGACTTTCAACATGCGTCGTTCACGCTTATTGGCGTGTTCGGTTACTGACTAACGAGGCCGCCGAGTGTCCCTCGGGATCCAACTCTTTTGTCAGACACTCTGTGCGGCGCGGTTGCCAGGCCAGGCCAGGCCAGGCCAGGCAGAATGCCATCACCAAATGGAACTTGTGGGTACGGACCTCGCTGCCGGCCGACTCTGCGCGCCAGTCAGTCAGCCAGCCAGCCACCAACACCGCATTCCCTTGCGCCACCACCACCATCACCACCATCACCACCACCACCACCACCACCACCACCAAGCTAGACCCCTCATGTGCCCGGCCCACTATCAGGAGAACTCGTCACCCGAGCCGTCCCGCCCCCTCCCGCCCGCTCCCTGCCGCCCGCCACAGACCTTCCTCGCCGGCCAGGGCTTGGACTCCGAAACCATCGGCTGTCTGGTGCACATCATCTCCCGGGTGGGCTTCAAGGAGGAGCTCAAGGGGGCGTCAGAGGCCCCGCCTGCGGGCGCGGAGGGAGCTGCGGAGGCCCCGCCCGCGCTCACATTGGAGGCGGCCATCGTGCAGGACGCAGACAGGTACGAGGTGCCTTTGAGCTGCCGTACCGTACCGTACTACACCGTACCACACCGTACCTGGGTCCGCCCTGGGATAGGTACGGATACGGCGTGTCCCGCTCGGCCGCATCCTGACCGCAATGGACGCCAATTCCGGTCTCTGGCGCCCATCATGGGGTTTGTTTGCACACGGCCGGCCGGCCGGCCGGCGCTGTCCTGCCGTCCGGCTGTTACCGAACCGCTGGCCGCGGTGACCAGCCCCTGAGTCGCACGCGCTCGGTCAATGTCCTGGCTGGTGGAGCACACTCCATGTCAGTCTGGACTCTCCGCGGCGGCGCCGTCCCAGGGCTGGCTCCAACCCCAGGCGTCCCCTTCCCCACGAATGCCTCACCGCATGTGTGGCTGCCATACCCCCCCCACCCCGCACGGCACCTCTGCCCCCCCCCAAACCGCCGCCGCAGGTTGGATGCCATCGGCGCCATCGGCATCGCGCGCTGCTTCACATTCGGCGGCGCCAAGCACCGGGTGTTGCATGACCCGCAGGTGCCGCCCCGGGAGGCGCTCAGCAAGGAGCAGTACATGACGGGGGGCGCCCAGTCCACCACCATCAACCACTTCTACGAGAAGCTGTTGAAGCTGAAGGTGGGGCCTCGGAGGTGGGGATGGCCGAGGGCAAGCAGGCCATGGGCCCGAGAGTGCCGCCGCGCAGCGCGGAGCGGTGCGGCTAGAGAGGGTGCCCTGGAGGCAGCGCCGCAGGACGCACGAGTTTCTGCGTCTGGACTCTCCCCCGAGGAGGTGACATCCAAACGTGGTGCAGCAGGCGGAGGTGCCGTTTGCAGAGGGCCCAAGGTCCGAAGAGGAGCGCAGCCACCCGTGGGAGTGCTGGCACGTGGGCACCCGGGGGGAGGGGACGCTGGGTGGGGCTGAGGTGCCGGTTGAAACGACTCGGTGGCAGGGCCCGGCCGGGTCTGTCGTCAATGTTCGTCATCTCCCTCGCGCTGCCATTTGCAAGGGTCGCGACGACCGGAGTTCACAGTTGCAAAGCGAAGCGATGACCCCGCGACCCTAGGAGCGCGATGCCCACCGCACCGCACTGCATGCACAGTGGAGCAGTGTGTAGCCCGGGGTTGCTGGTTCGCTCGCTCTAAGGGGGGGATCCCGCCCGAGCTCCGCCAGCGCGCTGCGGCTTCACCCATTTGATTGGTCGCCGCTGACTGCCACCGCCTCTCTCTGGCAGGACCTCATGAAGACGGGTGCGGGCGCCCAGATCGCGGCGCAGCGGCACAGCTTCATGGAGCAGTTCCTGCAGCAGTTCCACGACGAGTGGAGCGGGCGCGCGTAACACGGACAGGGCGGACAGTGACACGGACAGGGCGCGCCGGTCGCCAAAAGTGGGGAGGAGGGTTGAAAAGGAAACTGCCCAGACACACCCAGCCCGGCGGCAAATGCTGGGGAGGGTGTGTGGGTAAGAGAGCTGAGCCGCGAGACGAGAAGGGTCCAGCGTGACGATCCGCGTAGGTGATGACTACTTCCGGGATGTGGGTGAGGGTGTGGGTGAGGGTGTGGGTGGCAGCTGGGGGCCCACCTTCCCGGCAAGGCGAGGAGAGGGCTCCACCCGGGGTGACCTGGGGCGCCTCGGGTGGGGCGGCTCCCGTCATCAGGTTAATGTATTGGTATCATTTATTGGTATCGACGCAGCGTTAGTGTATTGATATCGACGCAGAGTTAAAAATGAATGCAGGATGGAGTTTGGTTGGGGTTTAGGGTTTCTCCGGGTCAGGTCCGGTGGAGGGCCCGTCACTTTCCATCGGTTGCATGCAGGTGTGTGTGTGTGTGTGTGTGTGTGTGTGTGTGTGTGTGTGTGTGTGTGTGTGTGTGTGTGTTCAAAGGCGGGCAGAACCGGAGTGCGTTGACATGCAAGGGGCAGCGCAGCCCCCCTAATAGTCGCCCGTATGCGTGTATAATATAACGGTGTACTTGTGGAACCTGCTGTCCGGTGCGCCATGGTGGCGCAAGTTTCGTTTATGCAGTGTTTGGTGAGGAAGCTTCGGTTATCGCCGGTGGCTGTCACCGATGACCCGCGGGGTCCGCTGTAACATCCTTAATAATAATAATACCAATTGGCCGACCCACATAGTAAGGAAGAGGCTGCGGTGTCGGGGGAACGCGGTCGATTTGGCGCCCTTATGGTGTCACTGCCCCGCGAAAGACTACCAGCTGGTGCGGGTCGGTTGCCTGGGCCACACGGACTCACACACCACAATGCTGTGCGTGCGTGCGATCCTCCCGTTCTTTCCACCATGGACCCACATGCAGGCAAAACGCCGTGTAGTCAGCACCGCCGAACACGACCCCAGATGGTGCAGGAGAAAGTGAAGATGCGAAAAGGCGTGCATGCCAAGGCAGCGAAGGGGACGGATGGAGGCGGCGCTGTCGCATACGTAGGGCGGCATACGAACAACGACAATGTGTGTTGGTAATGCGGCAGCGGTGCCACGGCAGTTAGCATGGTAGATGGGCTCGAAGGGGGTGAATGGGTGAATGGGTTCTTGTCAGTGTTCACGGCGGCGTCCATGAAGAGCTGCCGCGCACCTCACACGTGTGGCGGGTAGGCCCCGCGCTGAAACCCGGGTGCCCCACCCGCCCATCCCTGTGCGCTGCTGCGTCTGCGGCGCGCCTCCCCGCACCCTCCCATCGCCGGCGGCGACGTGTTTGGATACCGTCATGCGCGCCGGTTTCCGGGTCCGGTAGCAGCAGGACACCGCAGCAGAATCAGGCCAATTCCTCCCTCCCTGGTAGCGTCCCTCACTGGTGTGTGTGTGTGTGTGTGTGTGTGTGTGTGTGTGTGTGTGTGTGTGTGTGTGTGTGTGTGTGTGTGTGTGTGTGTGTGTGTGTGTGTGTGTGTGTGTGTGTGTGTGTAGAAAAGAAACCCGCCCGACCCTCACTGTTGTGTGTGTGTGGGGGGTGAGGGCCAGGTTACGGTGACATGTATATGGGTGGCCATGGGTGGGTGGTTCATTCATTACATGACATGAACAGCGATTCGAAGACAGCGATCCGGCGCCCGGGAGCGGGGCTGGCACAGCCGCCCACCTGGCGCACGGGCCGCCGCCCGCGTTTCAGAGGTCTCCCACCGCACAGCGCATGACGGCCGACGACCCCCGATGCGGCTCCTGAGGCCCGTCAGTCCCCCTTCGCAGGGGACGTCCATCCAACCCCACAGCCCCGCACCTTACAAGCCTTCCTATGCCGTTCATCAGTGCCAAGCGAACACAGGGTGACCACAACAACAACAGATTCATTCAAGTGCATTCCGAACAACAGTTCTGAATGAATATTGCGCATCGCGGAAGGAGGCCCCTGCCGGCGCGGTCGGCGGTGGGGCCTGGCAGGGGCGCGCGCAGACCACAGTGGCCCGCAACCCACCCCTCCTCGCTGCACCGCCCCCAGGTCCCCGTGTTGCTACCGGCGGGGAGCGGGAGCCTACTGCTCCGATTCGCCGCTGTGTCGGAACACTCGACGCCACCCAACAGAGGGCCCGCAGGTGACCGGTTCCGGACAGCGCACCCACCCACCCACCCGAAATCCCGAATGCACCCAGATCAGATCACATCAGATCAGATCAGGTCCGGTCCGGTCCGTCGTTGAGTCCAATCCATCAGTCAGTCAGTCCGTGAGTCCAAGCAATCTCAGCACCCACACTCGCGCCCGCCCACCCGCGATGACTCGCGCTCTGTCGGAGCCTTCTCCCCCCTTCCGGTCGGGACTCGGGACTCGGGGGGGGGGGGAGAGGGAGGGGGCTGCGCGATGCGACCGGCGTTTGCTCACATCAATCGCTGTAACGCATGCAACGCTCGATTCCTTTGACAAACGTCCCGGGGCGGTACCCACATGCCTCTTTTTGCGCCGGCACCAGGCGGCCGGGGGGGGTCGGTCTGCCCCCACCACCGCAGGCAGGCCCCCACCAATGCCCCCGACGGAGCTGTTCCGGTGCCCCAGCCGGTGGCCCAGCTTCAGCCAAACCCCGGGAGCGCCCCACCATTACTCCGCCGGGGTGGTCGGGAAGAAACAGAGTTACCCCCCGTGTGGGGATGCCTCTCCCAAAAGGTGGAGGGTTGTGAAGGGGGAGGGGGTGCCCCGAGGGTTGCAACGCCCCGACATCATGCATCGGGGCCGGTTCCGCCAGGAGAGCCCATCGGCACATGGGGGGACACAAACACACGCGCACACACCTATGACAACTTATACGATACGGTACCTTACGTGTTGTTCCAACAGGGAGGGTTAATGATCCTGAGAGGACACAGTGATGTACTCTCACACGTACACATAATCTGATTAGGAAGACATGCGGATCAGTTTGCTTATGGCACAAACCCATACGCACACACACGTGTGGGCACATCCTCGTGTCCTATGGAGCTGTGAGTGAACTCGGGCTGGAGCCCGGAGCTGCGGGCAGCCGTACGAGCTCCAGGCCCGACCCGGGCGGGCAGACGTGCCCCTGTGGAGGCGGTTGCGGAGGGGTGAAAGCAGGCGGCGGCGGCGGCGCGGCGGCGACTTCACCTCCGCCAGACACAACCGCGCCGTCCCGCCCCGCCCCGCCCCTCGGGCCCCTGACGAGACTCCGCGCACTCATCCATCGCTGACCAACCAGCTTCTGCAGCACCGCTTGTCATCTGAAGCCACCACCGGCCGCATCTGCTGCTGCCCGGGGTGGGTGGGCACGTGCTGCCCACGGATGGTGCCTTCGGCCGCCGATGCTCCGAAACCTCCCTCCCTCACCGTCAAGCCCTCCCCGAACCAACTAAAACCGTCAACCGAGGCCGCCGTACCCCGACAGCTCACAGCCGACCCTCGTCCTCCCGAGACACAACACCCCCCCCCCACACACACACACAGGCACACAGTTACTCTCAATTCGGCTCAGTTCTCCAAGTGCACTCAAGCGGGCGGTTATTCCTCGCAATAAAGACCCCCTCCCTCCGGTGTCCGCTCCTGGAGGGGGCAGGGGGGGCTGGGGCGCATCCGGAACTCTCCCGGGCGGGCCCAGCTACACCCCGTGCACGACCCGCGCCCCTGCCTCGCCACTCAACCAACACACCCCTCAGGGCACCAGCAGTCGACCCAACCGAAAAATAGGGACACCCACGCATGCACACCCCCCGCCCCAACGCAAACATATCACTCACGCGCGCGCGTGGGCGATGCACACCCCTCATTCTTGAGACGGTTTATTCACAATCGCATCTAGGACTGAGGCAAGAGTATTATTCCGCGCCGCTCGGTTGCCAGTGCTGATGCGTACCCACACACAACACACCGCGAAAGCTCCCGACCCCCTCGGCCCCACTCGTTGCTGACTCGCCCCTTGCAGGCACAGGCTCGTGGCTAAAATTTCTTCAACGACAACTCGCTCGCCGGCCCGCCCGAGGGGCTTGGTCTACGCCATGCATGTGCAATTGAAGGTACGTACGGCTATCACGATCGCGATCACCCCCGGGGGACGAGCGCAGCGCGCTGTGACACCACCCGTACACGTCCCGCCTGTGGCCCCAACAAAGCAGGGCAGCAGGGAAGACCTCTACCTCTGGCCACGCGCTTCCAAGGCAGCCCAACCCCGACCCCGACCCCGACCGGTTCGAACCAGTCGCAGGACCCTTGGCCCGCATCCGCATCCACGCGTCCAACCACCCACCAGGTAACCGCAACCGCATCGAATCCTGCTGCAGCACATGTCGCCGGCCCTGCCAATGACCTGGCCTCCGGGAGGCCCCCCTGCCGCCGCCGCCAGCCAGCCGTCAGCGGCCCCGGGGCGCGGGTGCACCTCGGCCAGCTCCTCCTCGTCCTCCACCACCACCACCACCACCACCCGCCAAATCCCTTGGTCACGGCGGTACCGTAGGCCACAGAGCCACGGTACCAACCCCACCCGGCAGCTCCAGCTCAGCTCTTTGAAACACGCCGCCGCCCGCCCCCTTCCTCTCCTCTCGCTGGATAGTGTCTACTGCCGCGGGGTGCCCCTGACTGCCCGCCGCAGCTCCCCGGCACCCCATCCGCCGCCACCGCCACCGCCACCGTGGCCCCTGCCCCACCGCCGCCCTCACCTCACCTCATCTCACCTCACCTCAGGAAGAAAAGTGCGTGCGACGCGCTGTGCCTTGCTTTCCCGGGCTTTTGCTTTGCCCGGGAGGGGACCCCCTCGGCCGCCGTCCGCGCCGCCCCCGCCGCCCCGGCAATGCGGGTACGCGGCACTGCCCGACATTGTGCGCCCTTTCGTCAGCGCAGCCAGCCAGCCAGCCAGCAGCCGGACAGCCAGCCAGCCAACCGGACAGCCCGCCCGCCCGCCCGCCCGCCAGCCTGCCAGCCAGCCAGACAGCCCAGCCATGTCCTCGACGACCCCCTACCCGGCCCTAACGGATGCCGACTTTACACCCGCCGAGACCTGCGAGCCCACCGCAAGCCCGGGCACCCCCCGTACGTCCGTCCGCCTTCCTTCCTGGCTTCCATGTACCCCTGGGGTTGAGTTCCATAAGAGAGAGGATTGAGTTTGAAAACAGACAGAACAGACAGACAGACAGACAGACCGTGAGACGCTCAGGCAGGCGCACATGAGGAAGCGCAGACGCACACGCAGACGCACAACCTCGTGCTGCCGGGCCCCCGGACGTGTATCGACGGCGGGAGACACACGAGCTTCCACGAGCTTCCCGTTGTGTCCCTGCAATGCGCTGCGCCCCACAACATCACAATCAGCTCTTACGAGTCTGTCAGCCCCATGGCCTGCCTGTCCGCCCGCCTGTTTGCCCGCCTGCCCGCCCGCTCGCCCGCGTGTTTGCCCGTGTGTCCGAGCCTCTCCCAACAACCTGGCTCCCTACAACCGGAACCAGTTGGCCAGGCTGCTGAAGAGTCCCTCCCCGCTTCCCCCGGGGGCCGCCAGCACAGCGGACAGCGGCGCATCCCCAACCCCCCCGGTGGTGGTGGTGAAGCCGGTCGGCGGCGCTGCCCCGCCGCCGGCCGCCGAGCCTGCGCCAGCCGCCCGGTCCACCGGCAGGGCAGCGCCCGAAGACGCTTCGGAGCCACTGCTGGCGGCCGCCGCGCCCGAGGCGGAGACCGACCCGGAGGTGGGGTCAGCGGTCTCCTCGGGGAACTGTACGCTCTCCGCCGCGATGAGGTCTGCAGAGGGAGGGTACAGGAAATTGATAGACATATTCAAACTGCAGGGAGGGGGGCAGGACAGCAGTCGCGACGGTGAACGGTGGACGGTCCCGCGGTGATGACCGGCAAGCGCCGACGTCCAACCGCTCGTGACGGTCCAGGGGTTCAAGGCCCCTCGCCCCTTCGGGCCCCCCGCCCGGGCAAGGCCCACGCGCCGTCTCCGCGGCGTCCCCGGCTCCCGGGAGGGTCCCCTCCCCTCCGCTCCCCACCTGCCGCCTCCACCAGCGAGAAGCCCACCAGGAAGTCCTCAAAGCTGATGGCGCCGTTGTTGTTCACATCGAGGACCTGGAACGCGAGCTCCAGCTGAGAGACCTCGTCGGCGGACCTTCACAGGGCAGGGGCGGGGGAGCGGGGGCGGGGGCCGGTGGAGCGGGGACGGATGGGTGGGCATACAGGTGTGTATGGGCGAGACAGCGCGACTGCTTCTCGGGTCGGGCACCAGACTCACAGGCACCAGAGCACGCTTCCTCTGGAGCCACTCGGTTCCCCCGGGAAAGGTAGGTACTCCCGGCCAGTCCGTTTCGCCCACACGATTCCCGTTTCGGCCTCCGTTCCCGGACCGCTATGATCCTCCTGCGCTGCGCAGGACCCCGTCCGGGCCGGCGGGCCGGGCCGGCTCGAAGTCTTATTACTCGAACGAAACGGTCAACAACCGGAACCTGGATCACGCCACGGGAGCCGATCCTTCCGGCGCCAGGGGTGCCGCCGGTGGGCAGGCGGCCACGCGAGCTCGCCCCCTCAGCTCCGGCTTCCGACCGCACCTGCCGCGGCTGCGGTGGTGGTCCAGGAAGCTCTCCCGGGAGATGCTGCAGTGCGTGGGTCCGCCCGCCAGCCGCTGGAAGGCCCGCCAGGCCTCTGCGATGCGGAACACCTTGCGCTGCACGTTGCGGGGGAACTTGAAGCGGCTGCGGGTCGGAGAAGCGGGAGACGGAGCGGGAGGTGCGGGGCGTGCGGAGGAGCGGAGGGAACAAGTGACTATCAGTAAGGGGGGGCTGTGTGTGCGTTGGGGGAAGGGGAGGGAGACGGCAGCATCTGGTCGGGGTGCAGCTGCGCTGCCGTGCGTGCGCAGGCGGTGCAGGACCGCTGCCGCCGAAAGACGACTGCACGCGCACTGCTGGGCCCTCCCTGGTGCCTGCCGCCACATCTACCTGTCCTCAAGGTCCTCGGGTTGCATGTGAAGGAGGTCCTGGCCGTTCACACCGTGCTCCCTGAAAGCCCGCATGCAGTACTCGGGCGCCTCCAAGAGGAACAGCAACCGCTGCACCTCCTGCAAAGATAGTAGCATGCAATATGCATTCTTAAGTAACAGGTAAAATTAACCTTGGGTATGAGGGAGTTGTGCCCAACAGCGCAAAAAGCGGAAGCGACAGGATATGCAAGACATCCGGGCAAACTTGTTTCCCAGTGATAACCTTACCATTACGTTCGCCAGTGGCAGAGGCTTCTCGCACGGCAACGAAGGCCTCGAAACCTGAACCGGGACAGCGGCCTTCCCTTTGCCCTCATCCTCACGCAGGCCCGTGGCTGCCGAATGGACGGTCGTCAGCTGCTGCGCGAAAGCGTGTGTTGTTTTCCGACTGTATGAGACATACTGACGATGTACAGGAATTGTTCGGGATGGCGCACAACACGAACGACGGAGCAGGTTGTCGGGCAACCGCTGGAAAGCCTGCATCGTGCCAAAGTCACCAGAAGGAATGCAACACGTCACACGTCCTAACGGCTCTGTGCCTGCTGTACTGAAAAAACGCAGACCGAGGAAGGACTAAACACTGCACGTCACGCGGCAACGTTTATCACAATCCCTTCAATACATGCCCACGGTCGCATACTGTTGCTGGCAGTGTATTGAATGTGACCGTGGATGTGATGGTTTACCGCTGCGACTGATGAATATACGACGACCGTTACAGTTCCGTTACAGAGTTTGCAAGGCCTTTACCTGCGTTGCCGACATTTAATTTTGAAAAATTTTACACCACACGAAACGCTTTGGTTCTAATATTGCCCGCCGAAGGAAAGCAGGATCCCAGGCTCCCAAGGGTGAGCTAGATTCCTCTTTGTCCTACCCACCAATCCACAGCTTGATGATCTTGAACGTTTGTGCTCTTCATGAAGGAAAGGAACGCGTGCGATTGGTGTGACGGCGTGACCACTGCTCAGCCGTCGCTATTCGATCTAATATGGATTGGTTTGAAGCATATTATTGTATTACGCGCAATGTTATCAAGCCCCAATGCTGAGACTTCCGCCCACCACGACGGTCGGGTCAACAGTTTAGACATCCAAAGCACGGCCCGAAGGTAGTAATAGGCTCCCTATCTAAACTTATGGTCCTTACGTGGAACATACAAGCGCCAGGCGTCACACGGCCAAGCAGCAAGGTACGGACGCTGCCGTCGAAATCGAGCAACACGTAACTTCCTGACTAGCGCTGGGTAATTTGGCACTAGCACATGCATGATCACTGCCGCAATTTGCGCGTGCATAAACGTCACAGTTTCACAGCCCGCTAACCTTCTGTCCGCTGTTAGGCCGCTTAACCAGCTGTGCAGTTCAAATGTCGCTTGGCGCGCTCCGTGGACAGAAAGCTTGCTTCCTGCCGGTGTGCCATGCTGGACAATGCCACGCAGGGCCAGTACGACTTTCGGTTGGACGAGCAGGACTGGGAGAAGGTACGGATGCAACGGACACGCACCCAGTTCCATCAGTTCCATCGCGACAAAGTTCTTTCACCGACCAGAGATCCGTCTGTGCGTCCGTCCGTCCGTGCGTCGGTTCGTCCACGACCCGTCGATCCGTGGGCGGCTCGTGCAGGTGTGCTGGGGCCGGGTGTCGAAGGCGACGGCGCGCTCCGCCGCCCACCAGCTGTCCCGCCGCGCCAAGTGGGCGGCCGTGCTGCGGCGGGCGACGTCCCTGGAGGGCGGCGGTTGGGAGGCCGACTTCAAGGCCGAGGACATGACGCCGCGGCGGCTGCAGGTGCGGAGGAGCGGCGGCCGTCCCCTCATGCTGACATGCAACATGCCTGGGGACTGTCGGCGCGGGAACTTTCGAGCCCCTCTCCCGGCTCCGGAGGCCATGTGCTTTTACCCCAAACACCTACCGTACTGTGACAGCGTCACCCCCCTGGCTGCGGCAGCGCGGCCGCACCGCCACGCGCCCGCGCGCGGTCTCTATCTTTTCGTTTGCTCTGCAGGTACCGCACCCCGTAAGTATACTGCGTTATGCTGGGTGTGCCCGGGTTAGTTCTACGGGTTTATTTATTTTTCTCAATTTAACCCCCTGGCATGACGATGCGTGAGAGGCGAGGCGATGCTTGGGGTGCAGGTGGTGCTGATAGGGGGAGTGCGGGAGGGTTGCGAGGGAGGGCAGGCCAGCGGGCCTGCCTCGCGGACGTCCGGGCGGGTGGGCAGCCCCGCGGCGGCGGGGGGATCCGGGGAAGGGGGCGATCGACCTGGCGATCTTCTTGGGCGGCGGCGGCGGTGGTGTTGGGTTTGGGTTTGGGTGGAGGTGGAGGTGGGGGCTGCGGCAACAGTCCCTGGCCCGCCGCCACCCTCCCCGGGCGCTTCTGACGGGCGCGTGCGGTCCCATGTAACGGCCTCTTGCGGATGCCGGGCGGCAAAGCGTGATGCCGTGAATGCCGCATTGGTTCGCCCAGCGGTTTGGGGTTTCTTAACCCCCAGCGGTGCCCCTAGTCCTCCCCAACTCGCTTCACCATGCCTTGCCCCCTCGTCGCCCGGCCCTCACCCGTATGTGTCCCTCTCCCAAGGCCCTAGCTCGCGTGATCGACCTCGAGTTCTTCCAGGGCACCTTCCATCGCGAGATCAACAAGTAAGCACGGCAGGGGCGGATCTGCATCCCTTGTGGAACCTTGGTGCCGTTATCGTACTGCAAACCGCCTTCCCAGCCTGTGCCGGGCTTATCCGCCGCCTCTGCTTCTGACAGGCAGCTCGGCCGGCAAATATGGTACTGCGCCGGCGACATCCAAGAACTGTACGACGATGCCGTACCGCGTGGCGACGCGGTCATGGCGGCGGCTGCCGCGGCGGCGGCGGGTGCACGGCTCCATGCGGTGCCTCCTGTGGTGCCATCTCGCCGCTTCAGAACAGAGACGTCGTTCAGGTTGCGGCGGCCTTGGGCCACCGGCGATGCTACTGGCCAGGCATCCGATGCTGCTGCTGCTACTGCCACGAGTGGTGGGGTCCTGGAGGCTGTAGCAACCGGCTGGAGACATCTGGCCGCGCCCGGGAGGCCGATGCGACTGGCCATGCCGACGTGGAACGAGTCGCCCCGAGTCCGCCCGTGCTGCGGCAATGGCTTTGCCAGCTTCAGCAGCAGCGGGAGCAGCAGCAGCTGCCGCTGCGCGGCGGGCTCAGCCAGCATCCCCGCCGCTGCCTGCGGCGGCTTACCAAAGTCTTCTTGTGCGCCCGGGGTCAGCACCCTGTGGGCCGCCAGCGCGCCCGCCACGTGCAGGTCGCCTGTCGGCACAATGACTGGCAGTCCGGCCGTGTGCCCTGGCGCCAGTGGTCGTGACGGCAGCAGACGTGGGGCCAGTGAACGTACCGGCGCATGCAACGGCGCCAGTGGCAAAGGCGGCGGCGGCGGCAACAGCAGTGGGGGGGGCGGGGGCGGCAGCAGCGGCGGCGGCGGCAGTAGCGCGGGGGCCACAGAGCTCCGCGCGGACCGAGGTCCCTTGCGAGGGTTTCGAAGCTGGTGGCGGCGGCGGCGGCAAGGCCTGGACCGCGCCGGAAGCAGAAGCGGCGGCAAGGAGGGGGGAGGCGGTGGTGGCGCCGGCTCGACGCTTGCGGCTGTGGAGGCGGCCGCCCCGAGTGCCACATACACACACAGCCTGGGACGCGTCACGTTTTGGCATCAGGTGGGGAGGGGACGGCTGGGCGGGCTGGCGGGTCCGAGGGGTATGATATGTCGGGCAGGACTCCGTACGGGGACTCCGTGAAGGGAACCCACACAGCCCGTCTACCCGTGCGTGGTGTGAGAAAGCCCCCCGCCGCGGCAGTCGGCACCTCCCTGGGAGTGTATGTGCCGCGGCCCTGCGTCGCTGCCGCGCCACTGCCCTCTCCCCCATCGCGGGACGGGTGGAGCGGTGGACGCGCCGTGCGGGTTGGGGCAGAGCAAACTTCACGGTGCCTGTCTGCCTTACAACGCTTACCGTTCGCTGCCCGCTCCTGCCGGCCTCACCCCGCCTCACCCCGCCCCGCCCGCCCTCTCTCTCTCCCCCTTGATCCGCTCTTCTTCTGCTCTCCGCCGTCATCCGGCATGCCAGGTGTGGGCCGCCCACTCGCCCTCCGTGGGCAACCCGATGCGGTTGGACGGCGTGGTCTGCTCGTCCAAGTGGGTGGTTGGTCAGGTGGTTGGTCGGGCGGTTGGTTGGGGGCGTTTTGCTTGCCACAGAATCAGACGACTGACGGGGCGCAGAGGTCTCTCCCACTCGCGCCCTGGCCCCCACCTAGCTCCCCGGAGGGGCCCCCCTAGACCCTGTGTCAGGGCCGCTCATCACGGATCCCCGCCATGATGACGTCATCACGGATCCCCGCCATGATGACGTCATCACGGATCCCCGCCATGATGACGTCAGCCAGCACCGACAACACTCTCTCGGGCGTGCGGTGCCCTGTGAGCAGGCTGCGCCGCACCGCCCAAGCTGACGTTGTCCCGTTCCTCCCATCAGCTGCGACCCGCCGGAGCCGCGCGTCCGCGCCGCGCCATCATCTGTCATCCACGGGCCCCAGTGCCGCTCCGCTCCGGGGGCCATCCCGGATGGTGGCGCCCGCCGCCCTTCCTCTGCAGCGCACGTGTCGCCGTGTTGGTGTGGGGGTGCAGTCGTGGCGGTGGAGGGTTGTGCGCAACTGCGCACCCCGTCAACCGCACTCCGAACATCACAGATGACCCGTGGGACAGTACCATGTAGGGTCGGGTCGGGGCGCTCCGACCACGGAGTATCGTGACCCGCTCGAACAAACTCAACAGCGCTGCACCGCCCCTCGCACCCCCACCCAGCACCGCATCCCGCCTAGCACCGCATCCCGCCATGCCGCACCCCCGCACCCGCGCCCAGGCTGTGCTGGCTGGCCCACACCCTCGGGCACGAGATGCTTCACGCGATGCTGTTCAACATGTGCGACCAGTTCGCCCGCTACGCGCCCACCAACATGTCCTTCGAGGTGAGGGGGAGGAGGGTCGGGACGGGGTGGTTGGGGGAACACAGCGGCTGAGTCGGCTGCGGCGGGTGAGAAGCTGGGGGAAGCTGCGGGCAGCTCGGGGTGCGTGTGCGTGTGGGTATTGTAGCCATGATGAGGTAGGGCGGGGGGCCGGGCGGGCGGCTGGGTCAGGTGCGGCGCGTGAAGACCTCTACCGGCGCGCACCTGGCGCAGTCGCCACTGGGATACTGCTTGTCAACTGGGTCAGGTCTGGTCAACTGGTTCAAGGAAACTGTACTGGACTGCATTCCTCACTGTGACGTTCTGTTTATGTACTGCATTGTACTGCATTGTACTGCATTGTACTGCATTGTACTGCATTGTACTGCAGGGTCACGGCTACAACTTCCTGGTGCTCAACTGGTACATCTTGGGCCACCGGGGGTCCACCTACAACCCGCGGGGCTGGCGGCCGCCCCCGCCGGTGCCCATCCGGTTGTGAAGCGGCTCCCGGCGGTGGCAGCGCAGCGCCCCCGGCGCCTGCCATGGCTGCTGCTGCTGTTGCTGTTGCTGCTGCTGCTGCTGCTGCTGCTGCTGCTGCTGCTGCTGCTGCTGCTGCTGCTGCTGCTGCTGCTGCTGCTGCTGCTGCTGCTGCTGCTGCTGCGACCACTGCTGCTATAGTGCACACGCATACAGCGGACTTGGACATTGAATGACGACAGGGCTGCCGCGCCCGCAACCCGGTGATCTCACTCCTGACGGCATATGGCCAGAGAAAGGCCGCGTCACCAGCCGATCCGGTGCGCCGACCGTCCCCACACGTGCCCACCGACCGGCACCGGTCACCACGTATCTTGTAACGTTCATTCATTCATTACCATGTCACACGGGCAGCGGCCCTTCAGGAGGTCCGCGGCGCGGTGCAGCAATACCTATTCATCCATACATCGATGGCGTATGCCTCTCCGCGGGATGTTGGCCTCGGGCGGACATGACGGTACGGTATTGTTCGCCTGGAGCTGTCCGTGGCCCCAATGCGCGCGCCGACTGCCGAGCGCCTTGCGGGCTGTCGGAAGGACACCGCAACGGAACCGCAGTGAGCAGTTAGGCGTCCCCCCACGGTGATTGACTGACTGGTGACGGGTGTTTGGGCCCCCGCTGTGGAGATGACGTGACGGGCTTGGGGGTGGTGGGGGTGGGGGGGGTGGGGGGTGGGGGGGTGGGGGTGGTGGTGGTCGTCTAAAGAGAGACCTGGCGACGACGATGCCGTCGAGGTCCTGTTGGATAAGTAGTAAAGTACGTACCGGGTTTGTACGTGGACGTGTACGGGGTCGTGCTTCTAGGGCTGAATGGCGGCTACGGCTGGGCTGGCCTGGGGTTGTGTACCGTAACTTTGTGGACGCACACAGTCGGTTACCTTCCAACGGTATCCGACTGCCCGGCGGGTGCCCCGAAGAGGCCAAAGCAGCCGGGCCGTCGCGCGGGAGCCGATGGGCACAGCACAGCATGGGACAGCACAGCACAGCACAGCATAGCACAGCACGCCGTGCGCAGTCTCGCGCCACCCCCTCTCACAAACAGCCGCGCGCGCGCGCGCGCTCTTCCCGCTCCGCCACGCCCTACGTCCGTTCCGCACCCCCCTTGTTAACCGCCATCCCGCCGCCATAATGCAATGCACTACTGTACACGTGTTTCACGTGTTTCACGTGGGTGGCTCACAGATTCATCAGGTACGGAGTCCTAAGGCTGCGCGCTCCCCGGCCGCTCGTGACCGGCGTCGTGTCCCGCGTCCACCACACGTCCGCACCCAAGGGGCACAGGGCATAACAGCTTGCTGGCGACCTGCCGTTCCGGGGGCACCTTCCTGCCGCCGCACCCCCCACCCATTCGATCCTACCCCTACCCCTACCCCTACCCCAGGTGTGAAGGACAGACACACCGCTGCAGCCGGGTCCCGCCTCCAGCGATCCAACCGAGGTCCGCAGATACGGTACGGCAACCTGACGCACGCCACCTCCTACCTGGCCAACGGCTTCCACCGCCGCGACTCCCATGCTGCCTTCCCCTTGCTGCTAACCAGCATCCGGCCCTCTCCTCTTCCTGTATGGGAGCCGCGGGGCGCCAGTCCCCCGCAGCCACACCCGCACGCTGAACGCCCCCCACGCCCCGCACGCCCCGCCCCGCACTGAGAGGAGGCCTGCGAGCCCCTCCCTGTTGCTGCAACCCGCCCCCGGCGCGCGCGCCCTCCCCCGCTCTCCCACTCGTGCCCGCAGCAACCAGCAGCAATGAAATCAATCACAGTCGGGCTCAGGAAAGGAGGCCGGATGGAGACACAGAAGGATGACCCAGGCAGCGGGCCGTCAGGTGTTTCCGCACTTTCCGCATTTCCGCGCGCGCGGGGTGGATCCACGTGTCGCCCCCGGCCGCGTGTGCAACGACCAAACCCCCCATGCGCCATATGCACCCATGCAGGGCCAACCCCCCAACATCGTAGAAGCGCACAGGCTGCGGAGCCCTTTATGGCGCCCATCCCGGCCCCGCCACTCCCCAGCAGCGCGCCGCCATCCTCACGGGGGAGCCCTTTCCCTGGAGGCTGGAGCTCTCCCTGGACAACAGGGCCGCCTCCTCCACCGTCGTACATGCTGGGGCTTGCGTGTACGGCCTACTTGGCCCCACAGCAGACGCCGTTGGCGGAGTTGGCGGAGTGGTTGTCCACGGATGCGGCGTTCTGATCGTACGGCAGGTCCAGGCAGGGGTTCCGGGTGAAGAAGCCCGCGGGCTTGAGGGTGAAGCCACACACCTGCGGGACCGGACCAAGCGCGTGTGTTTAGCAAAGAAACCCGCCGCGCGCGCGCGTGTGTGTGTGTGTGTGTGTGTGTGTGTGTGTGTGTGTGTGTGTGTGTGTGTGTGTTTTATGGATTTAGCGATCAACCCGCCCGACCCAGACCAGTGACCAACACTGACCAGTAATCCAGTGATTGCTTCAGACAGTAGGATTTAAGGGTTTCAGGTTGGCAGCAGTCTCCCGGTACGGCGTCCTATTCGGCATGGGATCATACTGTGCGTGGCATCCCAGCACACGTCAACAACCCTAGAGGAACCCTAGCGCCCCGGAGGCGTTACAGCGGCTGCCGGCGTGCCGCGGGGCCGTCGCCGCCGCTCACCTCCACGGGCATGATCGGGAAGTCCTCGGGCCGCACGATGTGGGTCACGCCGAACGAGTACCACACCACGGGGTCGGCGTCCTCCAGGGAGGCGTCCTGCGGGGGCGGGGTTAGGAGAGGGGGGGGGGCGGGTTGCGGGGGCGGGGGTAGGAGGGGATTGCGGTAGGAGGTTGGTGCGAGGGGTTTGTTGTGTGCGCGTGTTTAGCGAGTAACCCACCCGTGTGCGCGTGTTTAGCGAGTGACCCGCCCGAACCACCCAGGCGCATGACACGTGTGTGCGTGGAGTGTGGGCGGTGTGTGGGTCGCTGGCCTGGCCCCCGGCGACTCTTGGCCTTCCTGTTGGCGACTCTCTGGCTTCCGTGTCCGAGCATCGTCCTCGACGGCATCACGTGTTCCTCCCTGGAGTGGTGCATCAGGGTCACATATCCCAAAGCCGCTTTGGGGTCCGCCCGGGAACGTGTTTGGGTTGGCGTTGGCGTCTGTCAAGCGGGCCCGTCCCGCCGCCGCTCCCAACCCGTCCCCGGCCCCGGCCTCCGCACCTCTCTGGTCCACACCGCCAGGCCCGTGCACTCCTTGGCTCCGAAAACGTAGTCGCCGGCGGGCCAGTTCTGAAGGGCGCGAGGGCACCCCAGGGTGGGGTGGGGTGGGATGGGATGGGAGGGCGGAGAGCGCGCAGGTCCAACACGGCGTGTTGTTTAATGGGGCGGATCCGCGGGTTTGAAACTTTGAATGGGTGGGGGTTAAATGGAGGGGTGGGCTCGCTGCAGGGGTAAAGGCGATGGTTGGCTCGTGTACACCGGTCCTACGCTGCTCGGCTCTCCACGCCCCGGGCCGAGACAGGTAGGGGCCGGGGCCCTCGGGCGCCCCGCGCCTCCCCCCTGGTCGACAAACGGACGCGTAACCCTTCGTCTTCCTCGTCTTCCGGCACACGAAGGGCCATATCGGGACGCTCTGCTGGCAACTGCTTCCGCCTCGCTGAACCCACCATCTCTTTCTCTCTCTTACCTCCAAAACCGCAGCCATCGCGGGCTGGCACCGGCGTGGCCCCCCCCAAGCACCCCAACCCCCCGCGTGTGTCGGGCCCGGCCTGGCCCCCTGGCCCACTGGGCCCCTGGCCCACTGGCCCCCTGGCCCACTGGCCCACTGGCCCACCCCCCGCCCCGCTCCGCCCCCGCCCTGCCGTCCCGCCCTGCCTGCTTGTCGTTGTGCGGCGTGACCCAGAGCTGCTTGGTGGCGAAGTGTCCCTTGCGGGCGATCAAGGAGCCGGGCTGGGCAGCCAGGGGCGGGTGCGCGGCGGGCACCAGCTTGTACGACACCGGGGTGCGTGTGACGGGGTTGATCACCTGAAGGAAGGGGGCGGGGGGAGGGGGGGTTAACTTCTGCTGACGCACGAATTGCCATTCGAGTGTTACATCCGCTGGGCGCCGGTATGCAGACCGGCGGCCCGAAATCGATCAACAGAGAGGAGAGAAAGAAAGTGTCAGCAGAACGGCACGCCACGCACGGGCGGGCGGGACGGGCGCAAGGCGAACAAAAAAACAAGATAACCTGAAACTACGATCTACCAGCTTAAGACAGCGGCCCTGAAAACGCGGGCCTTACCGATCCACTGCGGTATCCCAGTGGTTCGGAGCCTTGCTACGCAAGTGAACACCGCTTAACTTCGCCAAGCGTGCATTAAATTAAAAAAAGAAATAAACCGGGGGAGGGGGTTTGAGAGAAAAACGCGCCCAGACGAAGCCAACTCTCGATGCCGACGAGGCTTGCAACAAATGTAACGGAATTCAAGGAGCAAGGTACTCAACATAGACTCCTACTCCATCGAAACCCATCTCTCCCCCCCCGCCCCCGCCGTGCCCATCCCCATCCCCTTCCCATTGCCCTCCCACCTTGGGGTTGACAAACTTCCAGATGCGCCCCTTCTCCGGCGCGATGCACCGCTGGGCCTGATGTACGGACGTCAGCGGCGTCTCAACCGTCACGAATTCGTTGCCGTACGGGTTCGTCAGGCCGTCCCAGGGCGTCGTCTCGACATTGAGCTGCGAGTGAGTGACGTGACACGTTGAGGACAGGGCAGTACGACAGTTACCGTACTCTTGAGTAATGAGTATGCAGGCAGCGCGCAGCGTGTTTTTTCTTTTCCGGCTGCAGGCTCCGGGCTCCTGCCTCCCGGTGTGTCTGGGCTCCCTTATTCGCGTCTAACCCCCGAGCTCAACCCCCCCCCCGGCGTACGGCACCCGTGGTGTAACCCCGCCCACAGGCACGGCAGGATAGCATGAGCATCCCCCCCACACACACGCCCCGCCCATACACCCACACCCACACATCCCCACAAGCATGTTTGCACCTGGGTACGGTCGGGTGGATTTCGTTTCCAAGCACACACCCACACATCCACACATCCACACATCCACACACACACACACACCTCCTTGACCACCAGCCCCTTGCCGCCCTCCTCGTCGTCGACTGCGGGGTCGAGTCGCGCGCAGAACATGTGCTGGTGGTGCTGCGCGTTGACGCCGTGGGGGCCCACCAGGGTGCCGTGGGTGGGCGCGTCGGGGTCCTCGCCTTGGGGGGGGAGGGGAGGGGAAGAGCAGGGGGGGGAGGGGAGGGGAAGAGCAGTGGGGCGAGGGGAAGAGCAGTGGGGGGAGGGGAAGAGCAGTGGGGGGAGAGGGGCCGGCGGACGGATTGCGCATTGCGGGCGGGGGTGTGTCCGTCCATCCGCAGAGCTGAGGCGGCGCGCTTCCTGAACGCACGACAGGAGCACCACTCCAGGGCGGGCCCCCTCCATCCGCTCCCCTCCCGCCCCTCCCCCTTCCCGCCTACCCGGCGACACCATATTGGTGGACAGCTCCCCGGTCAGTTTGATGTCCAGCCCCACTGCGCCGTCCATGTACAGGTACCAGTAGAAGGCGTACTCGTAGTTGACCACCGTCGCGATGTGGCTCACCACCAGACGTCGACCGCGGCGGCTCTCCGAGTGGCCCGTACGACTGCAGTACAGTACGGCAGAACATTTGCGGTGATACACGAGCAGCGGGTGGGACGAGACTGGACGGAGGGGAGGGCGGGCCGCGGGCGCCGGAGACGGGGGGAGGAACAGGGGTGGGTGGATGGGTGCGCGAGTGGGCCCGGCGTTGAGCCGTGGCTGTCCATCTCACTCACCGACGGCTGCTGCGCCTTTCCCCCCAGTGCTGCCCGGAACAGGCGTGTCGGGGTTGTCGCTGTGGGTGGGCGTGACCCCGGCGTACCCACCGTATACGGTACGTCCGCTGTTTGCCAATCAGGGCAGCAATCCACGTCCCGGCCCCCTTTCTCACCCCCCCGCCAGCCCACACATGCACTCCCCACGGGGCTACCTGCCTACCTGTGAGCCCTCCACCCCCCCGCGGCGCCCCCAACCCCCGGCCCTCCCACCCCTCCCATCCCGCTCCCCCTCTCCCCCTCTCCCCCGGGTGCTCACTAGTCGACGTGTTTGTACAGCAGCCCCGTGTCCTCCTCGTGCATGCAGATGGCCTTGGGCAGCGTCACGGGCTCGCCCCTGGGGAGGGAGGGTGAGGAGGGGGGAGGAGGAGGGTTTGGGGTAGGGGAGTAGGGTTTAGGGGAGGAGGAGGGGGGAGGAGGAGGGTTTGGGGTAGGGGAGTAGGGTTTAGGGGAGGAGGAGGAGGGGGGAGGGAGGACAGGCGGCCGCGTGTGGGTTCCGGAGGAGGGACCGTGCGGGTGGAGGCGGTGGGGATGGCAGTCTAGGAAAGTTGATAGACAGACATATTCAAACTGCGCCCGTGGAAGTGGGAGAGGGAGCGGGCAGAGCAGCCGTCGTCATGGCGCACGGGCAAGCGGGCAACGGAGATGAGGGTACGCGGCCCGATGGCTCCACACAACCTGCCAACCCTGAACAAAACTCTCTCTCTCTCACGTCCAAATGGGGGCCTGCAGCAGTGGCTCCCAAGTCCCGACACAGGGTTGGGTTTGTATCCCGCCGTACAGATCGTACAGCCCGTACACAGTTCTGTACTCACTTGCTGTTGGACAGCGTGGCGTCAAAGTAGTGGATGTGGCCCAGGCAGTCACAGCCCAAGGTCAGAGGGAAGGTGCAGTAGCCGAGACCGTAGTCACCCACGTCGAAGGCGCACTTCCGTACGTACGGCTCCCTTGAAGGTACGGCAGAGCGAGGGACAGGTGGACCGCACATAGATGCGGCAGTACGCACGCAGGTCATACACACACACGGCGTCAGGGCGGTCCACAGGACCGTGTACGGCAAGTAACGACACGTTGTACGATGATGGGCGCGCAGTGGTGGTTCTCGGTTGGTATTAACACATCAAACCAGCAGGAACTGATGTTGGCCCATGTCAACACGCATCTTCGGACACGTCACCACACACTGGGATCGGGCGGGCGGGCGGGTTGCACTTCTAAACACACACACACAGTATTCTCAGGCTCAGTTTTCTTTCACACACAGTGTACAGCGAATGCTCCCTTCCTAGGCGGCTGGGTGCAAGGGCCGCTGCGCATTCGAGCATATTGACTTTGGGGCCTGGGCTCCCCGAGACCTGCTGCCTCAGGGCACCGGGAGCCGTAGCGGGCCGCGGCCCCACGGCGGACAGCACGGCTGCCTGCCCTCGGGCACCTTGTCGCATACTCGCATGGGAGGCGCGGGTGCTGGCTGCTGGGTGGGGTTGCGTGAGGAGTGTGATGAAGCGCGGGGCATGGTGTCCAGAGTGGGGGTAATGGCGGCTGCTCTGGTCGTACCTGGGATCGGCGTACGGTACCGCCATCTCCACCAGGGACAGGCGGTGCATCACCGGCCGGTCGCGACCCTCGCTCCGATACCGCAGATTGTGCAGTACGACGCCCTCCCTGGCGCACGGCAGGGCGGCGATCGCGGCAAGGTAGGCAGGCAAGCCGAGGGGTGCGGGAGATGCCGGAAGGGGAAGGGGGGGTTGGGGCAAAGCGGGCAACGCAGCGGCGGGGCCCGCGTCAGAGGCGAGGCGTGCTGGGCAGCAGGCAGAAAGCAAATGACTCTAGGGTTTAGAGGCTCAGTACAGTATGTACGACGGACGGAAGTGCCGTGGGGCCCCAACGATGGACAGACCGGCGCACCAACCCGGCCGGCTCGGCGCCCTCCTCGTCCCCCGGATGTCGATCATGTCACCGAATTGGTGGTGGTTACGGTAGTTAGTTGTCTGGGCGGTCGCCGTCGCCCCCCTCCCCCCGGGAGTGCTCAGCCCCCTCGGGGCCATGTCGGTGCGCCCGAGTGGCGGGTGGCTGCAAGGGCAGTGACTCCGTGTCCTACCCCACATCCTCGCTTGCGTGTTCCTTGCTTGCTTGCTGGCTGGCTGGCTTTCATGCGGCCGGATGCGCGGCCGTGTTACCTGTAGTTGAAGCCCAGTCGGAATGTCCAGTTGTGCCACCTGACCAGGTTGCCCTCCACCGTGAAGCTGGGGCCCTGGGGCGGCCGGGGCAGGGGCAGGGGGGCCAAGGGCAGGGAGCAGGGAGGAGGCCAGGGAGGAGGCCAGGGAGGAGGGCAGGGTGATACGGTACGGCGATTCAATCGTAGCCATGCCCTCCCGCCCTTCCCCCCCTTTCCGCGGCAACGAGGTTCCCAAACTGCAGACCCATACTCCCGCAGGTTCAGCAAACCCACCGACCCACCGACCCACCGTCCCACGGGCCTACAGCCCCACCGACCCACCGACCCACCGTCCCACGGGCCTACAGCCCCACCGACCCACCGACCCACCGTCCCACGGGCCTACAGCCCCACCGACCCACCTGCGGCTGGATGATGTTGAGCGGCTTCAAGTCGGTCCGGACCTCCGTCTGAAGCGCCCTGTGTCCAAACAGGCATGCAGGCAGACACACAGACCGCACATGGGCGCACCCCGCGCACACCCCGCGCGCCCAGCAACGGGTGAGGGGGCTAGGCTAGGGGGCGACCTCCGATGCTCTTGTCCGGTGGCGGACCGGCACCTGACCGGGCCCCTTCAGGAGTGACATGGAACCCGTGTGAAAGGTCACGGACAGATCAGGCACGTTAGTGAGATGTGCACATCCCACATCCCACATCCCACATCCCACAGTAAAGCGCATCCTCATCTGCCTCCCTCCCGGGCCCCCGCCCCAAACAATTTCCCCCCATCCAGGACCGTGAAGCGTGAACCCGCTGTCTGCTTCCCCGGCTGCCTTCCGGCTCCCTCCCCGTCCCCTCTCCGCCGCCAACAAACCCACGTGTGGTAGTTGTTGTTCTCTCGATTCCACTCCACCACGGGGCCCTTGTACGGCAGATCAATCCGTATGACACTGCGGCTGTCCATGCTCACGATGGGCACCAGATCCAGTGGGTGCGCGTAGGCGTTGTCTTCAGGGCTGCAGCATTGGTAGGAAGCACCAGCAGCACCAGCACCAGCACCAGCAGCACAAGCAGTACCAGCAGCAAGGTGTAAAATAAATGAGCGCAAAAGCAGTAACAGCAGCCTCAGTGGCAACAGCACGGTGATAAGCGGGTCGGAACAACACATCGAAGCAGCTGTCTGAACACTGGACGTGCCCAATGACACAACTACCTATACACGAGACCGACGCCACTACTATTAAATAATTAATATGCGGACACAGAGCGGCGAATGTTACGTCAAGGGTTTCAGGGCCAGAACAGCTCTCTGCGGGTCGAGAGCCCAACAAACAAACGAATGCTCCGAAACCCCGCCTGCGTGCGCTGCAGTCCGCTTACCATGTCTTGACATACATGAAGCACTGGATGGCCCTCTCAGCCACCGGGCTGGCGTGGATGGACCAGGGGTCGCAGCACACCAGCGACAGGTCCGTAATTCCGTACCTGTCGTACAATTGTTTCGTACACGTAGCGCGATGAGTTACGTCATAGAGTTGTGAGCAACGAAGCTGCGCGCGCAAACGCAACTTTGCGGGATTGCTGGGTTGCGCGCCAAAATTGGGTCAGAGGCGGCCTTATTACTATGGACCAGAGGCCTTGTGCCGTTTTGCGTGTGCCACGATCGCAAATAAGTCAAGAATACGGTAGGGCACACGAAACGCGGGCTGCGCGGATGTCTCTAGGGCTGCTGGAGGTCATCCTGGTTGACGAGAGAGCTACAGCAGCAGCACAGCAGGGTTGAGGCCACCAGGAGGCATCGCCGCCCACCGGTACGTGCCCGCCCCCCGAGCGAGCGCCCCCTGTCGTAAACAGCCGCCCTGCGCACTCCCCGGCTTCCCACACCTGTCCCTCAGCAGCTCAACGACCCGCGGGTCGGCCTTGGCGATCTCCTCGGCCTCGAAGCAGTCATCGGGACTGGCCAGGGCGTTGACGCCCTCCACCTGCATGTACGGCATGTACGGCATGTCGGGGTGAAACTATGAAACTATCACGACCGATAAAACTATCACGACCGACAAAACTATTACGACCGATAAAACTACCGCCGGGTTCAGCAACCTCGGGTTGCACAAACGCCATCGTGGCAGGCCGGCTGTTCGCCGCCTAGTCCATCAGGTTGTCAGTCGTATTTCCCTGATAGATCTATCTATCGGTCGGTCGCTGGGCCCCGCGCTGCCGTTGGGCCGCACCTTCTCCCAGGATGCCACCAGAGCGGCGGAGGCCCCTTGACCCGCCTGCAGCTCAGCCAGTAGGACGACAAGGGCAAGCAGGCGAGCAGCCAGTCGAATGATGCGGCTTCGGTGGCTAGCGTCCACGACATATGCAGAGCGTCCACCTAACAACGTAACACAGTACATTGTTGATAACGTTATTACACACAACAGACCTGGAATTAAGAGCGCCAGAATCCGCAAATCTGCATTCTAGAACCCGCCCGTAACACGTGCTGGTCCTTGCCCCAGCTTTGAAGGCCCAAGGCCGAAGCCCCCCCCAAATCCCACAGGTAGGCCCAACGCGCACGCGCCCCACAGCAGGGGCCCACAGCAACTCTAAGCCCTTGACTAGCCAGACCTGACTAACCTGAAGCTCAACCAGCGCTTCCACCACACCCGCAAGGCCTGGAAGCTGCAAGATGCAGAAGGCGCGGCGCGGCAGCGCCCTTTTGGAGGCGCCGCTGTCGTAGGCCAGCAAGTGCGCCTTGGGGGGCTCCTGCGCACAGGTGTGGAGTGGGCAGTGCGAAGGGAATGAGGAGGTGAAGATCCAAAGTGCGATTCGCAGTGAGGCGTCGGATGTGACGCTCCGCGGCCCGTGTTGGGGCAACGCAATCGTGAAGCCGAGTGTCTTCTACCTGCAAGGATACGACGTTGAAGCGAAGCGCCTCGATCCCATGCTGCTTCGCATAAGCACGACAAGCTTCTGCAGCTTGACGAATCTCATCTGGGCTCAGCGGGTCCAGCGGGTGTCCTGCGGAAGGTGAGGCTCGGCATCGTCAAGGGTTTCCCAAGCATCCCTGTGAGAGATTCTGCTCTATCCACCTGTGATTCCAGTCATTTTGTTTGCAATAGGTTATCGCAAAGAGTGGTATTTGATGGCTGACTCCGCGTCAGGGACAGTGGAGAACGTGTTCGACTGCTTGCTTGGACGAACGAATCCGTCACGTGCAAACAATAGCAAATACGGTAATCAGTGCTGAACTTGGCTTGCGCGTCCAGATACAATGAAACAACGCAGGTTGTGGTAGACTCAAGCGTTAGGGTTGTCTTGAATCTCTTGAGATTGCTAGTTCACGGCGTTCATGTGACCCACAGCGGTGGCCCCGAAATTGACAAGGATATTGGATTCGGTGCAACTTACAGCATGAAGGAATGCTTCGATTAGCATTTCTTGACCTCAAGTACTATGGTGCTGTGTTGTACTTTGATTTCATGCGGAACGCAGCACTTGTCATCGTTCGTACGAGCATCAGAGAGCACGCTTCGCCATGTGCGCCATGCTGGGCGACAGCAAGATTTATGAAAAGGCGCTGATTCATAAATGTGACAGCGAAAGGCAGCGGACCCTACAAGGGATAGTCGCTTACTGCGGTGCCTACCAGGAGCGACCCCACCCCTCCCCACCTTAGCCCCGCCGGCACAGCTATGGCTCTGCGCCGGCAATATTCCCGCACCACAACCCCGCGGAAAAGCAAGAGGTACCGAACGACCATGTTTTGGTTACCCAAGCACGCAGGTTCACCCAGGTAGTGTCTGGGGTTGTTTCAGAAATCTGAGCGTTTCCCTCCATTCCAGCAGTAGTAAGGCAGCGGCCACGGATCGGGGGTTCAGGGCGCGCCTTGGCCGAGGCGCGCCCTGACCACCGATCCGTGGCCGATACCTAACTCCCCCTGGAATGAACCTCGCGAAGGGGTACAGTACGCCTCGGTACACCATTTCGCGCCAATGGCACTCAACGGCAGTCACATGCCGCAGTGGTCGCAGATATGAATGAATGGATGAACGTTACGGAGTGTTGTCAAACGTCACATGTCTTCAAAGTGTCTTCAACCTACAAACGGCGCGATACCTCTGCTGAAATGAATGAATGAACGTTACAGCGGACCCCAAAGGGATCAACGGTGTCATACCAGGGCAAGCCCCAGCAGGCCCCACCGACAAGCCGGCAAGACACCTGCTGAAATGAAGGTGCCGTGCGTACGACATTTCAATTGCGTCGTGCAAAGAAGCCACGTGGCAACGGGATGATAGGGCGGGGCCCAGGGCCTGAGCAGACGTGCAGGGATATCACCTGCAGGTTTATTTCAGGTTCCGGCTGGACTTGAACGCAAGCAGATGCGCACGGATGCGCACAGCGGGGCAACACTATGGGTGGGGTTATGGCCCTCGGTGTTTTTATCCGCGGCGTTGAATTGTGAAGGTGTCTTGCCGCCTTATCGGTGAGGCCGCTGCATCCACTGCAAAAGGGATAGGCACAGGATAGGCACAGCAGCATAGTTGTCGGCCGGCTAGATCGCACAATTGACAACGAACTACAGCCATTCCTGCATCCTCATCGGGGGCGGCGCCCAGCATGTACTGGTGACCCATCGCCGGTAGGGCGGCCGCGTTACGGCCGTGAAGATCATTTAATTGGCAAGTCATCCATTCTTCGCGCGCTGCTGGTCGGCACAGCTGTTTGAGGTTGTGACGGGCTTTGGGTCGGACATCCCGCCATCCCGGAGGCGTTCGGGTCGGGCATCCCGCCATCCCGCAGGCGCCGCTCGTCCCGACAGCGGGTTCCCTGTAGTTCGCTGGCAGGGCGCACGCGGGCGGACCTGCAGGCCGGGCGGGTTTGCAAGCCGGGTGTGTTCGCTCTTAGCTGGCGGGGAGGGTTACGTTAGCTGGCAGGGCGGATTCACAGTCAGGCTTGGCAAGGCCCGTCGTGAAGACGATCACCGGCGGGGCGGTGTCAGCGAGGCACCCCCGGGGTTGTGTTTAGCGGCTGCTGGGGGACCGCCCACGCTGATCCCTGGGTGACTCTTAAGTCATCACAGGTCGCTTGGCGTGTCTTGCGCTGCTCGCCGGCAGTCCCCGGCGGTTCGCGCGCCAGGCAGAGAGGTTTCGCGCGGTTTCAGCGCAGCAGTGCTGTGGTGCTGCTTCGATTGGGATACGGGAGCTTGTTTCAACGTTCCTTTCGACATCTCCGCCGGTGATGCCATCTCGCACGGTTCTCATCGGTATACTTAAGGCGCGTGGCGTTGTCCTTACTACGCAGACTGCAACACGCAGTTCATTCAGAGGAAAACCAACAGCAGCGTCTCACAGGATGCCGTCGGTAGGTAGTTCGGTCTGTTTATTCCAGGTAGAAACTTCTCATAGGACAAGTAGGGGGTCGGCTTCAAGGAAGCCGGAAAAAGGGCGGGGCCCCCTACAATCCGTACAGGCCGCTTGCTTGACAACGGAAACTCTGTTACAGTGCAAGAGTGTGACAGAGTGAAAGGGTGCCATTGAGGGTGTCGTTGACGTTGAAGGTGGATCGGCGTGCATAGATTCAGCAAGCTCAAGCAGGTAGGGTAGCCCCGAAACCAACCTGCAGTACGCGCCGCCAACGGCGGTCACCGCATCGGCATTATCGTAACGCTAGACGCCTCTGCACTACCACATCCGTCTGTCAAGCAGATGATCACAAAGCAAGCTTGAAGTATTCGTGTTTTGCCGGGAAACTGTAGTTGTTTGATCCGTCGGCAAGCAAGCAGCCCTTCAGTTGCACGCCCGCAGCAGACGTGAACCTCTGAAGTTTGCCATCAATAGTTTCATAGCAAATATAAGGCAAAACAGGGTGCGAAAAAGCCGCGGTGAGACCCGGACTTCGGCCATCGGAACTGGAGAACTCGTTGGTACTCGGTACGCTATCCTTTTGCATCTTGAAACTTTGATTCAATACATATTGTTGAATTGTATTCATCTGGCAAGACAGAAAGGCAAATCTTGATATTGGTGGCATCGAAACACCCGAACAGTATGGAAGTTCAATTTAGCACGCGCCGCCTGCTCCTAATCCAAGTATTCATCACGTGGCACCTGTTGAAACAAATATGAGCGCGAGAGGCGTTGGTGTAACGTTGACCCGGGTCCATGGAGACCGCGGAGCTTTACTTTGACCGTTTGTGCGCATACAATTTTGGTCAGCCAAACCAAGGATACCTTGCAATAGAGGATAATTAATATGACAAACCTTGCGAATTAGTTTAGCGGATTATGACCTTTTTCCGTTAAGCACGGCGCACGCGGACAGGGGCAATCCTCGAACGCGCTTCGCGCTGGGGCCCCGCCCAAAAATGCTCACACATAGCGTAAGGATCGCATGCGTAATCTCTGTAGTATGATAGTTTGAATTCAGTGGTTTAGCGCCAACGCCAGGCAACGTTAAGTGGGGGTTGCGAATCGACGTGACGGTTGATCGTCCGAAACTGCGACGTGATGCGTTTTCACATACCTTATCTTTCAAATTACCACATATGCAGTCCCCTGATGTGCTCCATTACATAATGCAGCGCTCGCAGAACTCTTTTCATAGACGCGTCTGGTTGATGCAACATCAGGTCAGAGGCATTCATACATACAACGTAAATTATGAATAGTTCTTCAGTACTCTTTTGAGTAACATCTCCGATGGGTTTCGACGGGTACATCAACGTGCTATGAGGAGTCGCGCTCTGCATAGGAACCATGCACAGTCTTTAAACTAAAATGATATTTGTGATAACCGTAGGTGTACTTAATTGTATGATGAGTTGCATTTCCCTGTCTTCGTAACACACAAACGGAATGAAACTACACTTTCTGCCAAAACGTATTTCCCTACAACGACGCATACTTATTGACAAAATAAAACCACCATGATACAATGACGCAAAAGAATGTGAAGGTGGCTGCTGCCAATGTTGGTCATAAGACTTTACAAATCGTCGTGGCAGCGAGCTTATGTTAAGCTGGAATTTTTTAGCTCTTATGCACAAGTTAAATGCCATAAATGGCCACATATATCTTAGCATAAATGTATGCCGATGTATCATGGCGTTCGAACAACCAATCGCCGTGAAGTACGCTTCGAAGCTTTCATCACTGCTGACACTTTGCATTGCATAATACTTAGATCATTCATTCATCTATTTACAAATGGTGCTGGCAAGGCGCACGCGGTGCCTGTATATATCGGAAGTAGACGAGTTTCTGGGTATCTGCACCAGTTGGCCTGGACGTACACACATGAATATGGCACAAACAAGACCGCTTCTTTCATCCAGATGATATAAAAATTTACTTTGCATTGGTGGACCCGGATGCAGCCCGACCTTTCCTCCCTCCTCCAGACTCTCCAAGAGCCTGTTACAGATGGATGCTGTCAAATGAGTAATTCTTTGCTTCCAAATGCCATTCCTGCTCTTGGAAGCAGCTCGACGGCGACTCTTTTTCTTACTGCCGGTGCCAACGCGTCCGATGCTACTCGTGAATTGCCAAGTCCAAGGGCTCCACACCTTTCAGCGAAAGATGGTAATAACAACCGTGTTTAAAGCATGATGCTGGTGACTGATTGTCCGCGATGCGAATATAACGCTGTGCGACGCGTGGGGGAGCACGCTTTGAGCAAGAAATGGCCCACGCACGCAGGAGGTCTTCATACGGAGCTTCCTATTGCGGATACCGGCATTCGTGTTGGCTCTCCGCGGCGTCAGCTTGGTGGCGGTGTCGGCCATGTGCTAGATGTGAGCTGCGGCACAATTTGTTAAGCCGGTGGTACACACCAAGGAAGGGAACGGCACATTCGTGGAGGGCTTAAACCTCGCTAACCCTTGCAAGCGGCTCGGTTCACGGGGAAGATTGTGTTCCACGCGGCTGTCCAGGCTTCAAAATGGTTTAGGTGCCAATCTCCGCTTCCGCTTGCCCTGTCAGCTGCTTACCCGGGTCTTAACACAGATCTACACCTTCACCATTGCCGCAATCGAGCGCCGACACTGGGATGTTGCCTGCTTCCAGCACCTAAAACCCCACCGCCCTTGCCCCCAGGTTGACAGCCCCGTCAGCTGCATCTCAGAGTCACGTGGACCCCCCTCCGCCTTGTCACCGGGGGACGCCGTATTTCGGGGAAACTTATCCGTCAGCCGACCCATGGGTCAACAAAGGCCTGACGGCGAGGGGGGAGGCGGCGGGGCAGGCGGCGGGGGAGGCGGCGCAGCCACCGGGCGAGGCAGCCTGCTTCCCCGGGCAACAACGCTCCCCTCGCGGCCCCCCCAACACCTCCATTCACCCCAATCCAGGCTACAGCCGCAGCAGCCCGTGCTACAGCGAGAGATCCTGGTCCTGCCCATGCAGGAGCCGCTCGGGGCCCCAGCGAGCAGTGCAATTCGCAACCATCAGCACCACCAGCAGCAGCAGCAGCAGCAGCAGCAGCAGCAGCAGCAGCAGCAGCCACTGTCGGTCCTCCGCGCGCGGACCCCCCCGGGCGGCAGCCTCCAGATTCTACATCAGCACCACCTCCACCACCACCAACAACAACAACCACAACAACAACAACATCAGCAGCAACCACAGCAACAGCTACGGCCCCACCTGCAGCTCTCGCCTCAGCTCCACCCGCAGCTGTACCAGCACTCGCTGCACGTCCATCTCCAGCAGCAGCAGCAGCAGCAGCAGCGCCACCAGAATCACCACTACCAGCTGCCACAGGAAACGCCGCAGGGCTCGCCCTTCACGTCCGGCATGGCGCCGGTCTCCAACACCACCACCACCACAAGCGGCGGCGGCGGCGGCGGCGGCGAAGGCGAAGGCGACGTCCGGGGAGCGAGCGGCGACGCCAGCGGCGGGATGGTCGGCGGCATGGACGACGTGTTGGCATGGGGGGATCTGTCGCTGGGACAGCTCGTCTCAATGACGGGAGGCCCTCAAGTGCGGTTGCCCGTACAGCCGCCGGTTGCGGGGACCGTCAGGTCGGCGGGGCCGGCGCCGGTGGGGGCGGCAGCGGCTGCGGCAGCGGGCGCCGGCCTGGATACAGCGCCCTGCGCGACTGGCGGCGGCGGCGGCGGCGGCGGCGGAGTCGGCAGGCGCCTTCGCAATACCTCACAGGTGCTGTTGCCGCCGTTGCTGATGCGGGCCGCTGCAGCGGGTGGAAGCGGCGGTGGCGGCGGCGGCGGCGGCGGTAGCCCCGACGGCGGCGAGCTGGGCGCGGTGTTCTTCGGACCTGGCGCGCTGCCGGGACTGCTGAACGGCTCCTCGCCTCCAGAGACCCGGATCGGAGGAGGCGGCGGCGGCGGCAGCGGCGGCCAGATCGCCGCACG
Source organism: Eudorina sp. 2006-703-Eu-15 (assembly GCA_003117195.1). Lineage (NCBI taxonomy): Eukaryota > Viridiplantae > Chlorophyta > Chlorophyceae > Chlamydomonadales > Volvocaceae > Eudorina > Eudorina sp. 2006-703-Eu-15. The sequence continues at coordinate 1,165,605 of BDSI01000019.1, forward strand.
GCTGCTGGCGGGCCCTATGTTCCTGCACATCGCGCCCAGCCACCAGAACCGGCAGCAGATCAACGGCATGGTGCCGTCGTCGGTGCCGGTGCTGCCGAACGACGATTCATCGACGTCGCTTTGGGGCGGTGCCTCCGCCTCCGCCCCCGGCGCCGACGCCACGCCCTCCCTCAACAGCTGCGCCAACGCGCTGCCCAGCAGCGCCGCCGCCCTGGCGTCCAGCAAGGTCTTGGGACTGGGCGGGAGCGCCGCGTCGGCCGCGGCCGCGGCGGCGGCGGCCGTCGCCCCCGCGCCGTCCCTGGGCGACCTTGAAGGTTTGGCGGCGATGGCAGCGGCCGCAGCGTCGGCATTGGCGTCGGACGGCGAACCCAAGCTGAGGCCGCAGACCCCCTCCTGGACGGCGTGGCCCAGCGGCCTTGAAAAAAGTGAATCAGCTGGGGCAGGGCGATCGTCCGACAGCAAGGCCTCCAAACTGTCGGCGCACTCGAGCGCGCCGCCGGAGGTGGCCAGCCGCGGCGTGCACGACGGCGCTGCCGGCGGCGGCAACGGCGGCGGCGGCGGAGCGGGCGCAAACGCCACGGCGACAGCGCCGCCGACCACGCCAGCACTCCCCCCGGACTATCCCGACAGCGGTCCGGTGTCACTGGGACAGTTCCGGTCCTTCAAGAGCGGCACGCAGCATATCCCCGTGGAGCTGGATACGACAACCGTACTACAGAGTGGGGCGCAGTGTACGAGCACGAGCGGGAAGTTTGTGGGCGACGCTGCGAAGGACGGCGGCGCCGGCGGCGCCGACACGGACGCGGAGCCGACGGCAGTAGCGGGCGGGTGGCTCACGACCGACGGCGGCGACGGCGGCAGCGGCGGCGGTGGCGGCGGCAGCATCTGTCGAGGGCCCAACAACGCACTGGCAGCCAAGGCTGTTGCAGCGGGGCACGGGTCCATCGTGGGGAGGGAACGGGGCAGCAGCAGCTCCCGGCCCCCGGCCCCGGAGGCGGCCTGCGGTGATGGCGGCGCCGCCGCCGCCGTGGGGGTCCCGATCCCGGGCGCCTCAGCTTTCTCCCCAGCGGTGGTTGCCGCCCTCGCCGCCCACGCGGCCTCGTCGCCCTCCCAGCCAGGCTCGCACCACCACCACCACCATCACCACAAGAAGTCGGCGGTACGGCCCTTGTCTGCCGGCGAAGTTGGCTCGAGGAGTCCGGGGGCGGCAACAAGAGGCGGCGCCGGCGGCAGCGTCCGCGCAGGTGTCGGTTACGGCAGCGGCGGCGGCGGCTCCGTCGCATCATGCGGCGACAGCGGCGTGTACGGCAGCCCCGACAGCGGCGTGATGACGCCCGAGTCGCCGCGCGCGCGCTGGCAGCGCGCGGCGCGCGCCGCCGGTCTGGCGGCGAGCGTTGCGCGCGGCTTCCGTACACTCCGAAACCAGCATGACGAGAATCTGGTGCGAGAGGAGCAGCTGGAGGTGCTGAGCGAGATCGGCGCCGGGTCCTTTGCGCGGGTGGACAAGTGCATGTATCGCCCACTGGATGGGGCCACGCCCTTTCTGGTAAGGATAAGGGTGGCTGCAGTCTGCAGCTCTATCTGTCCAACGTCTTCCTGTCTGTCTGCCGATGGCCAAGTGGTGGACACGACTCACCAGCCGGCCATGCGACCTCACGGGCCGGCGGGGGCCGGGCGGTCCCTTCCGCCGCGCGGCTCGGTGCCGGATGGCGGGCGGGAGGGCGGGATGTGCGGGATGATATGGGGTGTGAGATGGTGGGCCAGGGTCATCCGGGATGGGGGGTGGGCTGCGTGGTGACCCACGGGTCAGTACGGCCATACCTATGTGCAGACCGCCGGGGCGGCGCTGACCCACGGGACATCGATGGCGGCTCTTCCCACACCCTGTCGCTTAGGTTGATCGACAGAGGGCGACCGTTTTCGTGCTTGGCCCGAGCCGGGGCTGGGTTCGGCACTCTGTGACCGGAGAGGGGAAACGCACACCCCACCTGTGTACGGTGTCCGATGTACGGTGTACGGTGCGCGGCAATCGCCACGTGAGTGCGGCGGCCTGGACCCTCGACGGTGAATCAGCACCCGCCCCTCCACACCCCCAGAGTGAGCTCGCAAACTTGCGCATCCGGATATCTGCACACCCGTACATCTCCTGTGTAACGATAAAACCGGCCCGGATCTTTACACATGGCAGACGCCTCGACTAGCAGCGAGCGGTCAACGGTAACCGGCTAGGCCAGCGGGCGGTTGGCCGCCTCCCCTCTCCCAACAGGGCTGGTGCCCCCTGCGGCTGGGCTCTCCGGGCGTGGCTCTCCTTTTGCACGCAACCCCCAGCCGAGCCCCGGGGTGTGTGCCCGGGCTCGTGTGCCGGCTTTGTTTTTTCACTGCATCCCCTGTCGGGTCCTGCCCCTCCCGTCCCCCACGTTCATTCCACATACACGGCTTCTCGTCAACGAGACCGCGCAAAGGCACCCGTCGTATGTCAACCCCTCCCTCACAGCTCCCCACCCCTGCGGCCTACCCACTTCCTACACCTCTCTCTTGTATCCCTAACACCGACTCGCCCCCCGGCCCCCCACCACCACCTCCACAGGTGGCCGTGAAGCGCATCAAGCCCGAGATGCTGGTGACCAGTCGCGACCCGGAGGACCTGCAGCTGTTCATCCAGGAGGCGCAGCTGCTGCGGAAGCTCAACCACCCGTGAGCGGGGCGCGGGAGGAGGGGGAGGAGGAGGGGGACGCGGCTGCGCGCAAGATGTTTGGCGCAACTGAGGGATGCGTATTGCATTTTACATGTGTGGCTGGTGCGGAGTCTGGTGCGTGCAGGGCGTGGTGGATCGGGCGGACTTGCGGTGTGCAGTGTGCAGCGCATGATGGCGGCGGTTGTGGTCCTTGCCTTGCCTGCCTGCCTGCCTGCCTGCCTGCCTGCCTGCCTGCCGCCTTCATGAGATCATGACCCGCGGGTCGTTCCCCACCGCCCGGCAGGCATATTGTGCAGTACATCGGGATGGGCATCGTGGCGGAGGAGCCGGGCAGCAGTCAGAAGCGGCCCATGGACGCGGAGCAGCTCTTGGAGCTCAGCCGCAAGTCCTGGGGACCCCCTGTACGGCGCCTGAACAAGAGCCACGTCAGCATGGGGCCCGGCGGCGCGCGGCAGCTCGACAGGAAGAGGTCAACGGCCGGCGGGCGGCCGCAGCCGCAGTCGCCGCCGCAGCGGCAGCCGCGCGGCGCCAAGGGCGCGGTGTGCAGCAGCACAGACGAGGAAGACGATGCGGCGGCGACGGGGCCGCAGTCGGCGCCTCCGGCGCCGGCGCCGGCGCTGCCGCTGGTCAGGGGGGTGTTCATAGTGGAGGAGTTCCTCGCCGGCGGCACGCTCAAGGTACGGCACTGGCTCAAGGACGCCAGTAGGGCGACGACGCCGTACAATCAGAAGATGCTGGAAGTGCCAATGCTACATCGCAGATGCATATGTACCCATCCAAACGCCCGATGGCGCCGCGCCGTGCCATGCCGGTTATTCTTTATACGGAGTTACGGACATGTATAGTACCGTACGCAAATTCCTGCACTCAATTATGGTAAGCGTATTAATAGTCATCGTTACAAGGTGGACCCGAGTCCCGACCGGGTGTACCAACGCGCCCAGATAGCTCGTATTGGTGACTGGTTTACATCGGTCGGCTTCTTCGAACACGCACAGACACCCAACCCACACCACAACACAACACAACACAACACAACACACCACAACACAACACAACACAACACAACACAACACAACACAGCACAGCACAGCACAACACACCAAGCTATTTATCACGCCACGCCACGTTACGCCGTACGCTCACCCCGGCTCACACAGCCCGCCCCACAACACAACACAACACCCGTATGCCCGGGTTCGTTTTTTGAGTTTACTTCCTTTTATCAATTTAACCACCTGTCATCCGCAGGCCGCCGTATACAAGCAGATGCTCCGGCCCCAGAAGCAGCTGTACACCAACGCGACCGCACTGCGGTGGATGGGCCAGGTGGCGGCGGCGCTGTCGTACATGCACACCTGCCGTCCCAAGGTGCTCCATCGGGACATCAAGCTGGACAATGTGCTGCTGCAGCCGCCCAGCAGCCAGGCAAAAGGCAGGCCCGGGGGGGATCCGAGGGCGGCAGCAAGGGACGGAGCGGGGTCTTATGCGGGGACGGACCTGGGATGGGGGGGCGCCGGTGTCTGGGATAGGGCAGGATTTTTTGTATGGAGAGTCTATGTATATGTATATATATATATATATATATATATGTATCAGACAGTATATATGTTTAGCTTGGGGTAGGGGCAGGCCGGGCCGTGGTTGGCGCCCGCCGGGGTATGCGATCGAGGCGCCCTCTGGTCCGCGAGTCACCCACCGCACGGAGCGGTCGTTCGGAAGGCGGCGACCCCGTCTATCTGCGCAGGGAAGGGGACGCCGGACGGCAGGCGGGCGGGCAGGGCAGGCAGGGCAGGGGGAGCGCAGCAGCAGGAGGAGGGTTAGTTAGCCAGCGCACAGCGGGGAAATAAAGTTTGTGAAATCGAAGTTTGAATCTGGAAGACACTACTTGGGGTCACTCGTCCTGGTGGTACAGCCACACATGGCGGCGGATCGGCTCCAGGGGAGTGAAGTGAGCCCGGCCACGACAAGACAGCTCTCGTACTCTGGGCGTGCTCCAAGCTTGACAGCTCTCGTACTCCAAGCTTGACGCGTTGACAAGGTGATCAGCGGGTGGACAGGCCGATGTGATGTTCAGCCGACCCGCGGGTAGTAACACATTGGGCCCGCGAAGATGCCGTAACGCGCCGTACCGTACCAGATTGGATCTGGGTCATGCCGATTGAACCCACGGTGTGTAGGTATATATATGTAGATACATGTGCTTCTAGCTCCTCTGGTTACATTTGTTCGAAAACAACACGCCCTGCAACGACAACCACTCTGCTACGACCTGCAAGGGACACCCGTTAGCATTTTGTTCGACGCTGGACCAGTGGCCGGTTGTTGCTGCAATGTCCAAACCGGCAGACGGCCGGTGGACACTGTAATGACCACTCCGTTGCAACCACCAAGCGTCCCACGCTGCCCACCCGAAGGGTGTACTCTCCCGGGCGGGCGGGCGGGCGGGACTATGCCCCGGCAGAGGGGCAACAGCAATTATTATAATTAGCAACAACGGCAGATACCGAGTCGCAACCCAGCCGCCGCTGAACAAGCTGCGATGGCTCTGCCGCGCTGTACCGCGGCGTACAACAGTACAACCGAAATCATTTCACCAATCGTCGCTAGAACCTGACTTCCCTGCTATTCATACTTCATTGCTAGAAAAGTCAACGTATACCATTGACGTTCCCAGGTACGGAGTCGACTGGTACGGCCACGTCGTTCGACGGCTGTACTGCCAAGCTGGGCGACCTGGGTTTGGCGGCGCTGCTGTCCCACCATCGACGTAACAGCGTGTGAGGCGCGGGTGCGGGTTTGGGGCCCTGGGGCCGGAGCGGGGAAGGGCGGGGCGAGGCGGGGAGGGGAGCCCGCTGCGAGTGGTGGACTTCAAGGCTTTGAACATGAATAATAATGTATAGAGTATGTGGCTTATGTGGGCGTTTTCAAGTGCGTTGCTGACCTTCCCTTTTCCGCGTCCTGCCTCCTGCGACTTCGTTGTGGATCGGATTGGGCGGCAGCATCGGCGCTTCGGATCTGGAGGTGGAGGAGACGGACCCCGTGCGACCCGCCCACGCGCGATCAGTCCGGAGCCAGTGAGTGACTGGTGTGTTTAGAAATACTGATGTGATGAGTTACTGATGTTTGTTTAAAGAAGAGACCCGCCCGATGTGTGTGTCGGGAGAGGGGGCGCGTAGGCAGGCAGAACAGGAGTGCGTGACATTCAAGGGGCAGAGCCAAGGGGCAGAGCAGAACCCAGATAGTATGCCTGCCCGTATGCGTATGTAATGTACCCAATTGTGTGACTCTCGCTGTCTTGCCAAACCTCACAACATATAGCTCGAACCTCAGCCTCCACAGCCTCCCTCTTCCCAACGCAAGTCCTGCCTCCCTCTCCACCTCCCTTCCACAACCCTTTCCCCCTCCGTCCCTCCGCCCGCCCGCCCATACCCCGGCCCTACCTCCCGCCCTCACGCCCTCTCAGAGCCTCCGTCGCGGTCCGGCAGCGCGTCACCGCCGCCGCCCAGGCCCCCCCGCACCTGCGCCAGGCCGACGACGCCAGCCGGCTGTCAAAGATGCTGGAGAGCCACAAGCGGGACCGCCTGGGGACCTACATGTATATGGCGCCCGAGGTGTACCAAAGACAAAAATACGATGAAAAGGTACGGCATGCAACAATGTACGACATGCGTGGGCTGGCCAGCCGGTCGGTGGGTAAGCGGCCTGGCTCTGACTGCAGGGCGCGCGTGCGTGGGTTTGTATCCCTCGGTCCGCGCCGCGGTGGACCCCCGGGCCCCCGTGTCTGGGCTGTTTCTTTGTAACCCCCGGGCCTTATGTTCACCCAGATGCCCTCAAAAGAGGTCGCCCGTCCCACCCCACACCAGTCGGCCCCCACCCCCCCCAAAGCGCATTCCCCCATTGCTTTCCTCTTTATTCCCCCAACCCTCTTCCAACCCCCCATGCCCCCTGTCCCCCCTTCCCCGCAGTGCGACTGCTTTTCCTTCGCCATGCTGTTGTACGAAGTGTTCCACCGCTTCATCACCGCCTGCTCCCTGGAGAATTCCTCCGAGATGGAGAAGTACGCCCGGCAGGTGGGTGGGTGGGCGGGCGGCTGCGTGGTCCGCTGTGGGGTCTTGGCACATGGGGGTGGCTGTTTGGGCTTTGACAGGGATACCTTGGACGCCCCTCAGGGCCCCTCAGGGCGGGGTCAGAGGGGCGCTGGCGGCAGCACCCGGGCAACGGGAGGGGCCCACCGAGGCACCCAGAACCGGCCCGAGCCCTTGGGTGGTCAGGTGCACAACCGACAACCAACAACCGACGACTCGTCCCCAACCACCCACGCACCTGCGATCTTGGCCCCTCGACCACAGGGATTGCTGGGTGCGGTTCTCGGACCCTAGACACAGTTCTCACAACCCCTTTGTAACCGCACCATCACGTTTTCGCGAGCACCCTACCACGCACATGCACACACACATACGCGTATGATATACGCATACGGGCAATTTTTGTGCATCTCTGCCCCTTGCATGTCACGCACGCCTGTTCTGCCCGCCTGAGAACACACACACACACACACACGTGCGCGCACACACACACACACACGCACACACACACGGGTCTCTTCTCTAAACACACATACACATACACTCACCTTTTCCATCCTTCTGCTCACCCTCACCCTCACTTCCACCGCCTTCCTCCGCCACCTCCTCCGCCACCTCCTCCGCCACCTCCACCTCCTCCGACACCACCACCTCCTCCACCACCGCCCCCTCACCATGCACCCTCATCTCCCTGGCGGCGCGGCCCCCCCGTACCCGACAGGTGTCCCAAGGCTTCCGCCCCGCCATCCACGAGGACCTGCCCGGTCCCCTGCGCCGCATCATCAAGGGCTGTTGGGCGCAGGACCCGGCGGACAGACCCGACATGGCGGCGGTGGCCCGGGAGCTGAGGGCGCTGGAGGCTCGAGGGGTGGTCGCGGCACTGGACCGGAAGCAGCAGGCAGCCAGCGGGCTGCTGGAGAGCTGCTGCTGCGTCGTGTCCTGATCTTGACCTTGATCTTGAAGATCTTGATCTTGGTCTTGATCTTGACCGTGAACGAGACGAGGTGGGGAGCAGCGCCGGGCGTCGGGATGATGTTTGCGTGGTGTGTGTGGGGAAGGGTGGGGCTGCTGTGGGGTTTCGGGGGGGGTATGTCAGGTGCGAAGTGGGGGAGGGGGTGCGCTGGGCGCGACGGTCAGGTTACGCAGGAGGAGGGGTCGGTGACGGATGGACGAGCACGGGGCAGATGAGGCGCCCGGACGGAGTGCTGGAGGCCGGGAAAGGTTGGTCGCGAAAGGGAGGTCGGGAGAGGAAGGCGGCAAGGAGGGATCAGCCAGGGACGTCACGGGTTCCTGTACGGGGCTCCCCCCGCCGCTCAACAAATCGACACACACACAAACACGCACAAACACGTGTTTCTCGCAGCTCAGATTTCTCGCACACACACACATGTGCCGACATGCCCTTGGCATGCCACGCGCGCTGCCTTGACACCGCCACTGGTTCTCCCATATGCGTGATCGGGAACTATTCTCCCTCCTACGCACACACAAACACACACACACACACGCTCTCATCACGGACGACCCCACACACATGTGTGTGTGTGCCGCGCACACCGAACCCGGCCCCCCCCCGGAGCAATGGACCCTGCCTGTCCTTTCCGGACACAGAACCATCTCACACAGATATACCATACCGTACTTGCTACAGGCTTATCCATGAGACATGTCGTACTTATCGTACTGCTTGTACTTGTCGTACTAGTTAATCGGTCGGTCGTGTGCGCGTGTTTATCGCACTACTGGCGATGGACGACGTGGTGCGGGGTGCGGGGTGTGCGAGCGAGCTTGCTCTGAGGCGTGTGTCGGCTCCTGGTCCGGGCGACCTGGCGGCGGTCCATACATCTATCCGGGGGATGTATGGGCCGCCGCCAGGTCCCCCGCCCGGTCCCCCCGGGGGATGTATGGAGGCGAGGGGGATCAGGTGTCTGGTGTGTACATAGTCCGTCGCGAAGGTGGGATGGGCTTTAAGTGAATCGCAATCCCAGATAGATGGAATGGGCGCTGGCCGAGCAATCTGTCGTCCGGAAGCATCGTGAAGACCTAGCTAGCCACCCGAGCACGACAACGACACATCCTCACGTGACGGCATGTCAGGCGCGTGGAGCGGTGTGTGTTTAATGAGAACCTGAACGGGGTGTGTGTGTATATATTATCATTAAGGATGTTACAGCGGACCCCGCGGGTCATCGGTGACAGCCAACGGCGACAGCCGAAGCTTCCTCATGTGTGTATGGAAAAAACTGTGATGTGTGTGTGGGGGAAGGGAGTGTGTGTGTGTGTGTGTCGGAGCTGGCTGGCAGGAACTCGTGGGTGCCTGGTGGTGGGGCCGATGGCGCCGGCGGAGTGGACCCGGTCATGGGTCAGGCGAGAGCGGGGTGTTGGAGGGCGGGTGTGGGTGGGCGGGTGGAGGGGCGCCCCAGCGGCTGCGTTGGAAACGAACACGCTGGCGGCCTCTGGGCGGCCTCTCCGTGTCAGAATCTGCCTTGCGAGTGAGCGATCACTCCGACACGCACTGATTGTCTGTTTTGTGCTTGCCCCGGAGCGCGGAATCGATCCCTGGGGAGACGTCCGTGGCGGGGCGCTTCATCCACGCGCGCCGGCATCCAGCATCGTAGGGCGGCTGGTCAGCGGCGGAGGACGGTGAGCAGGGCTGGGCGCGGTGCCGGCAGCTGGGACGCCGCAGGCAGGCCTGTTTCGGGTAGCCGGGCAGGTAGGGAAGCACCTGTAGAAAAATGCGTACCCCGTACGTACTTCGGTGCACGAGAACGAGAAATGATATTTTTTTACTATCGTACTATCTGCGGGGAAACGTTGAGGCGGTTTACATGTGAGCGGTGTGAGCAGGGGGATGTACGGCAAGTATCCCTGTGCCGCCAAAGGGTCCTGGGCTGAGTTGTGGCGAGCTGCATTGCTTGGGCCTTGGGCTGAGTTGTGGCGAGTTGAATTAGAGTTGGGCTGATCGGACGACCCTAGAAGGTGGACGACGTTGGGATTGGGATAGCAGGGTTGGATTGTAGTTGCATGGGGTGAGTGGCGCTGAGTGATTCACAGGTGCGCACCGGGCACGGACGCATGGGATCGTCGAGGCAGGAAGCCGTGTACCGTCGGTTACTGCGTGGGCCAGGGGATGGGATTGCTGGCTGTGTTGCGAGCGGTGCAGCTGTCAACCGCTGCATTTCATGGGTTGTCGTACGCTGGATTGCCGTACTGCTGCCGTACTGTCCCACTGCGAGTGCATGGCTGCGGCGGCGGGCCGTTGCACGGGTGCAGGCGTCGGCCCGACCTAAAGGGCCCCGTCTCTGCCTGTCAGTGCGTGGTCCCTCAGGTGGTAAGGGATCGTGGTTCGCCCATCTAGGTCCCGCTTCGTTCATGACCCTGTGGCGGCGGTCGAGGCAAGGTGCTGCATGGGCGCAGGCGCGCGCGCGTGTGTGTAAAAGATAAATATGTGTGTACGCGCACGGACACGCGTGATGAGCAAGCATGACGCAGTTTTGTTTGTACGGCACGCTCGGCCGCTGTCTCATGCATACTCGACACTCCTTTTTGTACATTTCGGATTTCGCATGTCGGTGCGATCCTTTCCAAATGATGTGTGCGAAGCGCCGTGCCGTGCCGTGCCGCGCAGCAGCCGGGTGACCGCTTGGTGCTTGTTGGTCACGTTGCCGTACAATGATCCGGGTGCACCGGCCAGGCGCGCAAACAAGCTTCCCCGAATTGGGGTGCACTTTCACGTGTTCATCTCGGACGCGGGCATAAACCTATCCGGGGGTTTTTAGGGTACGACGGGAGGTCCTGAGCAACTTCTGAATGCAGCTCGAGCTTTCGGGGCCAGCCGCGCGATGTACGGTCCGCGTAGGGTCCGCCGGCGTGGTCATTAGCCGTAAATGGTCGTGGTGACGGCGACTTAGCAGGAGCACACCGACTGGTCTTCTTGCTGCTGCCGTCGCTGCCGCTGCTGCGGCGGCATCGAACAAGCAAGCGATCGCCGGAGGCTCTCTCCAAGCTGCCTCTCAACGAATGTCTGCACGCTGCAGATCTGGCGCTCTAGGGTGATTGTGAATCGGTTCTTCGTGGTTGCCGATGCAGAGTCCCGCTTCGCTCACGATGCTACCCTACCTGCAGCGGACACGTGAAGTCCCTGTAGCGGACTCTGATCAGTCCTCTCGCGGCGCTCAGGTCTTCTGTACGGTCCCTGCGCCCGCGGGATCGATGGCGGCGCCGCGTGCCAAGTGGGCAACAACATAATGACTGGATGAACGGATGAATGAATGGATGGATGCCGTGTATCAGGTTGCAACGGACGGGTCACATGTGCAAGAGCGTTCGTGGTGTGGTGCGTGGGTGCAGTGCGGGCTTGTTGCCTTGCAGCAGTATGGCTTCTTTGCTTGGATCCCTACCGCACTGAACAAGGAGCACCGCCTGGAGGCTGCTGCTGCTTTTAAATGACACATGATGCGAGTGGAACCTCGAAGCAAGCACGGCATCGGCATGGTTGGGGTTGCTTCAGTTCACCTGTCAGCGGCCGTGAGAGGGAGAGGGCGAAGAGGAGGGGCAGGAGGAGGATGGGGGCGTGGAGGGTGGGGGAAGCGGATTCAAGTGACCTCGCGGCCAAGTGCCGATCAGTACGTGGACCGGGCGCATGATGATTGATGAATGCCTTGGGCTGGGGTACCTCCGGGATGGAGGCGCCGGGTGCTGGGGCGCTGGCTGGTCAAGTGGCTTTGTTGATCGCGGCAATGAAATCGGCTAGGGAGCAGCCGCTTGACCTGCTTAGCGTGAGGGGATGGAGGTGGAAGCAGGTGGAAGAATGGATTTCGACAAGCGTCCCGCGAGACAGAATTGCTTAGACAGGACGGCTACCGTGCTTGCCTTACTGTGTGGGTAATGAATGCCCGGCCGGCGCGCAACGGCAGCAGACGTCCGGCCGCTGCCACTGGGTCATTGGAGACATGGAGAGACTTTTGGCTGGATGCACCATGCATTTCTGGCCGGTTCTGGTTGGTATTTGAGAGAGGGGGCGCATCCCAGAACCCGGGGGCGTGCGCGCGCGCATCAAAGCATTACAGCACTCCCGTCTGTGGATACGGTGTGCATTAGTACGGGTGTACGGTCAGGAGACGTACACTAGAACAGCTCCTTACTGCCCGAGACCCGAGGCCACGTGTTGGTTGGTTTCATCAGGGCTTGGTGGATGGGCTGCGGCGTCGATGTGCCCACTGTGCGTGTTGGCACTGCGTGCCAAACCGACAGTGCACCACCACAGCGTACCTGGTAATTAGCGGCGGGCCATGTGGATGTGCACACCAATACGGCACATCATCCATGGGTGGCTGGTTTATACATCTGTTCCTGCTAGGGTACTGCACGGCCGTGTCCGTGGGGGCTGGCGCGGTCGGGGTGATTACTCAGCGGGCAAAACTGAACTAATCTTTTGGGAGCTCTGTTACGGGCCCGCCACCGGTTTCCGCATCGCCTGTCGTTGGTTTGTACGATTGTACTGATGGGCCAGCACGCCATCGTTGGGCAGTTGACACCACGAGAGTGTGCGGTCGACACAGAGCCGGTGCTCCATTTGTGGTGGGAGGGTGCCGGGCGTCGTGGTGCGTCTGCGACCGTTGAGACCTCACGCAGGCCGTGTATGTATACGCGCAAGCCCTCGCAAGCGCGTCGGGTGTAGCGATGACGCTTTCATTGCTGCGCTGGCGTAAGATGTGTGTGGGAAATCCGTTACTGTTCACAAGCCTTCGAGGAAGAGAAATAAGCGTTCGAAAGCTCGTCGTACGTCCATGGGTAAACCCTTGGTACGCAGCCGTTGGTTTCCTACAAGCAATGATGCAAGCCTGACATCGATAAGGCATAAGAGTAGGAGCCATACCACTGCTTTGACCTTCTTACACATCATCACCGTCCGTTGTTGACCGCAGCTGACTGTAGTCGCGGGAGCGGGGCAAGTGTTGTTTGGAGCACCGCGTATCCAGTGGCCGAATTACATTATACTCAACTAAGTCAATAATGCCGCGACACAAAATGTAAGCCCGGAAGGTTCATGAAGGAAAATTGGTTTGCAACTGCCCGTAACTTAACAAGTCTCTACCTGCGGTGGTGCGACTAACCTATGGCCTAACCTAAGAAATGAAACCTTAAAATAATTCTAAGTTGTTTTCAAGCAGCTGACAAGGGTCGGCGCGGTTGATGCATTTGGTGTAATGACAAGTACTGAAGGCTTTCCGTACCTAATGACCCCGCCCCTACTCCAACTTTCACCTGGACGGTAATTGAAGGTACTTTGTAGAACCTAATTGTAAATTCGGTGTTCCATATATATTCCTTGTTTGGTTGGAACAAGAATGTATAGGAGTAATACGACCTTGTGGAACCTGTGGATGGGCTTGGATGTCGCCGACTATTGAATTGCCCAGGTGGCAGCATCTTAACAAATAAGGAGTGGATGGGAAGAAGGAGTACCACGATATGTTTAGTCGCCCTCACCGGCGTTGCCTATCTCCTTTCTTGGGGCGCCATAACGGGCTGGGCAACATCCGCTGATCGTCAGATTGGTGTTGCTGCTGCTGCTCAACAAAGGTTCGGCATCAAGTTATATTAGTACCACCGTTTGATTTGCGGTTGTCGGCTATCACGCGAACTCCGTTTCCTTCAGGTTATTACTGATTGAATTATTCAATTCCACGGGGGGCAACGACTGGAAGGAAACGCAGGACATTTTAGGCCGGGGAGAGTACGCAGTGTGCAATTGGAAAGGTTTGACCCTATGGCACGGCTTCATACCTTGCAGCGGAATGGCGCTAACCTAGCTTCACCGCACTTTGTAGGGGTCGTATGCTGCCAACCTTGCGATAAGGGCGCCACGGGCTTAGCATACACGCTACCAGTCTCGGGAGGACAGGTGGGACGTGGCGTCGTCGGGAATCCGCGAGGCAACATCCCTTGCATGGCAGGGAGACGCACTGCTACAATAGCATCCCTTGTAGCCCTTGCGCGTCATAGTGTCTCGGGTCATCCTTGTCACATAAGATCGGAGTCGCAGTGTCGCAGTGATGGGAGACTCTCTTGAGGGCCTGGCCTCGACCGACCCATGCCCTCTGGACAAACCATGTTCTGCTAGAAAGCCGCCCTATGCCCCGCACCTCACCCCGCACCTCATATTCCTTGTGATCAATTGCATACCCATGTCTCGCCTGTCACCCTGCACCCATCCCTCCGACACTGCCTTGAGACCGCAGCACTTACAACGATGCAGCGTCGAGGGCTCTGTTACAGGTAAGACCGTCGTGCTGTCCGATTATGATGTGGTTGCTAGATGGTACGTTGCCTTTACGGCTCTGCATCCGGAGCATCAAACAGGGCCTCGCCGCCTGATGTGGCTCCCATCGTGCACCGAATCCCATAATCGGCTGCCACGAGGCCAGCGGCCTTCGGCAGACGGGCGGGGTGCAACGTCCCAACGTCCCGGTCGTGCCAGCACCCCATGTTCATGATCCTGCTGGTGAGGATTGCAGAAAGCCATGATCCTGACCCACATCGCCGAAAATCGCGCGGGGCAGGATGTCACGAGATCCAGGCCAGCCGCCCTGAGGGACCAGATGTACAGCAGGCCGCCGCTCACAAGGGCGCGCCGGGTTGTGTTGGCCTCTTGCACGTGCGTGCGCGCTCTGAGGCGGCGCCGCGCCTCTGTTCCCTCTGTGTCACCACCCGCCTTGGCCCGCAGCCCTACTGCTGAGCGGCTTTGGACTGCGAGGGACGCTGCCGGCCAGCATCGCGGAGCTGCCCAACCTGGCAGTGCTGCGGTTGGCGGACAACCCGGGTGGGTGGATGGATTGCATGACTGGGTGTGGTGGCGCACTTGTCGCCACGCACCCAGGGCGCAGACCGGGGCCCGGATATGGGAAGCCGCACGGACCTCCGCACTGCGTGGTGTCGCGAGTGCACTTTGTGACGAGGAGTGGTGGCCTGCTCTGGTGGATGCACTGCGGTGGTCTCACCAGTGTCAATAAGACGGCGCCATTTGGTGGCCTGCTTCCAGCCAAGGCGGCAGCACGCTCCCAATGAAGGCACGTGATGGGATATCATCATAAATACGCCCGTGAATCTGTCGCTTGCAGGGTTGGTTGGCGCGCTGCCCTCAGCGCTGCTGCGGAGCTCCTCCCTGCTGGAGGTGCGTGGCCGGGCGGCCGTCTGGCTCGAGCTCATGGCCCTGCCAGCATCACAGAGCGCAGCCGCTAGCACCGGACCCCACGAAGCGGCTGCGAGGCTGCAGCGGAGGGCCTTGGCGTGCACCATGGCCCGTTATGAAGCGGACCGTATGGCCCCGCGTCTGGCCGTCAGGGGCACATGCGGGCTTAGCGAGCCGGCGAGCGGCCCTTGTCACTCCCTCGCTGCGTGGCGGACGGGAGATACACGTACCCTCTTCCCTGTGGCTATTGCCGTCGGCGCGAAGTGGGCCGGCGACCCTTGGGCTCGGCATCCGTAATCTTCTGCCGCTCAGGGAACCGCCTGTCTTGAAGTGGCGGCACGGTCGCCTTGCTTGGCTGGGGTCCGACCTCCAGGCTGCGGAGTGCGTGGTTTACCTCACAGCCCAGAGAACCGTCTCAACTCGGACCGTGGCCTTTCGCGCGCGCGTGCGTGCAGGTGGATGTACGTGGAACTGGCATGTCGTACAGCAGTGAAAACGCATGGTCGGACGGGGCGCTGACGCAGGCCGCCGCGGGGCAGTCCTGTGAGCTGCCCGACGGCTTTGTGAGCTCGCAGGCGTACGTGCTCTACACCTCCGCTCCGCGCGACGCTGCTGAGGGTGCGTGCGGCTCCGCTGCTGCTATGTGGAGCGGGCAGCGGTTGTCTTGGGCGGAGCCTGGCCCTCTGGGGCTTCAGTCTTTTCAAACGGAAGCGTCAGAATGAAGAGCATGGGGCGATCAAAGGGCGACCCAGATGGAGTGCATATGGATCATGATGCTCCTTGCGTCCAGCGAACCACCCGTGTGCCCTGCCATACCCATGCCACTCAAGAGTATGGGTGACGGGCTGCGACATGCTGTGCGCCGCCCGCACGGGGGCCTGCTCCTCTTCGCTCGCTGTGCTGTCCCTCCGCGCCGCAAAACCGCAGTCGCCTGGCCAGGCGGGACCCTGGCGTGCAGCTCCTTCCTGTATCGCATGGCGAACGAAAGCGACGCGGCCTCCAGCCGCACTTCCGAACAGCAAGCCACAGCTGCAGCATCAAATGACGTAGACCTCCGGTCGGAGAATGCGGTGGCGGCCGACATCTACACGGCCAGTACGGCCCTCGCATCCGTGGCGGCGCCGACGCCCGTACCTGCCAGCGTCACAGTGCTGCTGTCGTCGCCCAGCTACTGGCACTACAAGTCGTGCGTCTGCCTGCGGGTGCTGGATGGTGGCTCGGGGTCACAGACAGAGGCGCCAGCGGGGCTGGAGGCGACGAGCCGAGGGCGGGTAGCGGACCGGTCGCGGAGGGCATATTTGGTGGATGAGGCCGCCGGGACGTCGGGCTCGGCGTCGAAGACTGCGACGAGTGAGGCAGCGGCGGACGGTGGCGGTGGGAGTGGCAGCCGCAGGGTGAGATTGGGAGAGCGGACGTATGGACGGCGCGTGGGGCTTTGGGCGCTCTTTCGGCGGAGTGAGTGACTAGTTTCTTATCGGCGGGGCGCTGTTGTGCAACCCGCCTCCCCGACACCAAACCCGATAGAGAACACTTTCCAAGGCGAATGGTGTGGCACCTGCGCCCATCAGGCCCGCCCCGAATCCGGACATCTCCCTTAGTTGCGTCCTCTTCTCAATCTCACAGGGAGCCGTCGTGCCGCTCAGTGTGATGCTTGGGGTGGTGATCCCCGTCGGCGTGGCGGGCGTCATCGCCTGGGCGTTGCTGGTGCTGGTGCTGGTGTACGGCCGCGGAGCGGCGCGCTGCAGCGCGAGCGGCGGCGGCATCGCGGCGGCCGCTGACGCAAAGCGGCGGACTTGGTTCCCGGTGCACATGCACCGGGTGCGGCGGGCGCCGTCTGGGCCGGGGTCGATCCTGCGCGTGGACGTGGCCTCGGGGCCATCCGTATTGGGCGCCATCGCCAGGGCGTCGCCGGCCTCGGGGCCGCCGCTGACGGCCGGGTCAGCCGGCGCGGGGGCTTCAGCGACAGCGCCCATGCTGGAGGACGACTCCTTTCCAGGGTCGATATCCGCAACCAAGCGCGCCAAGCCGCCTGGTGAGACCGGGTCCAGCTGCATGTCTTCCTGGCTCGCCCAAGACCCGGCTGCCAGCCTTCCCTTCGGCATCAACCGCGCCCTCTTGGCCTGTCGCAGGCTCATATCCGGCGCTCTTCGGGGACATGGTTACGCTGGTCGCAACGGGTGAGGGCCGCCGCTGCCTCGGGCCGTGGGGGAACGCGCTTGCAACACTGTCTTCGGGAGGGACCTGCGTCAGGCCCGGCCGTCCAAACTGCGGGATGCGCTCTCCACTGCGCTCTCAACTGCTCCCGATGCTCCGCCAGCAGGCCTCTATGGCACGCCTGCCACGTCCTAAGGGGCCTGGGGCGGTGCGTCTCGGTGTGCGCGCGCGTGAGTGCACCGTGTGCTCTGGCAGTGACCCGCGCGGGCCGCCTCGTTCCCATCCACCGTGCGCGCTTGCCGCTCGATCCCTGACCCTTCCGCCCGGCCCCGCCCCCCCGCCCTCCGGATCTCCAGACGTGGAGGGCAGCACGGAGCTTTGGGAGTGGCAGCCCGACGTCATGAACTACGCGCTGGCGCTGCACGACCGGCTCGCCCGGCTGACCATTGCCGCTTGCTGTGGATATGAGGTGCGCGCACCAGCAGCGCAACTCAGCATATATACGCGGTTGGGACGTATCGCACCCCACAGCGGGAAGAGCGCATAGGGGTGTTGCCCATGGAGCCGGCACATCATTGGCGTGCCGTGATACGGAGTCCTTGAGCGCGAAGCGCATATCCTGCCCGGTCGCGTCGTGGCTGGTTGCGTGAGAAGGAACCAGCCCGGAGGTCTTCTCCCGCTTTTGGCCCAGTGCGTCGCTGCGGTTGCCGCTTGCAGATCACCACCGAGGGCGACGCCTTCCTGGTGGCCTTCCACGACCCGGTGGACGCGGTGCGGTGGGCGCTGCTGCTGCAGTCCGCGCTGCTCAAGCTGGACTGGCCGCCGCTGCTGCTGGAGCACCCGCTCTGCAGACCCAGGCCGCTGGTGCCCGCCGCAGCGGCGCCGGCGCCGCCGCCGGCGATTGTAGCCTCCGACGTGGGCGCGGCAGCGGCACCCGCCAGGGCTGCCGCCGCCGCCGGGACGGGCGGCCCCGCGCCGCTGCTGGTGCTGTTCAAGGGGCTATCAGTGCGGATGGGCATCGCGACCGGGGTGCCGTCGGCTGTACGGGAGCACCCGGTGACGCGTCGTACACAGTACACGGGTGCCGTACTTCGGCTTGCGACGGGGATCGCGGAGCTGGGGTCGGGCGGGCAGATCCTGGTGGAGCCCATGACTTTCAAGGGGATACACAACAAAATTGAGGAGCTGGACGTCGTGGAGGCCATGGTTCGCGAGCTTGCAGGTGTGTTTGTGTGTGCGCGTGTTTGCATGTTTTGAGGGTGCACTGCATTGGAAACTCTGGCTGAGCCTTGGCGCAACCAGGTCGGGCCGCTTGCATAGGGCCCCGCCTGACCTGCGACGAAGGCGCCCACATGGACCCACTTCTATTGATACCCAGCTGCAGTTGCAGGCCGAGTGCAGACGTACGAAACGCGCGACAGTGGGAGCGTACACCCTGAGTTCACGATGAGCTGCTGCCAGGTGTCAGTGATGACCGCAAAAACCTCAATTCCTACCCAGCTAATGCACCTGCCCCCGGGGCCATACCGCAGACAAGGTGAACGCCAAGTCAAGCCCGCTGTCCGGAACCAACGTGGCAATAGAAGAGGACCCTCTCGCGAATTCCACGGACAGCTCACGGCAACTGCCGTACGGTGGCGGCGGCGGCGGCGGCGGAATGGGCGGCGGCGGGCCACCCGGCGACGTTTCGCACCACATGCGCCCGCGGCCCTCCCTCAGCCGCCATGCCAGTCACAGCTCCCGGCAGCCGATGCCCTTCAAGAGCCTCTCCCGAATGTCCATTGGTCAGGCCCCCGGGTACCATGACCCGAACAACCGCCAAATGTTCCGCCGGGCCAGCTGGGCGCGGGGGGCCGCGGGCGCGCCCGCCGCAGGGACCTCCTCGTCATTGCCGCCACCCCGCGCCATGCAGCACACGCTGGGCCGTGCACACCCGGGTATGTCGCCGTTCGTGGCGACATACGGCGTTCCCGCGGAGGTCGCCATGGGCAGCGGTCGGCTGGCGGGCGCCACGCTCGGCGGCGGCCCCGGCGTCCCGACGGCGGTCGCGTCTCGCGGCATCTACGCGGCGAGGTACGCCGGCGGCGCGTTCGCGGTTGGCTCGCCCGCGCAGGAGGGAGTCGGCGGCGGCGCGGCCTACCTCAGCGCCTCCAACTTCGGTTCGTCGCTGATCCTCAACTCCTTCGGCTCGCCGGCCAACGGCGTGCACGTCGGGACCCACATGATGCCGAACACCGGGGTGCCGCCGCTGGGCGTCCTGAGCTCGGCGAGGGGCTCAAGCGACTGGTGAGGCGTGACCGGCTAACAGGACCAGCAGGCCAAGGCCGGGCGGGCAGGGCGGGCGGGCAGCAGCATCAGCAGGACAGGCGGGCGGGCAGGGCGGGCGGGCAGGGGAACCTAACAGCAGCCTGAAACCCTCGAGCATGGACAGGCAGGGTGCGATTGGCTGCGACGCGACGGGACGGGACGGTGTGGGGTGCCTTGGATGATATGGGATGGTTTGGATGGGGGCGGGGTTTGATTTCATCGAGGTCTGAGGCCTGGGTTGCCTCTTTGCGCGGGCAGGCCAGTGGGGCGGGTGCCCGTGCCCCGGCCTTGCCGCACGTGACCTTTCCGTGACAGCCACTCGAGGAGGGAGGACGAGGGTGTAAGCTGATCCTCCTCCTCCCGGAGGACTCGCGCTTCGCCGCGGCCTCCTCTCTCCTCTCTCTTCTCTCTCCCGGCGCCTACCTTGCTGGAGCGCCCTGCCAGGTACCGTATCCCAGCGACGCAAACCGGATCTCGCCACGTGTATAGTCAAGTACGCAGTCAAGTACGCAGTCAAGTTCAGCAAAGGATGACTATCACCAAACTCATGGCCCCACCACCGATGCGCTGATCCCCTCCCTCAGGATCGCGGTCCACCAGGCGCTGCTGGGCTACGCCAGCAATAACGGGACTCAGACGGTGCTGCAGTCGTTGTACGGCAGCAACACGTCGAGGCACTCCCGGCCGCTGACGCCCTTCGGTGCGGGCCGGCGCGCCGGGGCACTGCCGGGGGCGTGAGAGGGGCCGCGCGGGGCGGGTCGTCGTGACGTCTAGGGCCCAGAAGTGGCTCAAGGGGTTCCTTGGGCGGAGGAGACCGGATGGAACCGGGCGATGGGGCGCTGGTGATTGTTATGATGGGCGATGAACGGGTGCTAGTGCCGCGCAGCAGAGGACACCCGTTGCTGTCCCGCCCCCGTGCCCGCGTCCGCCCCGAGACCCCACGTCTGTGTAAGTCCGCTAACCCCCGCACCCCGCCCTCACACGGTCTCGTCTCCTCTCCTGCGCGCTCGTGCAGATCTGGCAGCCTTGCTGGGCAGCCGGGCCTCAATGGAATCGGCCTCAGCAGCGGCCGCGCCCGCGCCGCTGGGCAGCCTCGTGTCGGGTCCGACACCGGGGGGTGCGGTGATGCAGCCGCCGGCGGCGCGCTCCAACCTGCAGGGCCTGTTCCTGCGCTCCTTCGCCGTCACCGGCAGCGAGTCCAACTCCGGCAAGCGCACCCACGGCGTCATCCTGCCGGGGGACCTGATGCACGAGCACCACGCGCGCTCGAGCGCAGTCTTCTCCGGCGCCCACCCCGGTCCCGCGGTCGCCTCCTCGACGACATCGTCGACAAGCAACAACCTCCGCTCATCAGTGGCGCCGTACACCGGGCCGCCGGCGTCATCGTCGGGGCCCGCGGTGACGGCAGCAGCGGTGCCGCCACAGCCGTCGGCCATCGCGGGGCCGCTGCCGATCGCTGCTTCCGACCCAATAGCAGAGGCGGCGACTGGCGGCGGGGCCGCTGCGGACAGCGGCGTGGGCGCCGCCGCCGCCGCTGCCCTGCACCGGGTCGGCGTTGCTGGCAGCAGCAGCGATGCCATGGGCAGCGGCATCGGCAGCGGCGCCGGCAGCGGCAGCGGCGCCGGCAGCGGCGTCGCCTCCGCGGTCGCGGCACGGGCGCCGCCGGGAACCTTCCTCTCCACCACCATGTCTTTGGACAACTTCGCGGACCTGGCGGCCGTGACGCTCCAGGGAGGGTTGTTTGGCGGCCACTACAGCAGCATGGTCGATAGCTCCGCCATCCGGCAAGGGGAGGGAGGAAGCGACCGGCAGCCGACAAGCGGCGCCAACGGCGCCGCGCCGTTGCTCCCGGGCAGCTCCGGCGGCCGGATCGGCAGCTACAGCCTCGTAGGTCGCGCGCAACACCATGGCTCCTCCGCGTCGCCCAACTTCCAGGGCCCACAGCCCATTGCGGAGGGCACGGAGCAGCCGCCGGTGCCTGGCGGCGGCGGCAGCGGCGGCGGTGCGGATGCCCAGGAGGGCGTGCGCGTGGAAGCCGCCAGCGTCGCCGTCACCACGCTCTCCACCGTATCAGCCGCAGCCACCGGGATCAGCACCCAGGCATCCTACGCGTCGCCCGGCGGCTCCAGCGGCGGCGGCGGGCAGCGGCTGAGCTCCCTGGCTGCCGGCCTTCCCACCTCTGGAATGCGGAGGAGGGCGTTGGCGCCGCCGGAGCTGATGATGATATCCTCCGGCGCCCGCAGCGGCGGCCGCGACTGCGGCACACATCCCGTCGAGGAGGAGGACGAGGACGAGACCCTCCTGGAGCTGTTGATGAACACGGCGGGCTCGAGCGGCCAGGGCCGCCGCTCCGGTGCGCCGCAGGTGGGAAAGCCGGACTCCCTAGGGCGCCAGTCCCAGTCGACGCCGCGGTCCCGCGGCTCCCCCTCGATCTCCATGGCCGTGCCGGCGCCACGCGTGCCGCCGATCTCGCCGGGACGGTGGCTGATAACGCCGCCAGAGGCGGTGCTGGGTGACGGAAGCGCGGCGCCGGCGGCAGCAGCGGCTGGAAGCTATCCCGTGGCGGCTCTGGTGGCGGAGGCAGCGGCCGCGGCGGCGGCAACCCACCTGCAGGTCCCGCTGGGGTCGTCGCCGGCGGGGTTGCCGCACCCCATGCTGGGTGCCGACGCCGCCGGCGCGCTGGTCTTTGTGGACGAGCGGCCTCCGCGCAGCACTGGCGGCGGCAGCTCCGCTGCCGCCGGACCTCTACGCGAAGACGGCGCCAACGACAGCTGCGGCGGCGGTGGCGGCGCCGTCAGTAACGACCGTGGTGGCCGCATCAGTGGCCTCGGCGACCCGGCCAGCCCCGCCGGCAGCGCGCCCAGCGGCGGTCTGGTGGGGCAGGAGAGCTTCAGCTTCGCGCCGGTGGTCGTACAGCAGTTCGCGGCCGGCCGGCACGCACGCACGGTGGAGGTGCAGCGGAGTAATCCGATGCTGCACGGCGGCGACAGCGGCATTGAGGAGGGCACCGCGGCGCAGGTGCGAATGCAGCGTCCCGCGGGGCAGCAGCACCCTGCCGACGGCTTGCCGCGGCACATGCGCCGGTCCTTTAGCTGGCGCGAGCAGCAGGGCGCGGAGGTGGGTGGCGGCGCTTGAAATGTTAGGACCTTCGTGCTCATGACCTTGCGCCGCGACCCGTGGCATTCGGGCGGAAGGGAACCACCTCGGGACGATTAAGCCAGCATGCCGGCTAGGGCGGAAGGAGGGACGATATTAGCCAGCATGCCGGCTGGGGCGGAAGGGAACAACTTCGGGACGATTAAGCCAGCATGCCGGCTAGGGCGGAAGGGAACAACCGAGGGACGATATTAGCCAGCATGCCGGCTAGGGCGGAAGGGAACAACCGAGGGGACGATATTAGCCAGCATGCCGGCTAGGGCGGAAGGGAACAACCTCGGGACGATTAAGCCAGCATGCCGGCTAGGGCGGAAGGGAACAACCGAGGGACGATATTAGCCAGCATGCCGGCTAGGGCGGAAGGGAACAACCGAGGGACGATATTAGCCAGCATGCCGGCTAGGGCGGAAGGGAACAACCGAGGTCGTTCATGGACGGCCGCCGCAGCGGAACCAGTCGTTCATGGACGGCCGCCGCAGCGCCTCACAGCTCTCGAGGTCATGCCTGGTCTGGCGCCGGCGCTCCCGAAATCCGGGGCGTTCGGGTTGTGCGAAACACCTGTTGCGTTGCTCGACACCATGTGTAAGAAGCGCTGCTTGTTGTTGCGGTGTGGCTGGGTACCGGTGTCCTGTCCTTCCAGAGCGGCACCAGAGGCTTCAGCAGGCGGTCATTAGCCAGCTCGGCGCAAGGCGATGCCGAGGGCGTGCGGGCGCCCCGAGGGGGAGGCTGGCCCGCGCCCGTCAGTCCGCTGCGGCGCGTCATGCATCCGCCGCAGCACCGCACGGTCTCGATCGAGGAGGGCACTCTGACGGCACTGCAGGAGCAACAGCAGCTACAACAACAGCATCGGCCGGCATCGTCACTGCCGTCATCGTTGGCGTCGTCGCCGCCGAATGTGTACGGCGGTGTACGACACAGCGGCGTCGGCGAGCTGCGGCGTGCGCTGAATGTGGGACTGGAGGCGCAGGGGGGCCTTGCCGACGGTGGCGGCGTCGCCGCCGGGGCCTACCCGGATGGTGGCATGGGCGCAATGCCGCTGCCGCCGCCGTCGCCGCCGCTGTCGATAGCGGGAGCCCCTGACGACAATTGCGGCGGCGGCGGCGCCGTGGACTGTTCAATGAACACGGGATCCTTCAGCAGCACCGGCACGAGCGGCGGCATCCCTGTTTTCAGGCGTGAGTCCGGCACCCTCCGTTCGCCCGGCCTGCACGGGTCCGCGCACTACCACTTGCCGCCGCATCCGTATTTCCATCACGGCCACCACAACTACCCGACGGGCGCGGCGTCGCACGCGCCCGTGCACCGCCTCGCCGCCTCCAACACCGGCAGCGGCGTCGGCGGCCTCGGGGCGCGGGCCCTGGCGTCCGTGCACGACCCCGGTGATGAGGACGACGGCGACAGAGGCGAGCCCGACGCCGCGTCGGGCCCCTACCATGGCGGCGACAGCGGCACTGCTGCCGCCGCGGTCGCCGCGACTGCCGCGGGCGTCAGCACCGCCGCCTCATCTCCGGTCGGGCATCCCCGATGGGCTGGCGCCGCCGCGCCCGGCAGCGCTGCGGCCGCCGCCCTCGGCACCGGCGGCGGCGCCGGCGGCGGCGGGTCCCTGCACGGCCCCCATCGTATTCAGAGCGGCGGACACTTGCACTTGCACAGCGCGGCCGGGGGCATGTCCGCGGGCTCGGTGCCGGCTTGGGCAGCACTGGAGCTGGGCTCCCTGCACGGCCGCCTGCCAGCTATGCTGCTGGCAGCCGGCGGCTCCGGGATAGATAGAGGACACGAGAGCCTGACGCTCGCGCTGCCAAGCGGCGGCGCCAGCGGCGTCGGGAGCTTCCTGGCGGGGCGGCTGTCCGCTGCGCAGCTGGCGGGGCCGTACATCCTGGGCTCGCTGCGGGGCCGCGGCAGCCGGGCAGCCAGCGACGCCGGCAACGGCAACGGCGTCGGCGTCGGGGAGCTCTTCCGCCAGTCGCTGCTCGCGGCGGCCACCGTGCCATCAGTGGCGCCGCCGCCGCCGCCGCCGCGCCCTGGGTCCGCGGTCGGGACTGAGCCGGGAGCCGCAGGGGCGTCGCCGGTCCTGGCCGCGTCTTCGGCGGCGGCGGTGGGAGCTGCCACGCTGGCCGCCTCCGAGGCCCCGTTTGGTGGCTTTTCTGGGCCGCCGATCGGCGCAGGCCCCAGCATGCTGCCCAGCGGGGCGGCCGGCAGCTATATGCCGAGCGGGGCAGCCGGCAGCGGCTTGGCGCCGAGCGGCCAGGGAGTGGGGCTGGGCGGGGCCAGCATGGGCGCCGCCGCGGGGGGGAGTGAGATGGGGAGCTCACCGCCGCTGTCGATGGTATCGCAGGGGCCAGCGGCGGGCGTAGCGGGGGCCAGTACGGTCGCCGGCCGGGGGCCGAACGTCCGGCCGCCACGCACCACAACAGTGCCCGGACACAGCGGCTTTGCCGGTCCCGGCAGCGCAGTAGGGGGCGGCGGCGCCGCCGCCCCCGCCGCCGTGGCATCTGGGGCCGGCGTGGGCCCCTGGCGCACGGCCTACAGCAACCTGACGGCTGCGGACATCGAGGCGGCGACGGGATACGCCGCGGGCATGTGGGCCCGGGCGCGTGGTGCGTCGGGGCGGGTGGGGTTCAATGTGCGTCATGCTGCATGCCGGCCAAGGGACGATGAGTGCTTCACGTTTGGACGGATGGGCTGGTCCTGTTTTCGACTTGACCAAATTAAATTCAGGATGGAAGGGTAAATCCGGTGTTTGTCATCAAGGCGGGCGGAAGCGCATGGTGGACACACCTCCCGGTTTCCTGTCATTCCGCGTAGCACTACTCACAAAGGGTGCGGCCACCCGCCGACACCCTGCCCCGCTCTCCTTCCCACGCGCTCGAATGCCGTCTGAAAGCAGGTTGGGGGCCGCAAGCGGGCCCGGGCCAGTGGCAGCAAAGCAGCTTCGCTGCCTCCGACGCGACCGGCGGCGCGGGCCGCAGCAGCCGCACCTCCCTGCCGGTGCTGCTGCCGGAGGGCGGCGCGTCAGGGTCGTTGGCGGGCGTGGCGCTGCTGCCGACGCCGCGGGCCTCCGGGGAGGGTCTGCTGCTGATGCTGCGCTCCGCCATGGCGCAGGAGGTCAGCGGCGCGGGCGCAAACATGACCGCCAAGGAGGCGGCAGAGCTGGCCAATGTGAGGGCGGGGGCTGGGCCGGGGTTGGGGTGAAGCGTGAGACCAGCCCAGAAGTCCGGGGCGGGGGGCGTCGAGGGGCGACGGCAGATCGGATCGGGTTGGTAACAGTCTTGATCCGCAACAGCGGGTCTTCTAGTAGGGGTAAAGGGCTGGGATCGCGGCAACATGGCGTCTTTACGGCAGAGGACCATGCGCGGTACCGCAAAAGGATGTTGCAATGCACCATGTGCGCACGGCGGCCCGGTGCGGCCGGGGCTGAGGGCATAGAAGGGTGGAGGTTTCCGTGACCCATCCTGAACGCGCTGCAGGGGTAAGTATGGACCGGCGGATGCGGGCGTGGTGTGGGGTGTAAGCGCAAGGTTGGGAGCTCTCTGCGCGCAGCGCCGGGCGAGGGCTGGGGCCAATCATGGCCAAACCAATGCAGAGGAGGAATCCAAAGGACGCATACCGGTTGGTGCATGAACTTGTGAGGACGGCTGTCAAGGATTTTTAATTGCCGGTTACATTTCATAGCCAGGCTCGTCGAGCCCTGTGTGCATGTGCATGTGTGCGCGTTGGTTGTGTATCTGCTGCAGGAGGATGTGGGCGACAGGCTGGACGGCGAGTCGGAGGAGGCCCCTTACAGCCGGGCCGTCTCGGCTGTGCGACAGATCGGTGCGCTGGGCGAGGCACCGGGCGCCGCCCACGCCCCGGGTATCTCCGCCGTGCAAGAGCAGCAGCACTTGGCAAATGCCACCGGCAGCGGTGCGTTCCGTTCCGTTCCGTTCCGTCCATTCCTCGGCCGGGATGTGCGTGTGCGCGTGTGTTGCCAGCAGGGCTGTGTCGCTGCGGGGCGGAGTGAGGACCGAGCGGTGGCGTGGATGCCCGTGACCGGCAGGTGGTCCTGATACGGTAGCTGGCGCCGCGTGGCACGTGGGCAACGTTGAGACGCCGAACCAAACCAAGTCTCCACACTGCCCGCACGTACCCTATCCAAAAAACCCTCCCGGGCGTTTTCAGCCGCGACCATCAGCCGCCTTCCAAATAAGGCGGCGGGCGGGACCACCAAGCGCAACCCGTGTGCCGCATCCCTCGTCCCGCGCGAATCCGCTCCTGATGGCGATCCCCTCCCTCCCGGCACGTGCCTCCTCGCGCGGCAGGTTCCATCAGCCCCATCGTCGGCCCTCGCCGCGTCCCAGAGGACGACGGCGGTTCCACTGGCGCTGCCGCTGCCGCTGCGGCTGCGGCACGGCCCCCGGCGAGTGGGCACCGCGGCGTCGGGTCGCGGCGCGCGGCTCCCGGACGCACCTCCGTGATGGAGGGGCGGGCGCTGAGCCTGATCCGCCGCGTGCGGCTGCTGCACGGCCATGGGTCGAGCCCGGCGATGCTGCAGAGGGCAGGCTCGCTGTCAGCGAAACGGCTGCTGTGCGCATCCGCCCATGCGGGTGCGGATGCGGCGCAGGAGACCGAAGGGTCGCAGAGCACCGGGGATGTGCACTTGCCACCGGGCTTCTCGGTGGCCGTGGCGGGAGCGGCGGCGCCGCCGCCGCAGGCGGGAGCCGGGAGGGGGCGGCGGCTCGACGTGTTGGAGCGGCGGAAGTCCTCCGTCGAGGTGTTGCCCTCCGCCGCCGCCGCGGAGGGTGGGGAGCATGACGTCTGCCGCTCGCCGCTGTCGTACAAGCTGCTCGGCGAGAAGACGAAGAACATGCGGAGGTGGGTGTCAGGCTGGGGCGTCGGTGCGCGTGTCCCTGTGCCCCTGGCCGCACTCGCCGGTGGCAGTCCGTGCTTTGCGTGCGCATCCGTCATTCCGTTGCGCTCACCACGCCCACTCCCGCCTGCCCTCCGCGCCACCACCTGCCCGCGGGCCTCTCTCTCTCCCTTGCGGGCTCGCGGGCTCTGCTGAACGCAGAGATGGTAGAGCTCATGGCAGCTCAGCGAAAGACTCCCGGTCGGGGTAGGGTAGGGGTCGCTACACACGGGTCAGCACCTCGCGGGCCTTGGCCAGCGTCAGGCCCGGTTCACACAACACTCCCACACAGGCGTGTTTCTTAAACATATACAGTTATACACACAGTCGTTGGGCGCCACTCGGCCCCTCGCATGTCACGCACTCCTGTTCTGCCTGCTTAAATAACACACAGTCGTTGTATTACCGTATGCCTTGCCACCGGCGAACGGTGGTCATCCCTTCCATGGTTGAGGGTGCGCCACTGCCAGGCTGGTATGCGGGCATCTCCTGGGCGCTGCAGCGGCGCCCCCGGCACGTCACGTGCGCGGCCTCACCACCGACGAGCGGTTCTATCGTGATGGCCTGCCTGCCACCTGCAAAAACACGCGCTCCCAAGGGCTACTTGACCTCCTGTCCCGACAAACTTGCATTTGATTATACGCCTGCTTGCCTGCCTGCCTGCGTAACTGCGTTACTGCGTACCCGCCTGCCTGCCCTCAACACCCTCAGCCTGGCCAAGCTCCAATTCGGCCACATGACGGCACGCTCGGACCGGACTCCCTCCGCCTCCCAAACCATCGCGGTCTCGGCGTCCGCGTCCGTGCCACCCGCCGCCGTGGCTGGGCCGCAGTCGACGGCGGCGGCTGCTGCGGCGGCGCCAGCAGCCTCGGGCCCAGGCCCGGTCGCGTCGTCGCCCGCATCCGCGGGCCCCAGCGGCCCACAACCGTTGCCAGGGGCGCCGGCGACTGCAGCGTCGCCGGGCCGCTCGGTGCCGGGCGGCGGTGAGGCACGGCAGCCGGGCCCCAGCGAGGCGAGGCGGGGCGGCACGGCGAGTCACTCGCTGGTGGTGATCGACATGGGGGTGCACCGGCTGCAGCTGCCGGCGCTGGGGCCTGCGTACGCGGATGTGTACGACGGTGTGCAGGTGCGTGACATGCATGGGTCGTCCGGGTGCGCAGCTTCGGTGCGACATCAATGGGCGGTGTCGAAATGCCTGCTGGGTATTTGTTAGTTGGTCAGTTACACGATGGGGGCTCTTCCCTGAGAGTCTCAAACCAGACCGCGCAAGGATTTAAACGAGCCGAGGACCCCTTGACCTTATACATGGGACCGAGGAACTTTAACAATTTGTTTTCGTGCGAGCCGCGAGTAGGTTGCATTTTGCGGAGGGAGGCTCCCCCAGCAGGGGAGGGGGAAGGCTGGAGGGATGCGCCCGGGAAAATGCGGATGGGGCCGCATTTTCCCGGGCGCCTCCCTCCAGCCTTCCCGCACGACTTGCCCCTGCCGACACCTCCCCAACCTTCCCCCTCCCCTGCTGCCTTCCCGCCTTTCCGCCCCCACACCGCGCCGGCCCCAGGTCATCCAGCTGCTCCCCGCTCACCTGAAGCACCGGGCCGCGTACCAGCCGCCGCTCAAGTCGCTGGCGCAGCTGGCGCCCGGCTTCTTCGATGCGCCGGGCGCTGCACAGGTGCGGGTTGTTTGGGGGCTTGTACCGCATACCGTAGTTAATGTCATGTGGCTTGGGGCTTGGGGAGCAGCAGGATGTAGCTGTCTCGAATGCGACCATAATGGCATAACAGGGCAGCCATCCAGATTGCTATGTTTCCTATAGAGATGTTCCCTACAGAGATGTTCCGCCTGGTCGCTCGCAGGCCCTCCTCCCCTGCCCCCCCGGCCAGCCGCTCTCCTTCCCGCGGCTGTCGCTGATGTTCATCCAGCCCGCCGGCTACTCGGCAGTCGCCAACGCGAACCTCGAGGTCGCGGAGCGCAGCGGCGCCGTGTTCTGCGCGGCGGTACGGGAAGTACTGCAGATGTACGGCGCGTACGAGTGTCAAGAGTACGAATGTACTTTCATGGTGGCGTGCACCGGCCCACGGGTCGCCGCGGAGGCGGGGCTGGCGCTGCACGAATGGCTGCTGCAGGTGCGGGCGCGTACCCCACCAGCAACGATTCTGGCGCGCGGGTCGCGCGCTCTGGCCTGCGCCCCGCGGATTCCTTATTTTGAATAAATTAGTACTGCTTAGGCTGAAGTGCGTTAAAAGCCCGAGCTGACAGGCCCTGCCGGTCGGGACTGTACTGGACTGCGCCGCACAGTTGGGTCCCTTGCATGCCGACACTGGAACCTTGCGGAGTCTAGATTGATTGCCTGCCCCCGCGGTGGCACGGCGCGCAGGCGGACTGGCCGGCGGACCTGTTCGAGCACGCCTCGGGCCGCCTGGCGCTGGGGCCTGACGGCCGGCCCCAGCTGAGGTGAGGTCAGCCAGCGGGCGCAGGACACCCAGCTGGCACACCGAGAGCGTTCAGCGAGAAATCCGCCCGACCCACCCAGGCCCATGACACCTACCGAGAGTCCGTGTGATTGTAGGCAGGCATGGCAGCGTGCGCGATATGCGTCGGGCATACCTGAGTCCAGAAGTGCCCGTATTCCACACATGGCATGCCATGCGAGCCGGTGTGGGCCTCCCTGTCGCCTCGGGGATCAACGGCCCGCTGTTCACGGGCTCCGCGCCTGGTCGTAGACTCACGCAATGTTCGTACACGCCGTGAAGTCCATCGCTGCCGACCCAGCCTGGGGCCGCTATCGCAGCAGCGTCCGTTCGTCTCCCCTCCCTGCACACCTTCCACCACCCTCCCCACCCACCCTCTCCACCCCCCAGGGGCTTCCGCGCCAAGGTGGGTATCTTCACGGGCGTGCCGCTGTCCGTGGTGCCCCACGCCACCACCGGGCGAGCCGACTACTTCGGGGCCATGGTCAACCGGGCGGCTAGGCTCATGGCGGGGGCCAAGGCGGGGCAGGTGGGTGGAGGGGGCGGACAGGCTCATGGCGGGGGCCAAGGCGGGGCAGGTGGGTGGATAGGGCAGTCGTGTGTAGGCGTCATGCATGCCAGGGAAACGTCACCACCAGGGGTCCCCTTGGCAGCACCTGGGCCCGCCGGGTGAGGACACAATAGACCTACCTTTCTCGCAGTGCACATCGGCGAATGAGTTGCCGACTCTGAATCGTGCGGGGTAGGACCGAGAATCGCACCCGGGACCCTAACGACAAGGAGGAGGATGATCTGTGTGGTTGCCCGCTGGGTCCGGGGGGATTTTCAGCGGCAGAGCGGTTGGTGGGAGGTGAGGCAGGCGGGGCGACAGGGCGACGTCCACCTGCGACACACCAAGGTTGCCGAATTCCCCGAATCTGCAACCGGCCCTTACCTGACACCGCGCAGACGCAGGTAGCAGGCAGAAGTACCCCTGACCGCCGCCCGGCGATGCAATGGCATCGGCTCCGCACTGACCTGCAGGTCGCCCAGCCACGTCCACTTGCCCCCGCCTCCCGGCTTCATCGTTTACAGGTCCTGGTGGATAAGACCTCGGGCCTGGAGCTGCTGCGGGAGTGGCGGC
This sequence comes from Eudorina sp. 2006-703-Eu-15, assembly GCA_003117195.1. NCBI lineage: Eukaryota > Viridiplantae > Chlorophyta > Chlorophyceae > Chlamydomonadales > Volvocaceae > Eudorina > Eudorina sp. 2006-703-Eu-15. Next base: position 1,196,675 of record BDSI01000019.1, read on the forward strand.
AGGTCGCACTGGACGCGGCCGCCGCGGCCGCCACGGCGGCGGCTGCCATGTCGAACATGGGTATGTTTGTGCCTGGCTGGTTTGGGTGATTGATGGTGCAGGGTCGGAACGCGGCTTTTGACCGGGCTGGTTGGGTGGGGCCTAGAGCACAGCACGTTGGGGGCAGCGGCGCGCGATCCCGTTGGTCTGCTGCGGTGTGGCGCGGCAGTGCGCGTAGATCTGTACTTGACCGGCATCCGCCTCCCGGCTGGAAGAGCTGAAAAGGCTGGACAGCGCCCTGGGGGGTTTCCACTGCGCGGCCGCGGCAATCGCGGGCAGACGCAGTTCATGAAGATATCCAATTCTTCGTCTTCTTTGACGCTGATTGCATCTCGACCGTGTGGGATCAGGGTCTGCGGCTGCCGACCGGGAGCGGTTCTGCCCTAGGTCCACCAGGCAGAAGTATCTGCCTCTGCCCGTAGGCGGCTGGTGTAGGCCACGTAGCGCGACTGCTTCTGCTCCCTCCACGGTCTCTGCTGTGGCTGGCTGCCTGGCTGGCCGTTTGCCTGCACCACTGCCTGCCCATGTGCTCAGCGGCCGTTCCCTCGACTGCGTGAGATACGGCATCCCGGCGTGTTCCTACGGCTCCCAACCCGCACAGAAGCGCCCCTGGGTAGCTCCGTGGACGAGGTGCTGACCGCCCGGACCTCTCCGGCGGCCCAGATGGCGGCGGTGGCGGCCGAGGCCGCCAAGCCGCTGGTGCCGGGGCTGTCATTGCGGCTTGTGACGGCGGAAGGTAAGGTAACCGTGTGCCGTGTGCTGCAGCGCTGGCCTCCCGCACCCGTGCTCGGCCACCGTCCCAGGGGCGGGGCTCCCCGCTGCTATGCGCTACTTGTGGTGTATGGTGGCGCGCCGCTGACGGGTTGTATTCAGGTTGTGCTCACCCGCAGTGGTGCGGTGCAGTTGCCACGAAAAGGGCCATTGACTGTAGTCCATATACTCCGCCGCCTCCCACCGGCTGTGCAGCTGAGCGCTGCTCCTTCCTCTCGCCATGGATGTGGAATGGTGATGCCACGCAGGGGTGGCACCCGCCTTGGGGTTACACCAGCCGCCTTCGCCGGGCCTTTCCGCGGGGCAGCGGGCCGGACCGCCATCAGCGGGAAGCCCTCGGCAGCGTCCCTCGCCGTTTCGGCTTGTTCCCGTGTCCGCCGGCGAGGACACAGCGCCGGGCTCCACAACGTCGCCCCCAGCGACCGGACCCCACGCGCACATCCTGGGGGAGCCGTGCGGCGGCCCCGCGAAGGGCCTGGGGACGCATCTCGCGGCCGATGTCCTGGGGCCGCTGCCCTCCATTGCAGCCACTGTGCCTCCGCTGGGACCCTCCGGCGGCAGCACGGGCAGCACACGGCCTCATGAGGCTCCGCAACCGCACCGTGCCGGCGCGGTGCCGGGCCGTGGGCCCGGTCACGGCGCGGAGGCCGGCGTGGGCCGCGGTCTCAGCCGCGATTTGGAGCCCGGGCAGGCTGCAAGCGGCATCGCAAGCAAACCGCCGGACAGCCCGACGGCTTCAGTGGCCGCGGCAGCTGCGGCTGGGAACGCCGGCAGGGAGACCGGGGCCGTGCCAACACCGCAGTCGCTGAACCCCGGCCTGGCGTTTGAACACTGCCTGGCGACGCTTGCGGCCAGCGCGCTGGCATCTTCGGCGCGCGCCATGGTTGTCCCGACCGCGGTACAGGTGGTTGACTTGGGCGAGTTCAAGCTCAAGGGGTTGCAAAGTGGGCAGCCTGTGGTGGCGCTGCAGCTGCGGCCGGGCACCGTCTCGGGATTGGCGGGGGTGGAAGCGCGAGGGGCGGCCGCGGTGGTGGCCGCGGTCGGGGCCCTGCCGGAGGCTAGCGAGGCTGCGGCCGCAGCGGGGTCAGCTGCGGCGGTGGAGGGCAGGACCGCCGGCGGGGCTGCCGCGGCGGGGACTGGGCCAGGAGGAGCTCGCGTGGATGCGGCCGCGGGGCCGGAGATGGCGGCGCTGGGCAAGAAGGCGGCGCTCATGCAGGCGGGCAAGGGCCTGCTGGATGAGGTGCTGGTGGCGTTGCCGGTGCCGCTCAATGGCGCGCTGGGGGTGGGGTCTTAGGGGTGCTTGGGCGGGGTGTGAAAAGCGGGAAGGGGCGGGCAGCTTCGGGGCAGAGGTAGGCGCGCAGGCGTGCGCGCAAAACGTTCCTTAGCACGCGGGCGAGAGGGATGTAGGGCGGCATATGGATGCAGCTGTCAGGGGCGGGGGCGTTGCCGTGGATGCGGTTAAAAGATGGGTCGTGGTTGTTTGGTTGATTTCCTTGGTATGGCGTGGGTGGGAGGCGGTGAAGTTAATGGTGTCCCCAGTACTGGATCGGGGGGGACTGCTCATTACGTGTTGATGTGGGCTGGGGCCTCCGGGTGCAGGTTGCGGCTTGCGAACTGCTGTTGAAGGTCGTCGGCGTTGGCCGTGCCCTCCGGGCAGTGGGGCATGTGTTCGCATGCGGGCCTGCCCGAGCCGCGAGGAGCGGATCCGCGGATTGGTGTGCCGCCGTCGTGGTGTCGGGCGCTGTGTTTGGCCCCGGGTTGGGGCCACGCGCCGTTCGGCCTGCTAGGAAAGCAAACCGTGTTGCGTTGTGTTTGGGCGTTGTGTTGTGTTGTGATGTGGTGCACGGGAGCTGCGCGAGCGGTTGCGATATGATGCGGTTGGTCGTATGCTGGGTAGAGGACCGGGCGCATTCTGTACTGAATGCGCCCACCGCCGCACTCAAGACCACGTCACGGATCGGTCCGACAGACAGGCCGGCAGAGCGGGCAGAGCGGGCAGGCAGAGCGGACAGGCAGAGCGGACAGGCAGAGCGGCAGGCAGAGCGGACAGGCAGAGCGGGCAGGCAGAGCGTACGGAGCGGGCAGAGCGGGCGAGGCGTGTCATTTTTGGGCCACTCCAGGGCCGGGTCTGAACTTCCGATAACGACTGGAAGCGTGCACACACGCATGCGCGAGGAAGCGACGTGGGGCCCTTCTCGCCCGCAAGTGGTCGCAGGACAGTTGCAACGAGGACCGTCGCACTAGTCCGAATAACGCCGACGTGTCCTTAATGGGCTGAGGAACATCGGGGAGGCGGGCTGTAGGGAGGAATACCGTGATCAGGGTTGCAGTGGGTTGTATCAGGTTGCCGTGACCGCCATCGCTGTACTGCATTTCGAAGTAACAACGTATTGATGGATGATCATTCAGATGACGGACCAGATGCGTGCACTCCCAATGGGCGTAGCTTATTGGTGATGTTTGTTTTTGAGGAAGCGCCAAAAGCATTTGAGACGCCCTTCCACCTCATGCAAGCACTTGAGGACTTGGCGCCGCAACCGGTGATTTACTTACTACTAGACATAATGAAGCCCTAAATGGTGGACCCGGCCCCCACCCGGGCGCTTCGACGGGCCCAGATGACGCGCACCATACCCGCCCGGCCAACCGGCGGGGAGGGCCGGGACCGGGATTCGAGCCGCGGACGTATTTGTGGAAAGAATTCTGGTGGTCTTCCCCATCATATACACACACCATTGATGACTTGCTGGTTGCATGCAAGCCGCCAGTGCCATCGCCGCGGTGTGCCACCACCACACGGTTACACTCGGTTGCACCCGCAGTGCCACCACCACTCGGTTACACACCTGCGAACCTGCGGATGTTGGTGCAGCGTGCGGGGGGTGCTGGGTGGTGCGCACCACGAGTGCAATGTGGTGCGCTTGAAGCGCCTAGTAATGTGATGTCCGGTTGATTGGCATGTGGTCGGTGGGAAGTACTGCGTGAGGGCATAAGCACATCAGGAGGGACGAAGGAGAGGACCCGAATAATGGCACACAGCTCGGGAATGCGGCAAGAACGGGAGGCGGCGACGGCTGAGGAGGGAAGGTGTCAAGCCTTGGAGACGAGCAAGGAAACAAGGGAGGCGTTGCTGACGTGCTGGGAAGGCGCCGACACCCTTGGGCGCGTTGCAGAGGTGCCGACCACTTGACTGGTTGATGGCGTGATGCTCAGGCGTGCAGGCAAAGTCAGCGGCGCTGCTCGCGGTCGGGGTTGGGTGCGCGGCTTACATTGCGTCCGGGAACGTCGAATCAGAGATGTGGTGCAGCGTGTTTTCCAGCTGACCTATTCAGCTAGTGCGATTTTGCTTGTGACGGATAACTTCACGCGGACTGGGTGCCGCCGCCCGCGCCGACGTGCACTGGGTTGTGGTGCGGCTGCGACCTGACCGGCCGCTTTCGGCGGCGGCGGCCAGGCGGCCGTTGGGGGCTGCAATCCCTCTGATGAGCGGGCCAGCGGCAGCACACGGGTGGTGGTGGTGTTGGCATTTCGGCGCCCGCAGGGTTAGATGGCCTGGTCGGGTCTTGGTTGGCTCCGCCTTCGGGGAGCGGCAGCCGGGTTCTGCTCAGCTGCCACATGTCGCGGTGCAAACCGCCGCACGCCCACTTCATATGCCTCTTCTCGGCCGGGATTGCGGTGCCGGTGGTGGTGTTCAGCAGCTCGACACGAGATCGACACGGCACCACGCGGTGGCGAGCGGGTGCAGCCGCGCTGGGCTGTACGGTACCTCGGGGGCGCCGCCGGGCAACGCGACCTGCGATTGGAAGGGGTATCAGGGGCCGCCGGCCGAGCGCACATTGCTTTTACGAAACTGCAGGCTGGCCTTGGCAGAAGGTAGCGTTTTCTATGCGCCCGAGAATGGTAAGCAGGATTAAAGATGCTTTGTTGACGGTGTGTTGACTGAGCGAAACACTGCAACACTGTGGTCTGGCGCGGTTTCCAGGAGAGGCAATCCTGGCGCGCTTGTAACCTGGTGTGTTGGCCGGTATGGCTGCATGGACACCCCCCCCTGATAGAGGATGGGTGCGCAGTCCTTGGTAGGGGTTGATGAGACGAGGCGCCTACGAGCTATCTGGGCCCGTTGGAACACTCGGTCGGGACTCCGGTCCACCATGTAACGATTACTAACACTTTGAGCGGAAATGGTTTCACTGCAGGGGCGGGTCTGGGCCTAATCGTTTTATTTGAAGTGAGTTTTGCCGCCGCTCGGCCCTGCGGAAGAGCGACGCGGAGGCAGGGGGCTGTGGGCGGTGATAACAAAAGCGGCGCGGCGCCTTCGTCTGTCGAATCGAAATCACGATCCGCGGCGAGGCTGCCGCTGACTTACAGCGCCCCTTCTCAGACTAGGCGCCACTGGCAGCAACTTATGTCGCCGATATCCGCGCGACCTGCCGCAGGCGCAGGGTGGGGAACGGCCGACGTCCCCAGGACCTTTCGGCGCTCACTGGGGGGCTTGCTCACCGGTGGGGACAGGGCGCACCGGCCGCCGGACTGTGCGGCGCACACCGGGTTGCTGTTGGCCTGTGCGCTTTTTTCCTGAGCTGCCCTGTTTTCCCTCAGGTTCGCAACAAGGGTTTGGTACGAGGCCCTTGTGCAGCGAAGACACTTGCCATCCTCCCCTCCTCCAACAGGCCCCCGGCTGCGTATGTTGACAGGAAGTCCAGGGTAGTAGTAGGTGTCATCGCGCGACGGCGGACGTGTGGGTCACGAATGAATGAACGTTACAGCGGACCCCAAAGGAAAAAGGAATCAACGGTGCAAACCCCAGCAGGCCCCACCGACAAGGCGGCAAGACACCTCTACACCTCAACGCCGCAAACAACAACACACCGGGCCATGACCCCACCCAGACAGACACCGAAGCACGCAGAGGCGCACAGAGGGTTATGTGACTCAATGGGTTGTGGGATGCCGCTGGCTTTTTCTCAGGGGAGCTATAAAGGGATGGAGCGCTGGGTTGTGGGTATGGCTGGCCCCATCCCCTCCTGCCACATGTGACGTGGCTGCGTGGCAGCCTCTAGTCTGGGCCTGCAGTGAACCTCACAGAGGGCCCCCTGATGGGCCCCCTGGTAGGTCGTGCCTGCAGGTTTTTCCCGGCGGGGTGGTAAATTATAAAGGATCAACTGCAAGTGGGCTTGCGAGCGCCCAATATACGAAGGCCTCCGCCCCTTGCGGATGAAGGGCGGTGGTACCGTATCTGAGCTTTCAGGAGAGCTGAGTGCGCACCTGTGCGCACATTTATGTCGAAGGCACGTGGCTATGTCCTTGGCTGCTGCCCAGCCCTCCCCCGATGAACTGACAGACCTGGCGCGCCGCGCTGCGAACTCGAACGGTGGAGGTTAGGTGGCAAGGCACCTGCGCCGCAACCCCATTTGCCAGTGGACGCCGCCCGTCCTGTCCGTGCTGACGGTAATGCCGCCTGCACCTTCACCGCGTCAAGTGCGGCATTCGGAAGCGAACTGCGGTTCTGCCTCATGGACGGAAAAGAGTCGCTGTTGTCATGAGGCAGAACCGCATGTTGTCATGTTGTCGCTCCGCGGAGACCCTGACGGAAGTTCCCGGTAACATCGTGGGTGCGGATTACTACGGTATGCAGTACGGGTGGCTCGGCAGGGCCTGACGGGATTGAAAATTTCGTGCCAGTGCTCCGACACCACTTGGAGGTGTGCCGGGTAGGTGTGAGAGGAGAAGTTACACCGTCAAAACTGGCTCCAAAGACACGAGATGAAACCTGAGTTGCCGTCCGGGCTGTGTGGTCCCTCGTGATCCCGCAGGCGCCCTGGTCAGGCCGGCGCGCACCTTGCTGCAGCAATGGCAATAGGGTTGATCCCTTTTGGGGTCCGCCGTAACGTTCATTCATTCATTCATCATTCATCATTCATCATTCATCATTCATCATTCATCATTCATCATTCATCATTCATCATTCATCATTCATCATTCATCATTCATCATTCATCATTCATCATTCATCCATTCAATGGGGGGAGAGTCGTCTAATGGGAACGACACTGGCGTTCTGTCCAGCAATCCGCGGTTGGAGTGCCACGTGATTCGGCGAGTCTGGCGCGGCTGTTTCCAGGAGAGGCAATCCTGGCGCGCTGGTTACCGGGTGTGTTCGCCGGTATGGCGACATGACCCCCCCGGGTGATGGATGATGAGTGCGCTGTCCTTGGTAGGGGTTGATGAGATGAGGCGCCTACGAGCTATCTGGGCCCGTTGGAACGCCCGGTCGGGACCCAGGGTCCACCTTGCCACGGTTACATTACATAATGGCACTGCGCGCGGCCGTGCAAGTGATGAACCCGCGGTTCACCTGTGTGGAGACCGACCCGTAATTCCTATCAGTACAAAAAATGAATGCGTCGTCACAATTCAGGAACGTGCTGAAAACGCGGGGGTGTGAGCCCTGCAGGCTGAGGTTCAGATGGAAACGTCAAAACGGCATCTGTTGCATGGCAACTGATGAACGGTGGATGTTGGGAGGCAGTTGCATAGAGGTGCAGCTCAAACATGCGAGAGGGCACGAACAGGAAGTTGATTGACTAACTGGTGTAGCTGCCAGAGCAACGATCCCGTCCTAATTCCGTACTGTCCAGCGACGATGACGGTGTCCGTACAGACCGTGAACCTTCATGGACTGGAACTGTTATAGTGTAAACAGAGTGACCTATCTAACTTCAGTAAATAACCATACAGTGATCAATTGTCGGACCGCGTGCGGCTGTTGACATACAAACAGCCCTGGCTCCGTGGTTTTTCTGTCAGCTACAAAGGCTTTAGGCCTAACAAGTTAGACTCGGCCTCCCGCACGTGGAAGGCACGGAAGCGAGGGATACGGTGAGGTAGGTGCATATGTGGCTTGCCAAAAAATCCATAATTTACCTAAGCTACAAATTGTTATAAAATACATGGCTTTAAGAAGCTACCCTTATATACAACGGAAACACGTTGGGTAGCAAAGAACGGACTACGCGGTACGAGAAATTACATACCAACAGCAAGCATTTATGCTGACAAGCCTTTGCGTGCCAATTATATGAATGAATAAAAGCTTAGACACGCTTTGAAATGCTTGCAACTGATCGAGTGCGCCTGGCTCAGGTGTAAAACGTATCATTATAATTCGAATTATCGGACATAGAACTTTTATTCCAAAAAATATAGGCCTTGTGCGCCCCTTACCGTAAATCGTTGTGGGGGAACGCATTGGCCATACGGCCAGTACAACATGCAACATGCAATACAATACAATTCGATTAGCTGCGATAGCTGGCGAAACTTTGCGTATGTTCCGGCTAAGCAGAAGGTCGGTAACAAATGAATAACTAGCGACATTGATAACATGACCAGGGTATGAAAACAAGGGACGGATCCGGCTTTTCCTTATCGCAGTTATAGAGTCGCCGGGGTCAGGGAAGTTGACATTAAGGTCCCTTGACCAGCTGCGTAAGATAAGAACATCCCGTGCTTGTGTTCCCACAATGATGCAAGCGGTCCTCATCATGAGTGAGAATATTATTAAATGTACATGACTTTTTGATGACCTTCGGGTTAAAAATATAGGTAGCATACGGTTTATTGGTGGCAGCTTTATGTAACGTTTTCCAAATGCCAGAGTGGGTTCCTCGAGAAACCCGGATGATATCTTACGTTTCCGTGGAACAACGTTGCTTATGTGTATGTCTGAATGATTAACCTTGTAAAGAATTTTGACCGCTCAGATAGGAGTGTGTCGTCTTCCAGGGTCCTATCTCATTGTCGAACCTTCTGTCAGGACAGGCCAGGACTCGTTCATACGACGAGTCACGACACGACTGGGCAAGGTCCGCCTCAAAGTCTGTGCTGCATAACGTCTCCATCTGTAAGATATATGTAATGTGTGTTGGTTGTCCTGCTCTATCACGCACGCGTGTAGGATACCGTCACCGAACAACGCCAAGATAATTAATCATAACTCCAGAGTTAGGTGTTAATGCGTAGTAATAAGTTGGGTACCATCTTCTGTAGTCACAGCTCGACTTTGCGTCTATGCACAGGAACATCCCAGCGTTCCTCGGAACCGGCAATCAATCAATTATATATTCAGTCTTCCCTCCATTCTCCTTGGTACGATCATTGTTAGTGATGCCAGAAGCCGGGCGGTAGGCAGCCTCTCCCTCCTGTTATGCAGCTTTACAACCAAGCCCGCTTCTGCATTATATGGCTTCTGTATGGCGCGTGCCTATCGCTGAATTCCACGGACATATACGCAAGGTGGGCCTTCCTGGCTTCTGAACCAAACCAGTGGCTGTGCTCTAGGACCAGACATCGGCTTACTTTCACTGCTGGTAAGGCACTTCGTGCGGAATAACCTTGATCACGCAGGTATTACTTGCTGCAGCTGTGGTCACAGACAGGCGGGCCTTCCTGGCAAGCTGGCAGCCAATGGGGTGTGACACCAAGTCTTTGCGACTGGTCAGGTGAGCTTGCAAGCGGGCGGAATGGTCTGGGATGGCGCAGCGCTCATCCCTCGGCAGTGGCAGGGCCAGCGGCGTCAAGGTACCGTGCTTGTCGGCGGCCGTGTTGGGTTACCTTGTCAGCAACTTGCCCACGCCATGGCGTCCGCGCCGCCCACCTCCCCGCGGCATTTGGGTTTGATCGGATCCCACACCCATCGCAGCGGCTGGCCCCGTGGTTTTGAGGGGGGCGCGGACTCGGGCCCTGAAATGCGTGGTGCGAGGGCGGCGAGGCGCGGGGTGGGGTCTTGTAATCGCAGCCTAGTGTGGAGTTACTGGAAAAAACTCCAACCCGGCCAACCGGTTTCCGCGGACAGCGTTCTCACAAAGCATTACCTCGACACTGCAGATAGTGGCTGCAGCTGCGCGCGGCGCGGTCGCGCGCCATCGCCGGTGATGTAGGCACCGCGCGTGTGCTAGATCCCCGCACGCACGCTCGGACGTCCGCCAGCTGCAAATAGCACCGGACACCGGCCCGGTTACCCCGCCCGCCGTCTGCCTTCCCCTTGCGTTTTCCTCCGCGTTTCCACAGTTTCCACCGCGTTTCTGCGCTGTCAACCGCGTGCGTATCTTTTGCTATCGCGATCCTTCGCCGCGTTCTTGTTTTCATTACCGTGCTTCACCTGGGGCCAGAAGGCTTAGGCAAACAAGGACGGAGGCAGACGGGCACGCTGCGACTGCCGTCTGTGCCGCCAAGCGGTGTAGCACCAAACCAGCGCCGGGCCGCAGGCTTCTCGCCCACCGCTACCGCCGACGCCCCCCGCCGGCTTTCCTGCCACACATCGCCCCCCTCAGGAGTATGCTGCTGCCGGTCGAACGTGCCGGGTCCGTATCAACTGTCGTACGTGGTGCCGGGTCACAACGGGGCATCCGGCGTGCAGGTGCGGCACGCTGCCCGCCCGGAGGAGTGGGAACCTGGTTGGGGCAGTCTGGAGTGTGTAGTTAACAGGAATAACTGAGCGGCGAGAGAGAGCGTGTATTTGTCAAAAAATGTGAATGCATCCGGGTGTGTGTGTGTGTGGTTTTAGGCAGGCAGGACAGAAGTGTGTGACATGCAATGCTGTGCGTGCGTGCGATCCTCTCGTCGTTTCCGCAATGGACCCACCTGCGAGCGAAACGCCGTGTGTGTGTGTGTGTTTCGGTGATGGTGATGATGAGGTATTTTACGGTTGGCGCAGAGCCGGGCGACCGTTGGTTGGTTGGATGGCTCGGTGGCAGTTTGTCATTCGGTGCTGGGGCCCAGCCGCAAGGCACATGGGCCCTCCGGTGGGACGGAAGGCATCGCGTCAGGCAGTGCGACCAGGTGCCACCGTGCCGCCGTACCGCCGTGCCGCATCATCTGGCTGGTATTACCTGTGCACGCGCCGTCGCGGAAGCTACCCTTGACGTCCGCCGCCAGGGGGTATGGGCCGGAGCGCGAGGAGCGCCGTCGGGACCCCACAGGAGCCGACGCCCGCACCGGGTGGCCGCTGCCGTGCCTGGCGGCCCCTCCGGTGTCCACGACCACGATAACGCCATAAGGGCACCGCCGCCCTCCCCCCGCTCCGTTTCTCCTGCACGTCACCCCTGCAGCTGCCCTGCAGATCCGAGTGGGAGCTCATGGCCCTCGCCCTGCCCGGCTTCAACCTGAGCGGGGAGCTGCCGGACTCCATTTGGCAGCTCGGTTTGGAGGTGGTGCTGCTGGCGGATAACCCAGGTGTGTGTGTACGATGTACGGTGTACATCCTTGCCTCGTCCGCCGCCGCCGCCTCGTCGGGGTGTCAGCGGGACGGCGAGCAGCCGGTGGTGCCCTCGGGACCGCGTGTGCCCTTCCCGTCCCACCCCCACACGGGTAGGCGTTTCCTCAGTCTCGCCGCCCTAGGCGTGTCAAAGCCCGTGCTCGCGCGCGTACTTCAGGGCGCGCAATCGCCTGTGAACGGCAAGCGGAGTACGGACAATCAAAAGACAGAGCGTGTGTTTAGCGAAGAAACACGCCCTATGCAACCGAACACGTGTGTAGCAGTGCCCAACGAGCGCGCGTGTGTGTGTATGTGTGGTTCTGGAGCCAACGAGGTGCCCTGCTGAAAGAATGAATGGATGCTTGTCCCCGTCGCCGGTGTCCTCTTTGCTGGGAGGTTGATGCCTCGGCCTGGGTGGGTGGGGGGCTCTCACGCTCGCTTCTGGGCTGTTACCCCTCCTGCTGGGCCCTTGCCCTCACCCCGCCATGCCCCACCCCACCGCACCTATGGCCTAGCCCATCCCACCTCACCCCACGCCTTTTGCCCGTTTCCTGTACCCCACCCCGCCCCGCCTCGCTGTCTCCGCGTTCCGGCTCGTGGCCCCCTCGCCGTCCCCGTGCCCCGACCGCTTGCAGGACTGTACGGCACACTTCCCAGCGCACTTTTGGAGTCAGAGAGCCTCCTCATGGTGGGTCCTCTTTCGGGAGCGGCGGGGGATGCCGAGGTGCGCATGTCGTACACACCGCCTGCCACTGACGCCGTTGGACCCCCACCTGACGCCCTCTTGGGCGCCATGGTATGGTACGGCAGTGTACGAACCAGGGTTGCGACGCGCACGAACGCGAGTGAGTCACAGCGCGCCCAGTACGACATCCAGTACGACACGTGCGTGCGGCTGGCAGTTTGGTGGCCATCGAGCGACAACCCCATGGAAACTAACTTCTGGCAGAGAGCGAAGTGACGCATGGGACGCATTTCACATGAGGCGACGAGGGGCAGCAAACGCCGCCTGACGCGGGTCGCGTGCCGCCCACCCCTCCCTTGCCACCCTCCCTGGACTTCAGGTGGATGTGCGCAACACGTCGCTCTCCTGTGACGACAGCACGGATGGAAATGGCAGCAGTAGCAGCAGCGGTAGTAGCAGCGGCAGTAGCAGCAGCGGCGCGGTGGGGGCAGGCCTGCTTCCTCCCGTGGCATGCAGCCTGCCCGCAGGCTACCGGTTCTCGGCCCTAGGGCCCTTGCAGTCCGGAGGCACTGGTGAGTACGCGCGGACTGCTGCGGTGTAATGGGGTTCACGGGGCGTCCTCTAGAACGGAGGCCAGAGCCGCCAGCACAGATACCGCGGTCTGGGCGAGAGCGGCCTCGTGGGGGCCGGCGGGGCGATGTCCGATGTGTCACCTCCAAGGGGGGGCGCGAGGCTTGCCGTTGGCTCCGGAGCGCGGCGTGGTGGTGTGCCTGCACGGCGGTAGGTCTGCTCCAGGGGTAGCCGGGTGTGGGTGGCGGTGCTGCCCCGAGGGAGGGGGGTAAGGGGCTGTCGGCCGGCGGCGGACGCGAAAGCGGACACGTGTGCGGCGTGTGTGCGGAGCAGCCCTTTTGTACATGTGGACCCGGCTGGCAGCCCAGAGCCCACACCTCTTCTCTGACAGGCTGTGTTAAGGGAGAGGCGGCGGAGGTGCACCACCCGGCCGGGCCTGTCGACATTGTAGGCAACCGCACCTGCGGCCGCGACCCGTGGGATCCCCCACACATCCAACTACTCTGAACCGACCGCTAGGTACCAGAACGGCACGCACCTTCCACCCTCCCGCTGCCCCCGCTGCGGGTCGTTGTCGTACTCTGCAGGTGTGCTTCCGCCGGGCTCCGCCTATGCGTGTGCCGTCAACGCCTACCGCAACGGCACCACCGGAGTTGTCAGCGGCGGCGGCGGCGGCGGCGGCGGTGGAAACACCTTGGGGTATTCAGCCGCCGTCGCGGCGGTTTCCGCCCTCCAGACCGCCTGGGCCGCCGCCGCCGCCGCCGCCTCCTCCCAGCAGCCATTCAACCGCTCAGTCGCCGTGACTACGGTGATCTTCTCAGAGCCCCAGTTCTGGCGCTATCAGTCCTGTGTCTGCATCATCCTGCCGGGGGCCCAAGCGGCAGCGGCGGAGGCCCCGGCTCTCAGCCGGGCGCCCGACGGCGGGCTGCGGTACACCTGCCGGAGCAACAGCTCGGGGGCGATGGAGGCCGGCGGCAGTGGGGACGGCGGCGGGGTGGGTTTCCTCGAGCGCGACCGAGCCGAGCATGTGTTTTTAGATAAGAGACCCGCCCGACCCAAACCAAGCACCAATATACTTACCATATTAACCTGCGAATTGGAAAACATAAAAACAGTAACAAGGCATGTGTGTGTGTGTGTGTTTAAGCCCACCCAGAACCGAGCATGTGTGTGTAGGCAGGCAGGCAGAGCAGGAGTGTGTTGTGGAAAAGAACCCGCCCGACCGAGCCCAGGTGCAGATATGCTTACCATGGAACCTGCATGAACACACTTACCGCATGTAGTGGCCGGCGAACAAGGCAACCGCGCCACCACCGCGATGTAAAGCAGGTGGCAAATAACTAACTACGAAAGAACTACACGGGCGCGAACGGACCTGCGATTCAGGCAACGAGAGCACGTCTGTGTGTTTCGCAGGCAGGCAGCATGTCTGTGTGTTTAACAAGAAGCCCACCCATAACCGCCCAGGTCAGGATACTTACCAAAACCATGTCTGGCAGCATGTCTGTGTGTGTGTGTATCGTTAATATCTGCCGGGCCGACGCTGGCCGGGGGCGCTAACCCGCCCCATACGGGAGACCGCCGAAGCACTCTCCCCCGGATTTGGGGGAGAGGGGCGTATGGGGCCTCTGTCCCCTCGCTCTCAACCAAGGGCGCGCGCTCGATCCCTGAGGATCGGTGACAGCTGTGCCCCCTCAAGGGATTGGGCGGAAGCCCATCCCGGGCGGTCTGCGCCTCGCAGTCCGCTGTTCAACCTCCTCAAGTCCTTACAACACCCAGGGCGCGTTCCTCAGCAATTCGGAGGCGTGCCCCTGCCCGGTGCGGTAAAACTAGCCTGGTCCCGCGTCCCAACCTAATCGTACTAGCTAGGGTTGCACCATCCGGCAGGCCTGCCCGCCCAGCTGAGTCAGAGCGACGTCGCACACGTCAGGCCTTGCTGGGTCCGGGTGTGCAGTCGGGCGCTCCATGATGGTGTGTGTGTTTGTGTGTGGTTTTATTGAGAAACCCTCCCGCACATTAGTTTTTTACATCAGTATATTTTGTCACAAGGTGACAGCTCTCCTCCAAGAGCCTCTGACTGGTAGCCCAAGAAAGGTCCTGAACGAGCCGAAGACCGCGCCATGGGCCTACACAGGGAGCGGGAGAAGGAGAGAAAGGGAGAGGGAGAGAGAGGGAGAGGGAGAGAGAGGGAAAGAGAAAGAGAGGGTGTGGGAGTATCCGCTGATTGCGGCTGATTCCACCTCGGCCCACCGCGACCCTCCTGCGGCCGCAGATCCCGCCGGCGGTCTTCGGTGGCGCGCTCGCCGGCGTCGCCGTCGGCTCCGCCCTCCTCGCGGTGTCTTGCGTGGCGCTCTACCTCTGGCGCCGCTACCCCTCTTCCGCGCGCACGGCGCCGGCGCCGGCCGCGCAGTCCGGCGGCGGCGGCGGCGGCTGGCTTCCCGCATGGTTCCCGTTGCTGCTTCCCGGCGGCTCCTCCTCTTCCTCCTCATCCCTTGGGGGCTCCGGAACCAGCTGCTCCTCGGTTCCCGGCGGACCGGGCGCCCTCGACTCGCACCCGGGGCGCTCCCCGCGGGGCCCCGGGGAGGGGGACCCCCAGTCGCGGCGCCCGACGATGCCGCCGCTGGGCGCGGGTGGCCCCGGCTCCGACGCGCAGGGCCCCTCGCCCAAGCGCATGAACTCGGGGCTCAAGCCGGGACGGAGCGCCGCGTCGGGGACGGATCCTGATGGGAAACGGGCGCATCCTCCGGGTAGGACTCCAGGGATGGGAAGGAGGGTGGGCGGGCGGGCGGGCGGGCGGATGTTGTCAGGGCGGCGTGCATGGTGTGTTTAATGAGAACCCCACCCATAACCGCCCAGGCCCCTAAGGCGTGTAAGGGGCATGTAAGGCAGTGGCCTGCGGATGCAAAAATCTATGTACTTACATGCTTAGTACAGATCGGCGTGCGCTGCTGCCGACTGGCCGTGAATTGTTGTCTGCGCCCTGCAGGCATTGGGGGCGGCTACGGCCAGGAGGTGACGCTCGTAGCCACAGGTACGGCGGCACCGCGCGGCGCGCCGTAGGGAGGGTACGGTACCGCCGGGTACTGCAGCCACCGCGCTGTCCTGGACGCCCCCGCTGCTGCTCTGCCTTTCCTGTCCTCTCTTCCCTCGAACCCCTGCGCACCAGTGGGTTTGGGACAGCCAGGGTAGGGCAAGTGGCACCTGGTCGTGTCGGGCTGTTACGCGGAAGTTTGGCGGGCGCTACAGCGAGGAAGCCCCAGAAAGCGGAAGGAAGGTGGCGGCAGCCGCACGGGCCTCTCGAGCGAAGCGCATGGCCCCGGGCCCCCCACCCTCCCCCAGGCTTGCCGGGCTGTCGGAGGGCGTCGGCACCGCCTCGACGCTTTCATGTGCTCCACCCGGCCGCAAACCAAACCGCCCTTCCAGCATCGCACCCAGCCCAGCCACTAACCGTGTGCTTCCCCTTCCCCTTCGGGCTCGATTCCTGCCCCTTTCGCCCGCCCCTCCCGCCCTTGGTGTCTCCAGACGTGGAGGGCAGCACGGAGCTTTGGGAGTGGCAGCCCGACGTCATGAACTACGCGCTGGCGCTGCACGACCGGCTGATGCGCCTGACCATCGCCACGTGTCGGGGGTATGAGGTACGGTGCCGTACAGTCGTACAGTCGTACGGCATCCACATGTTACCGTTCCCGTACCATGCATGCTGCGTCGTGGTGCGCCCCACCTCCAGTCACCCGCCGCACGACCTCCTGGCCTGACCTCTTATTCGGCCGTCGCGGGCATCACACCGCCCCTGCCGTCTGCTGCCTGTTGCCGACCCAGGGGTCGTGTGCTGATCGGTCGTTTCTCCCCTGAACGCGTCTCGCCTGTCGTCCCTCTCCGAACTCTCATATGTTGTGCCCCGTGTGATTTCCCTCCAATGTGAACTCTCCCCTTCCTGCAGATCACCACCGAGGGCGACGCCTTCCTAGTGGCCTTCCACGACCCGGTGGACGCGGTGCGGTGGGCGCTGCTGCTGCAGTCCGCGCTGCTCAAGCTGGACTGGCCGCCGCTGCTGCTGGAGCACCCGCTCTGCAGGCCCAGGCCGCTGGTGCCAGCCGTGGCCGCCGCCGGACCGGATGGAGCGGTCAGGGCTGCCGCCGCCGCCGGGCCCGGCGGCCCCGCGCCGCTGCTGGTGCTGTTCAAGGGTCTGTCAGTGCGGATGGGCATCGCGACCGGGGTGCCGTCAGCTGTACGGGAGCACCCAGTGACGCGTCGTACACAGTACACGGGTGCCGTACTTCGGCTTGCGACGGGGATCGCGGAGCTGGGGTCGGGCGGGCAGATCCTGGTGGAGCCCATGACTTTCAAGGGGATACACAACAAAATTGAGGAACTGGACGTCGTGGAGGCGGAGGTGCTGGAGTTGGCGGGTGAGTGCACCGGTGGTGCCCTGTCTGCCACACTTGCGGCCGCATGCTCTGCGCTGTAGGGCGAGCCTCCGCGCCACTGCCGGGCGGCGATCCGGGCTGCCTACCCCTGCCCACTGCCGACGTCGCCCTTTTTGTCAATAAAGACAGCGAAATCGCGAAAACATCACCGTTGGCTACCTCCCTCCACCCCGATGATTGTGCTCCCCCTCCGCACACACCCTCAACCCTTCGCCAGATGTCGTACGACACGACCGGACCATCATGGCCAGCCCCCAGGGCCCTATGAAGCCACAGCTGCACCCGGAGCTCTCCCTGGAGTCCAATCTGACGCACTCCAACGGCCCGGCTGTCAGCGTCCGCGGCGGGATCACCGCCGCCGCCGCCGCCGCCGCCGCTGCCGCCGCCGTCGCCGCGGGCGTCGGCCGCAGCGGCGTCGGGGGCGTCGAGATGCGCATCAGCGGCGACGGCACGGAGAGTGCCACCACGCAGCAGGCCTCCGCGGCCACATCGACGCAGAAGCTTCAGCAGCTGGTGCACAGCCAGGCGTTGCAGCACCCGCCGGTGCAACTGCCCACTGCAACGGCCACCCGGACAGCGCCGAGCCTCCCCGTAACGACCAACACCTCAGGCGGCTTCCCGCGTGCCGGGCTTCCCACCCAACCCGGGGCGCTGCTGCTGGCGGGCAACACCACACCCATGAGCTCCGCCAGAACCAGCCCGCAGCGCCTCACGCCGGATATGCAGGCGCAGCTGCAGGTGCTGCAGCTTCAGTCCGAGACGGCGGCGGCTGCGGCGGCCGCCACGGCGGCGGCTACGGCGGCAGGGGCCCCGCCGTCTCCAAGTTTCGGCGCGTCGGCGTCGCGACCCTCGGTGTACGGCACCTCCTCCGCCTGGGGCGGCGGTGCCATGGCTGGCGCCGCGCTGCAGACTTCCGGCACGTCGGCGGCGGCGGCGGCAGCCGCCGCCAACGCCGCCACAGCCGCGGCGGCGGCCGCCGCCGCGGCCGCGGCCGCGGCGGCCCGCGGTCCCTTCGCACCCAACAGCAGCCGACTCCGACGGCTGGCGGAGGTGGCGGTCCCCGGCGCGGCCGCGACCGGGGGCAACCTCGGCGGCGGCGGCGGCGGCGACATGCTTGGCCATTCCGGCCGCCTGCCAGTCTCGTGGGTACCCCCCTGGCAGCTGCCGGTGCACCGCAGTCTGATGGCGGCAAGGAACTCGGGGGCGCTCGGAACCGGCAGCAGCCCCCAGAACGCGTCCGACTGGAACGCGAGCCAGGGAGGGACCCTCATGATGTCCCGCGGCAGCTTCATTAGTCACATCCAGACCATGTCCTGCAGCAACGGCTCCAGGTCGGGGCCCAACGGCGGTGCGGCCACGGCTGCGTCACCGCCCAGTGGGCAGGTCCTGGCGGGTGAGTGTGGTACGCGTGTTACTGCTCACTGCCCTACCCACTGCCCTGCCCACTGCTCTGCCCACGGCCCTGCCCACTGCCCTGCCCACTGCCCCGCCCACTGCCCTGCCCACTGCCCCGCCCACTGCTCTGCCCACGGCCCTGCCCACTGCCCCGCCCACTGCCCCGCCCAGACCCCGCCGGCCTCATCCCCATGATCCGCGGCACCACCACCGGCAGCGGCCACTCCAGCGCCATGCTGCACCACACGGGCTCCCTCAACATGCCCCCCGCCACCACCAGCCTCCTGGACAGCAGCGCCACCTTTGGCCTGGCCAGCAGGTTCACCGGCGCCGGAATGGCCCAGCTGGACGAACCGACGGTGCTGCCGCCGCTGCCGTTGGCGGCGCCATCGCCGACAGCGGGGCCGCCGCCCCGCAACGCGCCACCGGGCTCGGTGGAGGGGACAGTACGGCTGGCGCCGGGTTTCCTGCGGCCGCCGCGACCGCTGCCGCCGGCGCCGCGGATGTCGGGGCCGATGGTCGCGCCCGGGGCGTCGGCGGCGGCGCCGCCGCCGCCGCCGCCGCTGCCGCCCTCCTTGATGAGTGGCGCGCTGCCGGCCAGTGGCGCTGCCGTCACGTCGTCGTCGGGATGGTTGGGTGATATGGTCGAGTACCCCGCGCTTGAGCTGCCGTCCGACCCGCGGATGGCATTGGCCGGGGTTCCGGCGGCGTTGGTGGAGCGGCAGTCCGCGCCGTCTGCACCATCGGCCGCTGGCTCAGCGCCAGAAGGAGGAGGAGGAGTTTCCGCCGGTGCTGGCAACGCAGCCACGCCGTCGGACGGCGCCGGGGCTGAGGCTGCGGCGGAGGCGGATATGGAGGCACCGGAGGGGGCATGTGGCCCTGGTCCTGTGTGTGAAGGCACATACCTGGGTGGCGAGGACGCGCGTCTGAGTGCGGCGGATCCCGCCCGATTGACGGAGCCCGCCGCCGCCGCCGCCGCCGCGGGCAGCAGCGCCGCGCCATTCGTGGCGGCGGCTGCTGTCAACGGCCCGGGGCCCCGTCACAACCAGGGGCCTTCCGCGTCCGAGTCACAGGCGGGGCTGCGTCTGGGGCTTGGCAGTACGGATGAGGCGGAGGCAACGACGGCGCCGCCGGCGCCGCCCTCCGCGACGGGGTCGCAGGCCAGCCGCGAGTTGAGCCCCACCACCGGCCTGCGGACCGGCCGGGGCTCCGTTTCCCTTGCCCTTCCGATACCGCGCGGGGCCACCAGCGGCAGCGGCGATGGCGGCGGCGGGGGCGGCGAGGGCGGGGGCGGCGGCGTCACGCCCAATGGCGGCGGTGGCGGCGGCGGCCGCCTGGACAGTCCCGCCCCGGACGATGAGGACGAGGAGCTGTTTGTGGTCCTCATGGATCCGCACAACGGCTGGCTGGGCCACCATGAAGGCCCTGGCGCGGTCCATGTCGGCAGTGCCACCGGCACCGCCGTCGTCGGCGGCCCCAGCCTCGGCTTGGCGGGCAGCATCAGCGACAGCCGGGGCCACCTGCCGACGCTGCGGGCGGGCGCCGCGCAAGCGGCGACTATGGCAGCGGCGGCGGCGGCGGCGGAGCTGCGCCACGCTGCGGGGGGGTTCACGCCGCCCGCACGGCAGCCGCACATGCCCTCCGTCCACGCGGTTCGGGCGGCGGTGGAGTTCCTGCAGGCCGACATGACGGGGTCGCGTCAGCGGCAGCGGCAGGGTCAGGGGCAGGGGGATGCACGGGGCGTCCCGGCAATGGCGACGACAGTGGGAGATCGGCGGCGGCAGTCTCCGGAGTCGGAGGCCCCCGATCGCGGTGACGGCGACGTCAACGGCGTCGGCGACGGCGTCGGCGACGGCGTCGGCGACGGCGACGGCGACGACGACGGCGGCGACGGTCCCGTACAAGGGTTGCTCCTCTCGGAGGACGCCTCCACGTCGTCGACCTTGCCCACGCGCCTGTCTGAGCTCGTCGCCCTGGGTTCGCTCGGGCAGCAAGCCGGTGGCACCGGCCCGAACACCCTCTGCGGAGACAGCGGCACTAGCACGCTCAACGGCGGCGGCGGCGGCACCAGCAGCAGCGGCGCCGGCCTGGCCTTCGCCGCCGCCGTCGCTGCCGCTGCCGCCGCCGGCGGCAGCTCCTTGACGGGGCCCAACTCCATCTTGTTCTCCGGCGCCTTGGGCCTGAATCCCTCACCCGCGCTGGGCAACGGCAGTAACGGAACTTTTGGATCCTGGATCATGCACCCCGACATCGCGGCCGCCGCCAGCGGCCGGCTCTCCATGGAACTCCAGCGCCTGACGATGCCGTCGGTCGTACACTCGACCGGCCATTCGGGCAGCGAGTCGCCCGTACGGCTGGTGGGCTCGCCGTCGACGTCGGAGCTGCACGCGGGGGCGCTGTTGGGCGCGCCGCCGCCGCCGCCGCTGGGTGGCCTGCTGTCGGGCATGGGTATGGGCAGCAGCACGGACGTTGGGGCCAGCCTGGGCGACCCGCGGGGCAGCAGCGGGGGCGCTGCGCTGGCGCGGGGCCTGCACATGTTCTTCCGGGGGGCGATTCGGGATCGGAACAGCCGCGTGCAGGCGGCGCAGTCGCAGCGCAGGTCGCTGGCGGGTGCATCCGGCAGCGAGGCGTTGGGGCCCGCCGGCGCGGAGCGAGCCGCCGCCGCCGCCGCCGCCGCCCGAGGGGCGACCCACGCGATGCAGGCGCCGTCCGGGCCGGCACCGACGCGAGGCGGCGGCGGCGGCGGCGGCGGCGCCCCGGCTGCTGCCGCCGATACCAGCGGCGGCGGCAATGGCGGCCGCAGCCGGTTGTTTTCGCTGCTGTCCGGGGCGCACCCAGAGCCGTCGGGGTCGTCGCCGTACGCGCCCCAGCGATCCGCGGTGTCGTGGACGGCGGCTGGCCGCAGGACCCTGGTCTTCCAAGACGGCGGCGCCGGCGCCGGCGGCGACCCCGGCGTGGCCGCCAACGAGTTCACCTTTGCGCTCTCACGTGCGGCGCCGTCCCGCCCCTGGAGCTCTCAGCACGATCAGTACCAGCTCTCGAAGCAGCTGCTGCTGAAGCAGCCCCCGCCGCAGCTGCACCAGCAGTCACATCCGTCGCAGAACGGCGGGCGCCTGCACAAGCTGTCGGCGGCTGTGAGCGGCGCTTCGTCCGTGTCGCAAGAGCCCACTTTCCGGCCCGGCAGCAACATCGTGCAGCTCATGGAAGTGGCCAGGGAACAGTCGGTTTCGGAGCAGGGGCAGGGCCAGGGGCTGAGTCCGGGTCAGGGGCAGGGTCAAGGACTGGACGCGCAGCCCTCTGGCGGCTTGCGTAGCAGTGCGGGATCAGGAGCGGCGGCCCACTCCGGGGGACCTTCCCAGGTAGGTGGATATGTGGATGTGTTTAGAATTGCAACATATGTGGATGTGTGGATGTCTTCCTGTACATGTAGATATGTGCACCTGTGGCGGTGCTGCGAGTGGCGATGCTGCTCCTGCAGGGCCTGGTGGCGGTGATGCGGGCCAGGGACCAGTCAGATCCTCCGCCCTCCCTGAATCCGTGACCGCAGGCCACGTCCGGAGGCCGCGCCCCGCCTCTGTCCCCCACCCTGCTCCAGTCCTACCTTGCCCTGAACCCGGTGCCCGCCCGCGGCGGCGGTGCCGACCCATGGGACGCCGCCTCCCACGGACTCTCCGTGCGAAGCAGCGGCGACGGCTGGATGACGGGCGGCGGCCTGTCCAGCAACGCCAACGGCTTCTCCAGCGGCGCCAGCGGCGCCGCCGCGAAGAACAGCGGTAGCGGTGGCGGTGGCGGCGGCGGCGGCGGCGGCGGCGCCTACAGCGCGCCCGGCGCCGCCGGCGGCCGCCGGGACACGTCGCAGCTGGCCGAGACCGCCGGCGCGTTGCTGCTGGCGCGCGAGCCCGATCCGACCCCGACGGCGCTGCGGCGGAGCCTGTACGGCATCAATCACACGGGGAGCGGATGGCAAGCCGGTGGAGGCGGGGTCGGGGCCGGTGGTTTCGGAGCCGGATCCATGGAGCGGCATCGCCTGGCGAGCACCTCGACGGCGACCGGCACCGGGTCCTCCCTGGACGGCGCGTCGCCCCGGATGAGGCCCGAGAATGCGGCCAGTGGTGGGTGTGGGTGTGGGTGTGTGGCGGTGGGGGTGAGGGCGTGAGGGCGTGAGGGGTGGGGTCCGGGGTCAAGGCCGGGTTTTGGCCAGGCCGGCCGGGCGTGTCTGTTGCTGGCGTTACGGCCCGGGGTGCGGTGTTGGCGCCTTCCTTGACACTCCAACCGCTCCGCTCGCAATGGCACCCTGGGGATGTCTCCGCAGCCCCACCCACCCACCCGTGTCTTCGGTCGCAGGCGCTGGGCAGGAGAGTGCGTGCAGGTGCAAGGGCCACAGCCACACAGCCCTTGGGACAATGCCCGAACACATCCCCAATCATGTACTCGTAGGCAGGCAGAGCAGGAGTGCGTGGCAGACGTGCCCATGTGCGATGTTTCGGTGTTGGCCTATAACGCTATAAGACACCGGCGGTGCGTGTTGCCTGATCAGGCTAGCTGCGGCGTCCGCCCACGTGCCCTGAAGAGCCCTAACCCCCGAAACCCCAACGTCCAACCCCATCGGTTGCGTGTACGGACCCGCTGTGCCGCTGCTCCTGCCGCGGACAACCCCTCCTCCCTGTTCCCTCCCGGCCCCTCCCTCTCGCCCTGCAGCCATCAACACCGCACCGGGCTCCTCCGGCTGCGTTGCCGGTGATGTGCTGCTGCCCCTGCCGCCACCGCCCTTGCCGCCGCCGTCACAGCACCAGCACCAGCAACAACAGCAACAACAGCAGCACTCGACGTCACCGCCGCCGCATGGAGCGTCCACCGGCCCCCGAGCCAGCGGAAAGCAACACGGCTTCAGCAACGCCGCCGCCTCAGACAACACAACCCTCACAAACGAAGACCTAGGGACTGCGTCACGCGCCGTTGGCGGTGGCGGTGGCGGCGGCGGTGGCGGCGGCGGTGGCGGCGGCGGCGGCGGTGGCGGTTGGCCCCCCGGGACCGCACGGCTGCCGGTGCCGGCGGCGTGGCCGCAACGGCCTTTTGCAGGTGTCGTCAACGAACGGGCCGCCCCCGGTGACCGGCACCACGCATCACAGGCCGCAGCGGCGGTGGCAGCTGCAGCGGCATCGGCATCGGCGGCGGCGGCGGCGGCGGGGCCCCTGGGGGAGCCGCCGCTGCTGCCGCCGGCGCCGCCACCGCGACGGCCTGGGTCCGCCGCCATAGGCCCATTCATCGACGGCCCGGGGGCCATCCCCGCGGGACGATCGCGGGAGATGAGCCGGGCAGCCTCCTTCAACTCGGCTCGCCTTCCTCGCTCCAATCTGAGCCCCGTCGCGGGTGGGACGGGGGACCCGGCGGCGGCGGCGGCGGCACTGCAGCCGCCACCGCTGTCACCGCCGCTCTCGCCGCCGCTTGCGGCGGTCGCCGCCGGGCCTTACCTTCCTCCGGGCATGGGCGGCTTGCGGGCGTTGAACGAGGATTGGGCCGCGCCGGCGCCCGGCCCAGCAACCTACAACAGCCTATCGGGCGATGAGTTCCTGGCATCGCCCTCCAACGGGCCGGAGCTCGTAGGGCCGCAGGCATGTACGAGCACCGTGGGATTGATGGGTGAGTAGGTGGTTGGCGGTGGTCGGGAAGGGGCAGGGGCAGGGGAGTTGAGGTAGGGGGTGAGTAGGGGGGCCCCGCCGCGCAGGGAGGAGCGGGTAGATAGAGGTGGGAGACAGGGTGCAGATGCGGGGAAGGGATGTGACGGGGCGCATGCTGCAATGGGTTTTGCGTTATCGGGGGTTGTGAGGGGCAGGGGCAGGGGCAGGGTATCTGTGACCAATTTGGGCGGTGGGAGCGCCCTGTCCAAATAACACCGAGGCGGAGGCGGAGGCCCCCCGAGATCAGCACTTCCGGCGCCACGGCCCCTCCCCGCCCCCACTCACACCCCTCCTTCCCCGCCCCCGCCCCCTACTAAGCCCTCCGCCCCCGCCCCCGCCCCCGCCCCCGCCCAACCCCTCCGCCCCCGCCAGCCGCGCTACACCCAGGTGGCCTGGCCCAGCTCGGCCTCCCGGGCCCCTCCCTGGCCTCCAGCGTCGCCCCGGGCTCCCCAGCGCCCTTCTACAGCGCCCAACAAGCGCCTCCCACCCTCCAACAGCTCCACCAGCACCAGCAGCAGCTGCAGCTGCAGCAGCTGCAGCACCTGTCGCTGCAGCAGCAGCCGCACCAACTCCTCCAACAGCTCCAGTACCACCACCAGCACCACCACCAGCAACAGGCTGTCGGCCAGCTCAGCCAGCTCAGCCAGCCGCTGCACACCATACAGCTCAGCGCGGGTGGGCACGGGCCGCCCGGCTGCCCTCGGGTGCTGGCGTTGCGGGAGATGCTGGGGCGCGAGTCCGGCACCACCTCCCTGGCCAACCACGTCGCCAAGCAGGCCAAGGACCTTGCCGAGGTAGCCTCACCCTCTGTGTACCGCGGATTCGGGGAAGGGGGTGGGGGCAGGTGGCAGCTGGCGGAGGGGGAACACGCGGGGGGGGAGGAGGGGCAGCAGCGGGTGACAGCGGGTGTGTGTTGGGGTGTGAATGGGCGAATCCGTTGCCGCGCTCACCACTCCGTGTCGGGCCGTCGGCACCACCTCCTGGCTGGGAGGGAGGCGCCTAGGGAGGCGCTCGTGTTTGCAACTGGAGGATTGATGAGTGGCGAACGGAGAAACGGACACACGGGCAAACGGGCAAAAAGACAGGCTGGCGGGCTGACTGGGTGACGGAATCGTGCGACAGGGGGGGGGGGTGGGGCTAGGCCTGCCTGGGGACATGGAGGGCGGGTAGGGAATAAATGGAGGCGTCCAGTGCCGGGCCAACGACGGCCTAGGATGTACGGCCCTGGAAGGGGAGCAAAGGCAGGATATGTCACGAAGCGAGGTACGGCATGTACGACAGACTGTATTGTTGGTGGGCGGGCTCACCCTACCTGAGATCCTCCTCTGTCGGCCTTTACTTGCCAGATTGATGCAGTCACCCACGCGCTCCGACGCTAACAGTGTCGTACCCCTGTTGTTCGTACATGCCGTACACCCTGACATCCTCAGGATGACGCGCCGGAGCCGCAAGACGCACCCACAGCCCGGCGGACACACGTCACCTCCCAGGGGAACATCCTCTTGAGGGACTCGTACGGCAGATCTTTGAGCAGGATGCTGTCGGCGGAAGCGGCCGCCGGCGGCCTGGCCAGACGCGGTGGCGGCGCCAGCGGCAGCGGCGGTGCCAGTGGTGGCGGCGGCGGCGATCGGGATGCCGTACACGGGGGCCAAAACTTCGGCAAGTTCCGGTCGTCAGGGCCCCTGGACGGTCAGAGTAAGCCGGGACAGGGGCACAGGGCTGGGTTAGCAGCCAGTGTCAGGCCCGGTCAGATATGTAACACACCTACACACAGGCACACAGGCACACAGGCACACAGGCACACAGGCACACAGGCACAGTCTCAGGCTTTCGCGACCATCCATCAGAACGGCCGCACACACATTCCGCGCGTTGGTGTACAACAAACATCCCATTTCCGCCCGCTGGCTTACCGCACGTTCCACCCACCCACCCACCCACCCACCCACCCACCCGCCCGCCCACCCACCCACCTACCCACCCACCCACCCACCCACCCACCCACCCACCCACCCACCCACCCACCCACCCACCCACCCACCCACCACCCACCCACCCACCCACCCACCCACCCACCCACCCACCCACCCACCCACCCACCCACCCACCCACCCACCCACCCACCCACCCACCCACGCCCCCCGCCAGCGCCGAGCCCCACGGACGAGGGGCGGAAGCACAACAGCAGCAGCGGCATCCAGCGCAGCAGCGTCCAGCCGCGGTGGCGGGTGCGCCCGCTGCCGCTGCCGCTGTCCCGCATCCACCTGCCCGCGATGCTGCGAGGAACCGGCCACCCGCCCGCCGACGCCCTGCCGGAGACCCCGGAGGTGGAGGCCGCCGAGGGCGGGTCCTTCTCGCAGCCGCCCACCCCCACCGCCGCCGCGGCGGCGGCGGAGCTGCCGCCGCCGCCGCCGCCGCCGCCGCTGGCACTGCCGCCCGCGCAGGCGCCGCCTCGGCGCACGTCCTTCGCGGACGCCGTCGCACCGCTCGCGGGGACCCGACGGACGAGCCAGGAGGTGCATCGGCTTGGCGCCCTGGGCTTGGACATCGAGTTATCCAACCTGACCTCAGGCAGCAACACGGCGGCGCTCCATCCCGAGCGGGACATGGCAGGAAGCACCACGAGTCACGGCGTGGGCGGCGGCGGCGGCGCAGCCGGCGCCGCCGCCGCCGCCAGCGGCGCCGGCGGGTTTGGCTTCCTGGGTTCCCTGTCCGTGTCGAGGCTGGCGGGGGCGGTCCGGGGCAGCCACGACGGCGGCGGCGCCGGGGACAACTCCTCCGCCTCCTCACACATGAAGCGGATGATCAAGCGGACCAAGAGCAAGAGCGCGCTGATCAAGAGGTGCGGCCGTTCGCGTGCGGGGGTGGAGCCCACACCGCACATGGCCCTTTTTCGACCTCTCTCCCCATGTCTTCCGGACCCCCTCGTCCACTGCCATTCCGACTCGTCGCTGTTGAATGAGTGCTCAACCAAGGATGTTCAACCAAGGATGTTCAACCAAGGGATGTTCAAGGGCGCTTCAAGGGCGCTTCAAGGGCGCTTCAGCGGCGCTGGAGGCCACCCCCTTCCTCCTCACCTCCTGTGCCCTCCCCCCCTTTTTCCGCCTTTCCCCCACAGCCTGGCTCTCAGGCAAAACTCCTTCATGCACCGGCCGGCCGGCGGACTGCCGTCCTCCACCCTCAAGGGCACCAAGCTGCCCGAGGCGGAGGATGAGTCCGACGCGCAGCACGACGGCGGCGGCATGGCCACGCCGCGGCGCCGGCCGTCAGGCGGACGTGCCTTGCCGTATTCCGTCACGTCGTACGGCAGCCCTGTCGTATCGGGGACCGTCAAGAGCCAGCAAATGGAGGAGGAGATCGGCTGCGGGGGCGGCGGCGCCGGGTACCACCCCCTGGTGGTGATTGATATGGGGGTGCACAGCCTTGCCGTACCGGCGTTGGACGTGATGTACGGCAACCTGTACGACGGCGTGCAGGTGGGTGCCCGCGTGGGCGACGACGACCGGTGGAAGCGACGTGACCCGGGGCTGCCGGCGCAGTTGGATAGCGAGCGGTTTGTCGTTCCGCGCGGAAAGTGGGGCGCAGGATTACGCTGTCGGAATACATCGTGGCAGGCTTGTGCCCTGCCCTGCGCTGCTCTGCTCTGTAGCACTGTAACCCTGAACGACTTGGTCTTCAGGTTTTCGCACCCCAACCCCGATTTTCCGCGCAGCAAAACCCACAACCACCCCGCCGACACCTCCCCAACCTTCCCCCTCCCCTGCTGCCTTCCCGCCTTTCCGCCCCGCCCCCGCCCCGGCCCCAGGTCATCCAGCTGCTCCCCGCTCACCTGAAGCACCGGGCCGCGTACCAGCCGCCGCTCAAGTCGCTGGCGCAGCTGGCGCCCGGCTTCTTCGATGCGCCGAGCGCTGCACAGGTGCGGGTTGTTTGTTCGTTGACAGGCAGGGCAGGGCAGGCAGACGTGCGTCATACGGTATGCAACGGGTGTAGCAGTGCCCAACAGTTGTCTGCCGCGGTGTCGGAGGAACGCGGTCGATTTGGCGCCCTTGTGGTGTCACTGCCCCGCGAAAGGCCACCAGCTGGTGCGGGTCGGTTGCCTGGGCCACACGGACTCACACACCACAATGCTGCACGGTGTATGCGTGCGATCCTCGTATTGTTTCCGCAATGGACCTGCAAGCAAAATACTGGTTGGGCGTGAAAGGGGACATGCGGACTGTCGGTGGGCAAGGTCGGGGCAACCGGGGCCGAACGTCCCCAGTCCTTTACCCTTGTTGCAGGCCTCTCTTAAATCCGAAACTCTGATGCTGATGCTGATGATGATCGAGGCAGCCATCCAGAGTGTTTTGTTTAACGGGAGAAGCCCACCCGAGCCACCGTTTGCGAATGTTCCCCAAAGAGATGTTTTTGCACAGATGCTCCCTCCCGTGGTGATGTTCCGCCTGGTCGCTCGCAGGCCCTCCTCCCCTGCCCCCCCGGCCAGCCGCTCTCCTTCCCGCGGCTGTCGCTGATGTTCATCCAGCCCGCCGGCTACTCCGCAGTCGCCAACGCGAACCTCGAGGTCGCGGAGCGCAGCGGCGCGGTGTTCTGCGCGACGGTACGGGAAGTACTGCAGATGTACGGCGCGTACGAGTGCCAAGAGTACGAATGTACTTTCATGGTGGCGTGCACCGGCCCACGGGTCGCCGCGGAGGCGGGGCTGGCGCTGCACGAATGGCTGCTGCAGGTGCGGGTGGAAGTTTGCGGGAGTGCGGCGCGCAATGCCCCGAGGGAGCGCATGCACACACTGGATGTCAGGGCGGTCAGGGCGGTTGGGGCGGTTGGAGCGGTCAGGGCTGGGGTGCAGGGAACCCGGTCGCGACCTCCTGTCACCCGAGCAGAGGGCTGACTGATGTCGACAGGCGCCCTGCGCCAGGCAAGGCGCCGGCCCCGTTCCGTGACCTGGCGAGGGGGCTGCAGCCCAGACATCCAGTGCTCGATCCGGCCTGCATGGGTGTGCCCTCAGGCGATGCCGGGCGATGGGTTCAGGGCCCCCCTCGGCTCCCACAGCCCCTTGCGTGTTGCGGCTGGGAGGGCGTTCCGGGGCGCAGGTCGGGATTTCACCTCCTCGGGAGGGGGCGGAGGTTGCGGCTGGGCTGCTGCAGGCCGCCGCCTGAGAGGCCATCGAGTCCACAGCGCGACCCACATGGGCCTCCTGCTGCTGCTGCTGCTGCTGCTGCCGCCCCCAGCCCCTCCCCCGTCCTCGACCTTTCTTCCCCTGCCACACACCTCGCGCCGCCGCACCTCCTCGCCGCAGGCGGACTGGCCCTCCGACCTGCTTGACGAGTTCGAGTCCGGGAGGGTGGTGCTGGGGGAGAGCGGCAGGCCACTGCTCAGGTAAGTGGGTGAGTGGGTGGTGTCTCAGGGGAGGCGGGAGGGGATATCGGAAGTTGGTGGACAGCGGCGGGCCGACTTCGGCTGGGAGGGGAGGGCTGACTGGCATCTTGGGGACATGAGTGGGGAGGATGCGAAAACAGCCCATCTCGGGAATGCTCCGGCGCCTGCACCATCCTTGGGGCCGGGTCGAGCCCGTGTGTCGAGCCCGTGTGTCAACCTGTACTACTGGCCCAACGATATGGCCCATCGAAGTTCCATCGGCCGCCTTCACCGCACCGTCGTCTCCTCAACCACCCTCTCCACCCACTCTCCCCACCCACCCTCTCCACCCCCCAGGGGCTTTCGCGCCAAGGTGGGTATCTTCACGGGCGTGCCGCTGTCCGTGGTGCCCCACGCCACCACCGGGCGAGCCGACTACTTCGGGGCCATGGTCAACCGGGCGGCTAGGCTCATGGCGGGGGCCAAGGCGGGGCAGGTGGGTGGAGGGGGCGGCTAGGCTCATGGCGGGGGCCAAGGCGGGGTAGGTGGGTGGAGGGGGCGGCTAGGCTCATGGCGGGGGCCAAGGCGGGGCAGGTGGGTGGAGGGGGCGGCTAGGCTCATGGCGGGGGCCAAGGCGGGGCAGGTGGGTGGAGGGGGCGGCTAGGCTCATGGCGGGGGCCAAGGCGGGGTAGGTGGGTGGAGGGGGCGGCTAGGCTCATGGCGGGGGCCAAGGCGGGGCAGGTGGGTGGAGGGGGCGGCCAGGCTCATGGCGGGGGCCAAGGCTGTGGAGACTCGGGCTGGCGGGTGTCATTCAATCGCCTTGTGGTGGCACGGGGCCGTGGGGGCGGGTGCGGCGCACGGCATGGCCCGTCCATGCGTGCGTGCACCTCCGCCTCCCCCAACCCCGGCTTCTCCTGCGAGGCCAAGGAACGACCTCACCCTTGCGGGTCCAAAGCGTCACCCGCTAATCATCAGCTCCGGCCAAACGACCAAACCGAACAAGCGTCGTGCTGCACCCCGCGCATCGTCGTAATATGCACGTGCATGCGGTCCACGTGTTCGTTCATCTTTGGTTCGCTTCCTTTCCTCCATCTCATGCCCCGCCGGGGCCTTATTGCTGCTGCCGTTCAGATTCTGGTGGACAAGAATGCGGGCCTGGAGGTGCTGCGAGAGTGGCGCCAGATGGCGGCGTCGGCGTCAGCCTTGAGCTGCACCCCAGGTACGTGCGATGCTGTACGTGCCGTACTGTACGACGACAACATCCATAGGCGCGTGAAATGTGGAGGAACCCGGTCGATATGCGCCCAACTGTCAACTTCCAACTGCCAACGGCCACCTGTGTGATCCATGGTGTCACAGCGGACGCCGCGCGTCGTCGGTTGCCAGCCGCAGCCTCCCCACCACACATTGGCCGGGTCTCTCATTAAACACACATTGGTAAAAAAATGAAACCGCGCCACTTTGGCGCACCGGACAGGCCCCACAAACGCACCGAAACACACCCCGTACCCGCGCTACCAGGGAACCACCCCGTTCCTGAGCACCAACCACAGCCAGGGGGAGGTAGCCGCCGGGGCCGGCGCCACTGACAGAGACCCATCACCACCACCACCACCACCACCGCTAACTATACGATATGCGTCCAAACTCGTTTCCCAACACCTACCGCACTGGCCATACCGTACTGACCTTGGGGTCCACCAGGGTCGGTGGCGGCGCGGGTACCGTCCTAGACAGGGTGAGGGTCCTCGCCGCAGCGCCCTCTGATCTATAACCCCACCGTCGCGTCGAGGCCTCCCCATTCACTCCTGTTGCCCAACCCCCCACCCCCCTCCCGAACTTGATTGAACCCCTGCAGAGGTCGGCAGCGACGCCCGCAGCGGCCGCCTGTCTCCCCTGCCCCCCCAGTTGATGCTCCGGGACCAGCGGGCGCGGGGCTCGACGATCGGGCCGGCCCCACCGAGCAGCCGCCGGGGCAGCACCACCGGCAGCAGCATGTCCCACCCGCGACCCGCGGGTCCGCCTCCCGCGGCCCCGACCGCCGCCTTGATCCCCGCCGCCGGCGTGCTGCAGACCGCCAACGCCAGCGGCAGCTGCGGCCGCGTCGTCTCCCGGCCTGGTCCGCCGCCGCAGGTCCCGGCGCGGCCGCCGTCGGCAGCGGCGCTGCAGTCGCTGTCCCCCGCCTGGCTGACGCCCGCGAACTCATGGAACGCCACGGACGTGCAGGCCAACGTGATCTCAGCGGCGCGGAATGCTGTCGAGCCGCCGCCGCCGTCGCGCGCCGGCAACGCCGTCGACGGCGCGGATCAGAGGGGCAGCGGCGGCGCCGACTCCGTCGGCGCGTCAGCCGCCGCCGCCGCCGCCGCGCCGCCGACGGCTCTGCTGCCGCATGCGCCGTCCGCTGACGGCGCCAACCTGATGACGCCGCAGGAGGGTGAGGGACGCGGGGCCGGCACCACGCGGGGCGGCGGCGGCGGCGGCGGCGCCACCGCCGGCCTGCCGCAGCTTGCACCGGCGGCGACGCCGCCGCCCGGTAAGGCCTCCCTGGTGTCTCGGGCGGTGCAGGTGGTTGACTTGGGCGAGTTCAAGCTCAAGGGGTTGCAGCGGGGCCAGCCGGTGGTGGCGCTGCAGCTGCGCCGTATGGCAGGTCAGCCGGGTGACGCGATGCTTCAGACGCAGCAGCAGCAGCAGGAGGGGCCGGCGGCCGCCAAGATGGGCGGGGGAGGCGGCGGTGGCGGCAAGGCGGAGCAGGTGCAACGCGGCACGGGGCTGTTGGATGAGGTGGGGGTGGGGGTGGCGGTGCCCCTCGGGCTGCTGGCCTTGTGCGGGGAGGACGACGTGGACCAGCCGTGAGTTCGGAACTGGGCGGGGAGGGGGAGGAGGGTGGGGGAAGGGGAAGGACGAAGAGGAGGAGGAGGGGGAAGGGGAAGGGATTCTTTTGCGTGATTTTGCTGTCTTGAGAGGTGTACAGGGGGGGAGGGGGTTGACACAAATGAGGAAGAAGGGAGGAAAGGAAGCAAGGGGGTGAGGAAGCAACGAAAGGCCGGCAGGCAGGAAGGGCCCGTGGCGTGAAGGGCGCCAAGAGCACAGCGGCTCGTAGAGGGTGAAGGAGGGTGAACTTCCAAAGGGGTCATGAGTCTGGCGGGGGCAGCTCGACGCCTCCTCGGGGGCTGACCGGCTGACTCCGCTCCGTGCGGCGAGTGATGCAGTGCCACCGCCACCGCTTCCGTCGCACCTGTCGTTCCGGGTGTTGATGCTGCTGTTTGATGTTGTCCGTTGTTGCCATTTCCGCCGTTGCCGTTTCCGTTGCTGTCGTTTCGTGCTGTACACGTGACCACGCATTGCACAACGTGCGTCGGATTGACGCCGGACTCGGGTCCGCCAAGAAAGAAAAATGGAATATATCCTTCGGCGCTGGCGTTTTTTATACGTGTCAATTGTTTGTGGGGACGGTGGGCTGCAACCCATGTGGGACGTTTTCATTGTGACGGTGGGAGGGTCCGCGCAGGGCCCTCAGTGTGGGTGAATATGGCATCCGCACCTTGGCGGTTTTGTAGCGTGGCCGCGCTGGTTTCGGGACGGCGGACTACTGCATTGTTGCTCGCAGCGATCCGCTGGCTTTCCTCGTTAACCATTCGCATACCCACATGCATGGCGCGCACCACCGCAGCAGAATAACGATTCGTCAAACGGTCCTCGCCGGTTCACCGTACGCCCGCCGTACCCTGTACGGTGCTAGGGGCACTTCCGGATTCGAGAAATCTCGATCGCCTCCTGCCTGCCGCCGCTCAAGCTGAAGAGTTGCGGCACGGTGCGGCGCAGCGGGGAGGCGCGGAGGAGCTCCGCAGGACCAGGACTCGGCTTGGACGACGTCCAATACGGACAGCCGGGGATGTCTGTCCCGGAGGGATAGCTGGCAGGGGCACATCCTGCAGCTCTTCCCGAAGTCGGGTGTCGTGCTGTGGCGCCGGGGTGGTGGCGGGGCCTCCCCGGGCATCCGATTGGGCAGCCGCGTGCGCGTCAGTTACGGTAATACGTCTGTCTGTCTGTCGGTCGGTCGGTTCGTCTGTCACGTGACCGATCAATCAATGTGGAGGTGGTGACTACAGGCGGAGGTTGGAGGTTGCGGAGTTTTGTTGTTGCGGCGTCAGAGTGGACTCGTCTAGGCTCCCGCATGGCGGTTGGCAGTTGGCGGTTGGCCGAAGCGCTCTCACGGACGCGGCGCCGCATCGGGTTCAGCGGACGCATCCCATCCCTTTTCAGCTCCGGTGCGTCTGTGGGTCTGTGGGTCTGAAAGCGTAGGGAATAAAACACGAAACATCGGATTGTCGGGTGCCGTCGCGTGCGTATAAGACATGTAGCCAACCAACCAACCAACCAACGAGGGAGACCTGTGCCCCAATCGCCGCCGATTTTGCGACATACCATTCACGTCTCACCCTGCCTTGACCGGGCGCCGCCCATTTTGTTACCCTTGGGGTAGGCCGTTCGTTCCGGTACGACTGTGCGAGTTTGCGGATTTTGCCGAGGTGGGCGGACTGTGTCCAGGGAGGGAGGGGCTCTGGTAGCAGTTGCCAGGGCGATTGGCTCCAGAGCCGGCCGGGGGGGCTCTGGGGTCTGTGGTGTTCAATGACAAACCCGCCCAGAACCGCCCAGGCCCATATACTTACCACAGGGCCTGCGCGTGTGTGTCTGTGTGTGTTTGCGTGTCTAGTGAGAAGCCCACCCGTGTGTGTTTAAAAATAAAACTTAGCCGCAAAACGCTTTTGTGCGCGTGTGTTTGTGTTTGTGTTTGTGTCTCAGGCTGACTGCTGCCGGAGGAGGCTGGAAGGGGTCGGGTGGGCCCCGGGCTCTCCCTGCCAGGCTCCGCGCGGCTTCCTCTTTCTCGGACCCGGCACCTGCCGACAGCAGCAGTCGCCAGCGGCAGCGGCCGGTTCCACTGGCCTGCACCTGCTCCGCCTCCTGGGACTGTCCCGGGGTGTGTGGGGGTGGTGGGGGTTCGGTGTGGCCTATACCTTCCCACGACCGAGCCGCGCGCATTGGGCTGCATGTAGGGGTTGCCCTTCTCTCCACATGCTCCTCCAGGGTTCGTCTCGGCTGGTTTCTTGTGTTAACCGCCGGGAGACGGAGAGAGAGAGAGAGAGTCAGAGGGGGGCGTTAGGGCCGTCGCCCAAGTAGGGTGGGGGGCCTGGGTGGGTTAGGGCTGAGTAGGGCTGGGGAAGGCAGGGTAGGGTAAGGGACGCCACGGCTCTGACCGGGCTTCCAAACAACGATGGCCAACGATTAGACTGAGCGGGGCCGCGGCCCTGCAACGCCGCACCTCGGCCATACAGCAGCCCAAGGGCGGAATGACGTGTCGCATCGAACCTTTCGCACCCAACCTTGGCTTCCATGCTCCGAATCTGCTATCCTTGCAAGACCGGCACTAGGATATCCCATTACCAGTCTGAGCGCTTGGGCATAAGCTGCCCGAGGCTGCTGGCACCGCGGGTTTCAGGGGGAGGTGCGGAAGGGGAGGTGCCGCGCGCGACAGCTTGTTTTGGATCAGGAGGAAGGCCGGGGCGGTGGTGGTGATGGTGGCGGTGTAAGGGTGTGTGTTTTGGCGCAGTGTCCATGCCGGGGGGGCGATCTGGCGTGCATGCACGACTTGTTACACGCAGTCAGGCACGGGGTTTGCCCCCGACCGCATACGAGCCGCTGGTGCGGTTCTCGGGACCTATGTAGTCCGTACAGATGGGTTGTGCACGTCGTCGGGGGCGGTTGTAGGGCGCGGCTGCGGGTACCGTAAACGATTTCGGGGGGGGGGAAAGACCGTAAACGGTTTTGGGGGCGCCTACCAATAAATAAATTGCGCAACGTGTAATGCAGGCATCACGCGGGTTGCGATGTCGGCGCTGTGCGTCCGCCGGTCATGGAGGGTGGAGGGTGGAGGGTGGAGGCTACGCCTTGCAGCAACGGACAGCCATCCGCTGCGCCCCGAGTCCTCGTACTGAACGACTGAATGAACGGGTGCCAGGGATGGGAAGGGCGTCGTCGTCGTTGTGTGTGTTTATGTGTGTGTGTGTAAAGAAAACTGTGTGTGTGTGTTTAACAAGAATCCCACCCAGGCGCCGGGACGTCCCCGTGCCCCTCCCGCGCGTACCCCGGTCCTTGAGCTGCGGGCGGAGGTGCGGGCAACGGCGGAGAGAGGGGGCCCGGGCGGGGATCAGGGCACATATCTGGGTACGGTAATGAGAGCTGGCGACAGGTTTGGAGGCCATCTGCGGCCTGGGGCCGGCCCTGCCTCACAGAGGTTCCGGGTTGGGCGGGGCGGGGCGGGGCGGGGCGGGGCGGGGCGGGGCGGGGCGGGGCGGGGCGGGGCGGGCGGAGTTTCGTCGCGCGGGTAGGGAAAGCAGGGCGGTCACGGTCGGGTTGGAGTTTTGCCGGGGCGGGCCTTGGTCGCGTTTTTGGCCGGCATAGGGCCCAGCCCGCGGTTTTGTTTTCAGGCGAGGTTGGCGGTAGGGAGGAAGGGTGTCGGGTCCCGATCCCGGGCGGCAGCGCGCCTCCGTACGGGGGACAATGCGCAGTGAGGAGTGTTGGGCCCGTGCCGTACTTAGACCACGATTGCGGATCGGGCACTGCCTTCGCCTCGCTTGCTCCGCTGTGAACATCTTACCATGTCGAAAAAGAAAGTTTAAACAGAGAGGCAACACGCGCCGCACTGTGTAGTACATGTCGTACATGTATCGGGAATGCCGTATCGGACTGTACGGCGGCTGGGCTGTACGGCGATGTGCCGTGGCGACGGCGGCCCCAGCCCCAGCTGCCAGCCCGCATGTGCCTACTTTTGCGGGCTGACCACGCACGCTTGCAGCGACCTTACAAGCTGAGGCCCAGGGTGGAGGAACTTGAGGAAGGTTCCCTTCCTGAGATCTCCCAAGCATAGATGACTGCAAAATCTCATGCCATGCCATGCGATGACGGATCCCGGTCTGAGCTGTCCAAGCCGGGGCATCGTGTTTGGCAATTGGCATTATCCCCCGGGCCAATGATCTGGAGCGCTTCATCGCCGGAGAACAGATAAACGACAATTGTTACAAAAGAATGGGAAACGGCCGCACATTTAAGCGCCGGACAAACATCGGTTCGAGTCCGGAACACATGTCCGGAATAAACCCTTCGCACGACCGCAATCGCTGTAGCCGGCCACGACCATGTCCCTCGCGGCCTCTCCCGACAACCGTACCGTGATTGTACGGTGTGGACAACCACTTTTTGACGTCAACAACCAACCTGATAACCAATCAGTACAACGCCCCAGCCGACACAGCCACACGAACATGGGCACCAAGCCACAGCCCGCCTGCAGAGACCGGACCCACCAATGTAGACCATACCTGCGTCGTACATGTACGATCGCCTCCTCCCGGAACGAAGTTTGAAATTCTCAGCCGTCTGGGGTCACTTCCCAGTGACCCGCGCATCGGAAGCACGAACTGATCCTCCCCGAGCAACTGAATATCCTGGCCCTGGGGGCCCCGACGTGTGATCCGTCCGCTCTTTTACCCCCATCCCGCCCTGTGCGCCCTCAACCGCAGCCTGCCCTGCTGAATCCCCCGGCCAAGCACACTGCCCCCGCCTAGCACACACGCACACACCCACACACTCACAGCCGCGTTTCCTCCGGCCCGCCCCGCCGCCGATCTGCCCCGTACATCCCGTGATGACGTCAGCTGTCAGCTCCTTGCACGGGGCTCCGCTACGGCGCAACGGAGGCGACACGGGGCGGCTCGGGCTGACCCCAGCACCTGACCCGACCCAACCCGAACACGGTCGCCCCCGCGGAGCGCGGACGCCCCTTCCCTCAACGACGTTCCCTCCCTCATCGACGCCCCGGAGCCCCTCCGGTGCCCACATGCGACCCTCAGCCCCTCCGGTGCCCACATGCGGCCTTCGCCCGGCCCCGGCCGGGGGGGAGAGAGAGGTGGCGCGACCCTAGAGCCGAGTCCCAGAGTTGGAGCAGCTCGAGGGGGCCAGTGTCATCCGGAGGGGGGGCAACGGGCAAGAGGATCCCGTTGGAGTCCAGGGGGGGCTCGAGATCCCACGGGACAGCTGGGAGGGGCCTCTGAACGAGTCATGGGGTGTATTAGGCAGCGACCCTGCCCCATCAGGTCCTTTCCGTGAGGTCCAAGGGGTGCAGATCCGGGGGGCTACTGGCGGCGCTCCTTCATGCCGTGCTTGATGTGCCGCAGCGGGTATTCCTTCATGCAGAAGTCGTAGATGTCCCGGATCTTGGGGGTTACAGGGCCGGGGGGCGGGGTGGGGGCGGGGTGGGACGGGGTAGGGGCGGTCTTTCGCCGGCCTGCATCTCCCCATTGCGCTCTCCCTTGCGAGCCCCGCTCTTGGACCACCGTGTGCTTCCAGTTGGCAAACATGCCGTTCGCGGTCTTACCCGCCTCCGCAGTACCACACGCGCACACACGCACATGTAGCAGGCACGTACGCTTACACACACACACACACACACCTCTAACCCACCGGGGTGGCGTTCCCTCAATACTATTCATACGGTAATGCACGATAGCCACACCTCTTGTCATAGCACGCGCGCTGCCTTCCCCCCGCGCCAACACGCGGGCACGCGCGGCAGAGTGTACTACCCCCCCCCCGTCACCGGGCTGTCGCACCAGCCAACTGTCCTTCAGATCTACTGCCACGGTTTCGCGCCGGGCGTGCTGCAGTGCAACCGTACTGCCGTACTGCCGTACCTGCAGGTGCTCGTTGAAGCAGATGAGACCCAGCCCCTGGATGGGTCGCTCCCGGCCGTCACCCCGGTCCAGTGCGTTGCCCCGCCAGTGGTGGAACGCCAGCTGAGGGGTGTTGGGGATGGGGATAGGAAGTGGTGGTGCTCAGTGGTGGTGGTGGTGGTGACGGTGGTGATATCATGGCGGTGGGAGTGGTAGTGGCAGTGGGAGTGCTGGGGGTGGTAGGGGTGGTGTTCAGTAGTGGGTGGGCGGTCGAAGGAGAAGCGGGCCGTGAGGATGGGATGAGACATGAGAGGTGGCGGCAGGCGGGGTTGCGGCGGCAGCCCGGGCCGTGGGGCCATGGGTGCCTTGTGGACGGGCCCTCCAGGATGCTGCGGGCCCCCTTCAGGGGCGAGAAGTCGCCGACGCCCCGCCCTCCCACCTGAAGATGCACACGCCACACGCCACACGCCACACGCCACACGCCACACGCCACACGCCACACGCCACACGCCACACGCCACACGCCACACGCCACACGCCACACGCCATACGCCACACGCCACACGAAACACGAAACACGCCACACGAAACACGAAACACAACACGCCGCACACGCACACACAGTTGTCACAGCTGTCACCGATCCCCAGGGATCGGGCGCGCGCCCTTGGTTGAGAGCGTGAGGATAGAGGCCCCTTACGCCCCTTTCCCCCGTATCCGGGGGAGAGTGCTTCGGCGGTCTCCCGTATGGGGCGGGTTAGCGCCCACGGCCAGCGTCGGCCCGGCAGATATGTAACGATTCACACACACACGCACATGCACACACACGCACTCCTGCTCTGCCTGCCTGAGAGAGCACACATGGGTGGGCTTCTTGTTAAACACACACACCCCTCGCGGCTCAGTATCGTTTTACACACACTCCTCACCGGGCGGGTTATTTCCCTTAAGACGCCCCGTCGGGGCTCAACCGGCACGGCACGGCACGGCACGCATCTTCTCTCGTCCCGCCTGCCGGCGAGTCCCCGCAGCACCCGGTCACCCGATTCGATACCCTACCCGCACACGCTTTGCCGTCCCCTCGCTCAACCTGCCTTGTGGTCGTACGACACGGCATACGACACCACGTTGTTGCGGTTGTCGTACGTCTTGTGCGCAGCTGTGATGACGGAGCGGGCCTGGTCGACGCCCTGCAGGCGGGCGGGATTGACGGGGGTTGATCCACGCTTTCAAGCCCATGATGGTTCCGAATGCGGGCAAGACCGTGCGCAATCGCCCAACCCTGACGAAGCCAACCGCTGTACCGGACCGTGCCGTACCTGCCACAGGATGCCGTTGGGCTTGTTGGCCAAACCGTAACCGTCATGCGCCCGACAGTTGGGAGCAACCACCTGTTTCGGCGCGGGGGAGGCAAGGAACCCGGGCGGGGGAGTGGCCTGAGCGCCCGGCAGGCACCACATGGAGTACGGTTGTACGGCAATAGTAATGGTTTCCTTGGGTGGGCTTGAACCGTACCCGAAGGTAGGATACAGCCATCGGGGCAGTGCATATGCGAGTGCGAGCTTGCTGTTGATGTCAGGGCCGGCAACGGCCATTCGGTGCCCGCCCCAGGAGCGTTAGGGGCGGCCCCCCTTTGATGGATGGTTGCCGTGCAGCTGTGCTGGTGTTTGATTGACTGCGCAACAAGCAGTCGGTCAAACGCCGACGTTCAAACGGTCACGATCCCCCGGGCCCTGTGCCGCCCGGCTGACACACCTTCACGGCGGCCCCACGCCCGGACGGATCGCCGAGGTTTACTTCGCAGCAAACGAAGTGAAGTGCCGCATCCTCCGCAGACGTCCGGCAGGGCAATCTGTCCGCCCGCTGCGGCAGCCCCTTGTCCCACACGTCCCTCCCTCCCATTCCCCCATTCCCCCATTCCCCCCATTCCCCCCATTCCCCCCATTCCCCCCATTCCCCCCATTCCCCCATTCCCCCATTCCCCCCATTCCCCCCATTCCCCCCATACACAGCTATGCCCATCGCATGTCACGGACGTGTGCCTTGCCTGCGAGCGCGCACCCTCTTTTCTCGCGGCTCAGTCCGACCACTACCACGCGCACCCGCCACCCACCCCCAGTCCCGCCCCACCCCACCCCGCCCCACCCCACCTTGCTCAGCCCGTCCAGGGGTGCTCCGCTGCTCCACATGCCGTCCCACCTGCTGATCATCTCGCCCATGTATTTGTAGTCGTTGGGACCCTGAGTGCGGGCCGGGGCGGGGCGGGGCGGGGAGGGGCGGGGCGGGGAGGGGAGGGCAGGGGGTCAAACACACATACCAGTGGTCAGATATGTAATGATACACATACATCGCTGTCAGTGTCGTCAACTTCCAACGCACACATACACACATCATCTGGGCTTCTCATTTAAACACACATCATCTCTTCTCTAAACACACACACATCACTTTCCTGTACACACATACGGTACATGCACCCACGCGCGCATCAGTACCTGGGCTGAGTTGGGTGGGTCCCTTTTCTGAACACACCGCGCGCACGAGGTAAGCCTAATCCCCTCAGCGTCAGCGACACGCCCTACCGCGCTGCCCTGCCCTGCCCTGCCCTGCCGCCCCCTCCCCCTCCCCCCCACATACAATCGGCACAGGCGGCTGGCTCACCGCGACCACGTTGGGCACCGCCACCAGCTCCCCCTCGTCCACCACCGCCGGCTGCCAGGCGGTGGGGTCCTCCAGCAGCGAGTCGCGCTCCTCCAGGGTCAGCTGCCGGGCCACCAGGCTGGACACCAGATGGCCTGGGGGGGGGTTTGGCAGGCGGCAGCAGCAGGGGCAGGAGGGGGGGAGGGGGGGAGGGGGAGGGTATAGGAAATTGGTAGACATATTCTCAAACTGAGCTGCTGCCAGAGCAAGGACGGGGAGGGGGGTAGGCGAGGGGGAGAGGAAGGGGGCCGCCGCGACAGGAGGGGGATGGATGGGCGATAGAGATACTTGGTACGCAAAGGATGGAGGTTGGGGAATGTTGGGTTGGCTGATATGAGGAGGGAAGGGGGGGACGCGGACCGGCGCGGGTTGGGAGGGAGGATGGCTTCGGGGGATGGGGGCATAAGAGTCGCCTGAGCCGGCACGCGGTCCCGCTCACCCGTTGTCTTGTCGAAGCTCATCTTGTCCAGCAGGAAGCCCTTGCTGATGCTGCGGAGATACATCCCGAGAGGGGAGGAGGAGGAAGAGCGGGGAGGAGGAGGAGGCGGGCCGTGGGTCATTGGTTTGGAGGCCGTGTTGTCACCGTTACAAGGTGGAGGCCTTATGTGGGTTTGCTTTTTGCTGGCTTGGCTGCCCAATCAAGGGGGCGAACTGGGCGGAGGCGCCAGGAGAGGAGAGGAGAGGAAAGGAGAGGAGACGCGAGGAGAGGAGACTCGAGGAGAGGAGACGCGAGGAGAGGAGAGGAGGGCGTGTTCAAGAGGATGTGGAGGGCGCCCTCACCGTCCCGTGGGCTCCGCCGCGTCCAGCACCGGGCCCCGGTTCCGGAGCACGTAGTACACGGCGGTGAACACCACCCCCTCCCCCTCGTTGACCGCGGACACCACCGGTCGGTACACCAGGTGCTCGTACGCGGCGTGCTGCCGGGCCAGGGACTCCAGCAGCTGGCCCACATCTTGGGGGCGGAGTGGGGGACGGAGGGAACAGGGCGGGTAAATAGGAGGGGGCGCGGAAACAGGGAAATGAGTATAGATATATCATTTGCTGTGCAAATTACAGAGTCATCAGCTGTGACTTGGTCGGCCAGAGCAAAGACGGGCGGCGCAGGAGAGCAACCACGCCATCTTCTCCGCTGTGCCGTACAGTACCTCCGTACATTCGGCATCGTCACATCCGTGACCGAAGGCGGTGCAACGGATCAGTCGAAGCGGAACGGGCGGGCGTCGCCCGGCAGCAGCGGATCGGCACGACCCACGGGTCGAATCAGCTTGGCTCCCGTCGGGTCAGCTTTTCGCCGTGTATCTCTCCTCACAACGGCCGTACAACGGCTGCACTGCAGTCCCGCTGCGGCTTTTGTGCGGCTGGGACCGACGGTCCAGGCCGCCCACCCGTCGTCCGTCTTGCATCTCCAACGGGCAACCGTCAACCGTCAACGGCGCGCACGCACCCATGTTGCCGGAGCTGCCCGCGGGCTTGGCTTACCCTTGGTTCGGTCCTTGGGGTAGATGACATGGTCCGCCAGGAAGGTGACCCCCCTGGAGCCCACCAGCGGCTCCAGACGCCGAGCCACCTCGTCCCGGGTCAGCCCGCCCGCCTCCCCCGTGATACGCGCGTAGTCATTAGCACTCTGTACGACGGACGGCGCGGGGCCCAGACAGGGGGAGGCGGTTTCGCTGTCTTTATGGACGCAAGGGGGCGGTTTTAACGAAAATACCAAACCGCAGGAACGACTCCAGGGCAGAGCGGACCCCGGGCAGGGGGCCTGATTCCCGGGCAGAGCCGCCCGCGTGAGCAGCTTGGATTAAAAAAGTCGACGCGGTGGGTGTCCTCCTCCTCCAGCCACTTTCCTGAGGGGGCCCAGCTG
This sequence comes from Eudorina sp. 2006-703-Eu-15, assembly GCA_003117195.1. Classification (NCBI taxonomy): domain Eukaryota; kingdom Viridiplantae; phylum Chlorophyta; class Chlorophyceae; order Chlamydomonadales; family Volvocaceae; genus Eudorina; species Eudorina sp. 2006-703-Eu-15. The sequence goes on from BDSI01000019.1 coordinate 1,239,137, forward strand.
CCACACCGCGCCGCATCACACCACGCCACACGTGTTGCGACGAGCTGCTGTTCGCTGCCCAGCGCGCCGCCTTTTATTATCTGAATTGTCGACGACCGTCCGTCCGAACCGAAGACGAAGCTAACGGGGCTCCACCCCCTACGGATGTCGCAGCTGCCGGAAGGCCGTCCCTGCTGCCCCGGGCCGCGCCCCCGTCTATCAGCGTCTTCCCCGAACGTCAGCGCCAAAACCCAGCACCGCTGGAGTGCCCCTGGGTGCCCCACGGCATCAAGTTGCCTCTATCCATCAGCAACGCCTGTCGCCAACGCCGCACCCCCATCTCATAGCCCCTTCCCCAGAGCCACCCGCTCACCTTCAGGAGCTTCTCGCTGAGCTCCGTGCGGTACGACACCACCTGATGGGTAGACAAGCAGCAGCAGCAGTAGCAGCAGCAGTAGCAGCAGCAGTAGCAGTCGCAGTAGCAGCAGCAGTAGCAGCAGCAGTAGCAGTCGCAGTAGCAGCAGCAGTAGCAGCAGCAGTAGCAGCAGCAGTAGCAGCAGCAGCGGTAGGGAGGTGGCCGAAAGCAGCCCAGGGCTTGTTCCCCCCAACTGGGGTCCGAGCGCTGCCTCCCACATACGATATGTTACCGTCACCCTAGGTACAGGGACACGGGTGACCAGGCTACATCCTTCCGTAAACACAGAGGAACCGCGCGACCAGCGTCTCGCGGACTGTCGGGGGTCGGACCCAGCGGCAGCGCCGCAGAACCGCCCCGGAGGGCGCTCACCCTCGGAGCCCTACGCCGTACCGCCGCAACGCAAACTGTACGGAGGTACGGAGCACCGCGGCCGATCCGATGACTCTGTGAGTCCCCCGTTGAGGCACGGCGGGGAAACCGCTCCAAATAAAGCAAAGGGAAAGCAGTCCGGGCCTCACGGGGTTGCACCAGCCGGGCCACGGGACGCGGACCGAACTGGTTCCGGAGCGCCCCATCGCAAAGCGCTCTGAGGCACTACCCCCCTCACACGTAAATGGGAGATCTCGGTACACGACATAGGCATTTTGGTTCCGGAGCCGTGCAGTCACTGATGGAAACTGTGCGATACACCGATGTCGTCGGGGAGGGAGGGCGTCACGTCAGCCGCGGCGGGTCATCTTGCACGTGCATGACGGGCCGCACCTGGAGCTGTCCACGTCGGGGTGGTCGCGCGCGGGCCGGTTGGAGCCCCGCCGGCGATGAAACGGCGGTGCGCGGTCCGCGCCTGCCCCCCGCTACCTGGGCTGCGCGCGTGCGAGCGGTTTGCAGCATTTCAAGTGGTTTTGTTGTTCGGACCCTCCTTCCTGCCTTGTTGTTGCTGTTATGCTTGCTGTCGTTGTTGTTGTTGATGTTGTTGTCGTTTTTGTTGTTGTTATTGTTGTTGCTGTATGCTGTTCTTGTTCTTGTACTTTGGCAGGGGTGCCTGGTCGAGCAGATAAGTTCCCAAGGGATTTCGTTGTGACTTGAGACAAGCTATGGCTGATGCAGTAGGAAAGATAGCAAACGAGCTTACGAGTGGACAGGTTATGGGTTCTTGAAGGCAGTTGTACGCAGCCTTACGGGCAACTTCGACCCGCGCGGTGAGTCGCAAATGACGTCAGGGCCGCGCTTGGGCCGCAGAGGATGTCGTACACAAACTCATGCCAGCCTCGGATGCGCGCTGCCGACCGCCACATCCAATCACGGCGCCTTGACGCGCACAATCATACAGTAAAATGCGGTAACGTGGGCCGCTCAACCCGCGGCCGATCGCGGATCAGCGGCGGCCCAGAGTTATATCGGTACCGTTGCGGCGTTCCTTTCAGAGCCACAAGTGCACCACTCTGAAAAACGGCGGCAAGATGCCTGATCATGCAATTGACTTATCTTGCAAACCAAAGTGTTGTGGGCGATGGTCAGCAGAGCTGCCCGAACAGCGTGAATGCGCGAGGCTCCCTAGGCGCATCGCGCATGTCGGACCAAGACAGTTGTCGGAAAACAACGGCGCCAACCAACTATGCCACTGATGTCCGGCGACCGCACATTCCAGAGTCCATGCCCGATATCACCCGATTCAGAGTTTCGGTGCAAATCCCGGGATGAGCCCAAATTCCAGTCCCTTTAGCTTGGTAGGTCTCGACGGTTGGGTCGTCAGGGTTGCATGCCTTAATGTATGCACTCTGCTCTGTAGGGATCATATCGTTCAACTATTTGCGGCAGTCAGGGTGCAAAACTGCGCGCACAGCATGTACGAGAAAGAATTTTTTGCGCACACGACAAGGAACAACAAAATTTCAACCGAATGTCTCGATGCCGCTATCTCGATGGCAAAACTGCCCATTTGCTGTGTTTCGCAGCATATACGGGCGTCCTCGGACAAGTGTGTGTGTTAAGGAGGCAACATGCGCGACGAGGCTGCCGAGCAATCATCGTCGTTAGTGATGCACTCTAATTGTTTAAGGACACAATTTAGAGCACCCCCTTGATCCTCTTGCGCACGTGATTGTGTACTACTAAATTAGGCGAATGGAATCTTTTTCCCTTCAGTCAGCTTATGCAAGTTCTTGCAGGAAAGTTTTCGCTGTATTTGCATTGCACAACCATCAATCACTTGTACCTTGTTTCACTACTTCTCTCACGTCTCTGCTTCTTTTGCTAGTTCTTGGTGTGACGATAACAGTCGTGAAGCCTGTGAAGGAAGGATGCCAGAAGCTAGCATTCGTCGCACAGATGCGAAAGCGTTCTTCGGTGAGGCTGTTCGGAGCCGAACTGATGTGGTCGGCCGACACGTTGTCGCAAATCCTGAAGCCACGCCCTTTATCCCTCCGTAGCCAATGAGCGCACATTCTTGCACTGGATGAGTACATCCGTGACCATCGGAGGCATTGCAGCAGCTTTGTCAGGTTAGTTTCGAGTCTTATCTGCGCATTGGCTCCAGGTCGGTGCTCATTCTGAAGCCAAACTGCAGGCGTTGCGGGACACGCGCACAGACATTGGGGTGACGAGTTTACGGAGCGTGCTATCATTGTGCGAGTTGTGTCGCTTGTCATGCTGTTTATCTCGGTGACTATCGCCGTGTGGGCGGGCCTCAACTTTCAAAAACGCGCCATCTTCCTCGAGTAAGTCCGGAGTGTGGGACTAGTGAGATGGTTTGTTGATTCTGTATGTCGTTCGAAACGGGATACAGCTGCGCACGCCGTACGTCACGATACCATGCGCCTGTGTCGGTCTCACAACATTTGGAATCATTACCCCATGCAACCTCTGTCTACATTTACCCATGCAACCTCTGTCTACAAAATGTAGACAGAGGTTGAATGGGGTAATCTTTTCTTGTCACCAATAAAAACTAGTGGACGGAAGCACCCCAGCGGCAGGCGTTACAATTCAAACGGAGAAACCTCCCGCAACCCCATCACACGCACTTCGTGTCTTCATGTACTGCAGGGCCAAGGCGGACGGGCCGTACGACAGCCGCTTCTTGCCGGTGCTGCTCACCGTGTGCATGGTCCTGTCCATGTCTGTTGTCTTCGGTGGCGCCGTCTTCAGGCTGACCAGTACATAAGCGACGTGTTAAGTCTGCATCTGCAGCTGCGGCTGTTAGCTACTATGGATAGCTCCAGCGCGGCTGTGTTGCGCTTAGAGACGGGGTTCCACTGAGGAATCGCCCGGATGGGGACAAGCCGTTGCTCGATCTGTGAAGAGACCGGGTATTGCGTTGCCAAGTGCTAGATGTGGAAAGACTTCCGGGGGCGGGGCCTGCAGGGCGTGGATTGCCATTGTAGGATGCTCACTGAAGATTTCTCTGTCCACAATGTTCCAGGGGGCATGACCTTGTGCTGTCATATGCAGGTCCTGCCATACGTTGGTTCGGTGTACGGTGTACTCGCAGTGTGATGGTATTTGGGATGATTGGGTTCGGGAACTGGATAATGTAATGAACGTATAATGTCAAGTGCTCGGGGACTTGCTTGCTTGGTTCTCGACGTGTTTGGTCGTTGGACGTTGCATGTAGCCCTGTGTAGCCGCGTGTATGGAACTGTGCCTAGAACTTAAACCAGGCAAAAGCAAGCGCGTTCGTATCTTGTAGCATGAGTGTGACTGACCATGAGCTGCTGGGATGACACTGTTACGATACGGCGCAATGCGGTGTGATTCCTGTTGGTTTCATATACTTGCGGGGACAAGAAGCTTGCCTTGTGATCCTCAGGAAGCTGGAAGCCTTCTATAGTGCTTTGTGATGTCCACTTTAAAACATGCTGACCTCGGCTTTGTCGTTACGTAAAGCGCATCTGCAAAGCAGAATGCCACCCTATGCTAACGGTCAGCAACGGTGAAGCGCAATGGATCATCCATGTGACGATGATCCGCTCTGGGATCATCGTCACAAGCGCAACGAAAGAATAGCTCCCGTCTGTGCCATCTCAGTTGGCGCAACACCGCAGCTTGGGTATTGGCCAAAAATGGTTCCCGACAGGCACGAATCAATCTAGAAACCCTAAATCGGCCGGCCCAAACCCTTGAGACGCGGCAACAGCTAAACTTCTTCGAGTCGTCGTATACGATGCCGTGCCAGTGCGAGTTAGGACTTGGCGGCGCGATAGTACAGTCATGCACAACACCAGCAAACATTTGCGGAATCTCACATACATTACACGATGCGTTTCAAGGATTGCTGTCATGAATTTAGGATGCATCATTACAACGGGGACCAGGACAGCTGGGAATGTGAAAAAGATGCTTGCCGTACGTCGCGGAGCATCATTTCCTCGTAATGCTAGTAACAATCGGAATCAAAGGTGTCGGCTGAATGCCCCCACTGTCAAAGGAATTTGAGGAACTTTATAACTTGACGGCACGGAACCACTGTTCTCAGAACGACGTGAAAAGAGTGTTACGGTGGGGCTCTTGCACTAGTAAAGATGAAGTATGGAAAGTATATCGAGAGCAAGGTGAAGGAAGAGTGGAAAGACTATTACATTGACTACAAGGGTCTGAAGGACCTGATTAAAAAATGCCAGAAGGAGGCTGAGACGGCAGGCGAAGCCAGTTTCTCACCCCGCACGACATCTTTGACTGTACAACGTTACAGTAACACGAAAGACTCCAGTCAGGAGCTCTTCTTCCGACGCTTGGAGCGCGATGTGAGCTTCCGGCTCGTACACGGCGGGGTTCGGGATTTTGCACATCTCAGTAACAATTGTTGCATATGCCTCCTGTGCAGCCATCCATCAAGGCATGGTATGAAGGCCTTAGCTCATTCACGCCATGGTCTAACGCTGAACTCTCGGGTTTCGCCCTGCCACCACGCGCCCCTCGCCCCGTTTCCCGGAATCCTTGCCCCCGCCATCCCCGGTACGCAGGTCGACAAGGTCAACAAGTTCACAAACAAGCTGGTGGAGGAGATGCGCGCGAGCCTGCGGAACCTGAATGCGAAGGCGGAGAAGGAGACAGCCCCGGAGAAGAAGGACGAGCTCCTGCAGGCGCGTGACGCCCACCCCCGCTGTCCCGTCCAGACCACTGTGACTGAACTGAGACACGATGGGTGATTCACGCCCAACTTAGTGGATCGGAAATTGACGGTTTGCTGCCACACGACTCTAGGGATATCAACCGGGAGGTGTTAACGGCCTGCGTCATCAGCATGCAGCTGCCCCTCGAGTTTATCGGGCCTTCGCCTTTTTTACGTGAAGCATCGCGGAAGCGGCGGTGGGGCCCTGGGCGACATATCCATCGCTCCTGCGCCGCGGCGCGACTCGCGACCCCCTTGCCCACTCCGCTGCATCGGAGTGACCGCGGCTACCCACGCCCCACGCCGCGAACGCGATGTGTGCAGTCGTGTGCATGAATACGCACAAGAGATGAACGTCATGGCGCGCATGCCAGCATACATCCGGCTGGTTGTTGGGCTGTTGCGGTCCCGCCACGCTCTGTCATTGTTTCGCCTAAGCTCCACAACCCCGGGCCCGCCGTCCCTCGACCGACAGGAGGCCCAGCGCATCGGTGACGACTTCCTCGCGCTGGAGAAGTACGTCAACATTAACTACCTGGTGAGGGAAGGTTTAGGGCAGCGCCGGGGCAGGGGCGGCCGTACGACCTGCTGCCGCAAAAAGAAGCTACCGCAACACGGTCGGACTCGGGTCCCCGGCACCTTGTAACCCAGTTAACCCCAGTGCGAGAGGTGCACCCCATCTCTCGCCTAGCTGCGGCATTTTAGTTGGCATCACCCCGCGCGGGTCCGCCGCCAAGTGGTTCCTGCATATTCCGTCGGCTATGCTGCATCAGCGCTTCGAAGCGCGGCAGTGCTCTGCTCTCCATCTATTCGTACAGTTCCTGCTTTTTCTCAGATGCTTTTGTATCATCCAAGTTCCCCGTCCCCGCTGTGCCCGCAGGTGTCCTTGTATCCTACTTTCTGCAGGGTCGCCGCCACTCCCCATGCATGACTCCGCGTTGGCATACTAGGCTCCTGGACCCCGACCCACACCACACGCCGCGCGCCCGCCCCCTGCTTGCCACCCGCAGGGCTTCCACAAGATTCTGAAGAAGCACGACAAGTGCCTGCCCCACGCGCCCTGCCGCCAGTTCTACGTGGCCCACCTGCACCAGCAGCCCTGGGTGCAGGGCAACTACTCGGACCTGCTCGTGTCGCTGTCCAACATCTACTCCAAGCTGCGGGGCGACTCGTCCGGGGAGAAGAACGAGGACGCGGCGCAGGTGCGTGTGGGCAACCCGAGGGGGGCGGTTAGGGCCGCAGTGCGGTCGGAGGGCAGGTTTGTTTTGCACGGAGGAGCAGGCCGCCAAGGTGGAGTGGCCTCAGGGAAAGGCGGGTGTGGGGGGGGTTCGGAGCTTACCATGGGGGTTCGGCACCGAGCCAGAATGTGGTGCCAGGTAGGGTCCGGCGAGCTCCGCAGCCACGGCAGGAGTGTAAAGGCGGGCGGGGCGGGGGTATAGGAAATTGGTAGACATATTGGGGGGTTGGGGGGGCAGGCTGTCGGCCACTTGAGCCGTGTAGGGCGCCAGGAACGCGTTTGGGTTGCGGAATGTGACCCCTTAGCGCCGTGGATGGTCGCCGCGCACGATGGCCGTCAGTCGCATCTGCGGAGAAGACCGGTCGCAAGTTTGCGCGCGCGTGGGAGGTAACGGCCATTTGAAGTAATTTCCCCAGTACCTTTCAAGTGAGGGCAAAGCGAGTGTGAGGAGAGAAGCATGACGGAAGTTAAGGATGCGACGGTTTCAGGGGTGGGTTGCAGGGGGGGCAGGGCGACCGGGGCTTCTGACGACGACGGATGAGGGCAGGCTGTGCGAATGGGGCACTGGCAGGAGGGTACCGTATGCGGCCCCAGCGCTGTGTCTGTAGTGCCTGGTGAAGGGACAAACGGCCTCAGCGCCGGCGGGGCGGCCGCGGCCTGCCACTTTGGTTGCCTGCGGTGAGCGGCGGGTTTGCTTCAATCCCAGCGCACGAGAATCAGGCGTCCTCCCCTGGGGGAAGGTACGGGCCAGCTCACATGGCGGGATTTGACCAGTCCAGGGTTGGGGCCGTTCTATTTAGATGTGTCAATGAAGGGGGGCTTCAGCCAGAGAAACGGCCAAAGAAAGGGACCCTTTGCGTGAATGGAGGGTTTGTTCGCGTTAACAATCGTGTCGCATCAGCGCCCGGCGATTTAGGAGCGGTGCCGAAGGAAGGTCTCTTCCGTGTTAATGACATGAAGTAATGAACCCCTCCCTGCCCGTCGCGCTGGCAGCAGCACAGTTTGAAAATGTTTCCTATACCCTCCCTGCCCTCCCCGTCCCGGTCCCCTGCCACAGGGCTTCGTCCGCAGTACCACCAAGTACTGGGTGCGCAATGAGGACGTCTCCACCGTGAAGCACCACGTGCTGCAGCACCTGCCCGTCTTCCAGTTCGACAAGAACAACTTCACGGGCGACGCGCAGGCAAGGGAGGGGCGCGGGGGTGGAGGAGGGGAGGGGAAGGCGGCTCGTGAGGCGGGACCCCGAAACCGGGTGGGCCGGGCCCTTGGTGTGGGGAGCCGCGTGCGGAGTGCAGGGGTGCAGGGCGAAGGCGCAAAACCCCGTTACGCTGTTTCCCCCCGCCCCCTCTGCGTCTCCGTGCTGCACTTCAGCTGATCAACTCGGTGTACATGGACAACTCCAACCTGGAGCTCTACCACGGCCGCCTCGACAAGAAGCCGGGCGCCATCGCGCTGCGCATCAGGTGGGGCAAGGGGGGCGCTGGGCCTGCAGTTTGGGTGCCATCGCGCTGCAGCCCATAGCCCGCAACCTGCAACCCTTCCCCGCAAGGGAGCGGGGAGGCGGGAAGGGGGACTGCGACATGCCGGGTATCCGCGGTGTGGCGTTAGCGGTGCTGCGGGCCGGTCATGGAGGGGCGCACGGTGAGGGCGGCGGGGACGGCCCCTGCAGATAACTGCTACCCGTTCGGTTGGTCCGTGGTTTCGCTGTCTTGATTGACATAGGGGCACTTGTGGACTCTGAACGGGATGGAATGTCTGTATGTATGTGTGTGGGGATGGGTGTGGGGGTTAGGGCAGGCGGAGTCAAAGTGGGTGGAAGTGCGGGCGCGGACCGCAGCGTCGTGTTAAGGGGGGTGGGTGTGAGGTGTTGCGCGCGTGTACTCCCCGGGCCGGTTCTGATTGGTCGCCTCGGAGCAGTCCCAACAAGCCCGACCCTGTACGCCATCTCCTGCGTGGGGCTTCCGTCTGGGGCTTGGATGCTGCACTGCAGTGGACGTTTGGGACCATCAGTTAACTCTCATTCTCTCTCGCATCACCTCCTCGCATTCCACCAGATACGGTACTCTTGCGGGCCTGGGGACCCTTGAACGCGGACACACTCGCCCGACCCTGTACACGCCGCCGCAACCGCCGCTGACTCCCACCCACCCCCCTCTTGTGGGCCGCTGGGAACAGGTGGTACGGCAGCAACCCTCCCACCATGGTGTTCTTCGAGCGCAAGACCCACAAGGAGAGCTGGAAGGGAGAGGAGTCGGTCAAGGAGCGCTTCACGCTGCCCAGCGACAAGGTACGATGATTACCGTATTAATTATTCCATCCCAGCTTAAACTTTATTCACCCCTGCTCCTTCGATACGCATCCATGTTGTGTAACCAACAATCGTTATGACGCACTACTCCTCGTTGTTCTCGCTCCTCGTCCTTGTGTTCATCTGGCGTTTCTACCCTACCCTACCCCTGTGCCCGAGTTCGTGTCTGGGTTTGGGTTTTCCAACCTAATCCCCACCCTCATTCCCGTCATCGTTCCCGGGCCCCCGACCCTTTCAGGTGGTCGCCTTCATGGACGGCGAGTACACGTTGGAGCACGCGCTGGTGGACCAGGAGGCGGCTGCGGCCCGTAAGGGCAAGACCCTGACGGACGAGGAGAAGGAGAGCTACAAGACCCTGTTTATGGAGGTCTACAAGGCGGTGGACTCCAAGCAGCTCAAGCCGCTCGTCCGCACGCAGTACATGCGTACGGCATTCCAGGTGCGGCCGGGTTTGCGCCTTACCCCATTCTTGAGGTGCGCGGGGCGTCTAATCCTCGCGTGGGGGGCCAGCGGGTGGGGGCGCGCTGCACCCGCGCTGTTTTTGGCCCGTCCTGCCCTGCCCTGCCCTGCCCAACCCACATGCGGCCCCCTACGCCCTTACCCATCAGCATCCGCCTAGCGTGCGATCTCCCTGCCCCTCGTGACTTGACGCGACACGCCAGACTCCAGATGGGCCCCCAATCATTCCTTTGCCACTCCGCTGCCATTTCTCTTCACGACCCCGCTCCATCCGCAAACCCCCCCAAAGGCTCGACCTCTTGTCGCCATCTCCCGGATTCCGAACCGGGCTGCGGCATGCCACGTCCTTGTGCAACCGCCAACCGCTAACTGTCAACCTCCCCAACGGCGCAGATCCCCTTCGACGCCACGGTGCGCATCTCCCTGGACACCAACCTGTGCATGATCAAGGAGAACCCCGAGGACGGCCCCTCGTGCGCCGCCACCGGCCGCTGGTACCGCGACCCGGCGCTGCCCGTCATGCGCACCGAGATCACCCGCTTCCCGCACGCGGTGCTGGAGGTGAAGCTGTCGCTCCAGGAGGGGCAGCAGTCGCCGGCGTGGGTGCAGGTCCGTGGGGGCCGGGGCGGGGCCGGGGTACGCGAGGAGGGGTCTGGCCTTGTGCGCCCGTTTCGCTGTCTTGGTGGATGCTATGGGGTGGGGGAAGGGATTCAGGGCCAGCGGAGGCGGCCGGGGGCTTCGGCGTCTCGGTACCAGGAGGACTAAGCGGGAGCGGGAAAGGGCAGGTTCAGCAGCACTATCTGCTGAGGTGCAGTGGGCCCGAGGGCTCGGACTGCTCTTGGGTTGTAGGCTGCACCAACGTCAGCCGAAGGCGCCGCACGACACGCTGCGGAGGAAAAACCGGTTCATTGAAGCGCATCTTTGTTCGTGAGGTCACGATGCCCATATGGTGTGTATGAACGGAGGTGGCGTCGCCTCCCTCCTAGTTTGCAGGTCTGCCGGTCTGCTTGCCTGCCGGTCTCTGTGGGCCGGATGCTGGCTGGCGGGCCGGCCAGCATCCTTCGATTACATACCACGCTCTCTGAAACGCCACTGAAGCCTGGATATTGACACTTCTTGCAGGTTTTACGTATCTTATAATAAAGATTTCACATGTTTTCGTTACCGCTCCCCGTCCCTCGCGCAGGAGCTGCTCGACTCGGGCTATCTGACGGAGGTGCACAAGTTCTCCAAGTTCATCCACGGCAGCGCCACCCTCTTCCCCGGCGACGTACGGGCCGTGCCGTACTGGGTCGACGACGAGTCAGTCCGCGCCTCCATGCTCGCGTCCGCGCCGTCGCCGCTGGAGGGCCCCACGCCCGCTCCCGAGGGCGCCGCCTCCACCAGTGCCGCTGCCGCCGACGCCGGTGCCGCCGCCGCTGCAGCCGCCGGGGCGCCCCGCACCAAGCCGCGCAGCGCTCGGCGGGCGGGCGCTCCCGAGCTGGAGGAGCTGTCTCACCCGCTGCTGGGCGAGGAGCCCACGTTGAAACTGATGCCGGATCCCAACACCGTGCAGGGTGAGGGCGGAGGGGGCGGGATGCCGGTGGGCAGGTGGTCGGGAGGGAGGAGATTGTGGGGATGGACGAACTGGCGGAAGGGGAAGATGCAAACCCCCCTCATCCACTGGATTGGCTTGGCTTGGCTGTAATAAGCTTTCGAGGCCATTCACTGGACGGTTGTTGAGTCCCTGGTGGACCCCAGGCGCTGACCCGGCCTGGTGCATGCCCTCCCCTCCCGCCGTGTAGTCTACCAATTCCTATGCCCTCCCCTCCCCGCCGTAGGCTTCCGCCCCCAGGCGCTGAGCGCGGGCTCGTCCGGACGCGGCGGCGGCCGCCGCGGCGAGCCGGGTTTCTTCGCCCGCATGCTGGGCCTGGTGCCGCCCGCGCCGTCGGGCGCGCTTCGCACGACGCCGATGCGGATCGAACCCAAGACGTTCTTCGCCAACGAGCGCACCTTCCTGGCCTGGCTGCACATGGCCGTGACCCTTGGGTCGGTCAGCGCCGCGTTGCTGGGCTTCGCGGCCGGCGCCGATTCCGACGACGCGCCGGAGTCGGGCGGCGAGGCGATCAGCCGCCACCTCGTCGAGCTGATCGCGCTGATCCTCCTGCCCCTGGGCGTTGCAATGTGTTGCTACGCGCTGTACGTGTTTGTGTGGCGCGCAAGCAACATCGCCAAGAAGCGCGCCGTGCATTTTGACGACCGCGTCGGGCCGCTGTGCCTGTGCGGCGCTGTTGTGGTGGCGCTGGTGGCCATCACGCTGCTCAGCCTGATTGATTTCTTCGAGCTGCTGGCGTCGATGGACACGCCGGCGTCGCCGCCGCTGCCGCCGCCGTCGGCCTCGCCGTCGCTGTTCAGCGTCGCACACTGAGTCAGCCCTCGGCGCTAGCGTGCATTGCCAACGTACTCCGTGGGAACGTGCACCGCCGTCTGGGGAGGCGTACGCCGGATGAGGGGCTGTCGCCTTGCAAGGCCTGCAGCAACGCGGGCAGCGCGCAGGTCACCACAGCCGTGCAACCTGACGGTGCTCGCCCACTTCTACGTTCACATTGAAACTTTGCGGACCTGGGGCTGGTGCGGGACGTGGCTGTGGGGCTCTGACTGGCATTGTTGGTGGTGAGGCGACAGGGTGGTTGTGGTGCTGGTGCTGGTGATGGAGAGGAGAGCGAGTCAAGGGGGGCGGTCCGGGTGCAGGCTCGGAGCTGACCTGGCTGGACATCTGGGTTGGAGAGGGCACACGGAAGGGCTGCTGGGTGTACGACTGCTTGCGTTCCTACCCGCCTAGTGAAGTTCCTGTGAAGTAACTTCACACTCCTGGAGATGTGCAGTGTGCTCGAGGAATGCGGATGGACTTGTGCGTGGGCAAGCTCTTGAGGGTGTCAATTTTATGGCACTGACATTAGGAACTCTTGGGTGTGAACCTGGGCTGCCCGGTTCGACGCGTCAATGAGGGCTTTGGAAACGGGCGGCATGGCACGTCCGGGGAGGGGCGGGTGTTGTGGATCAGGCGTGGGTGGGAGGTGGTGTCGTGGGTGGGAGGCTGTGGGTGATGGAGCGCCACGGAAGGACAACGGCACTGATGTTGACATTTCTTGCTGCACTGGATCAAATGAGAGCATGTAAGTCGGTTGCGCCTCGCTGCGGTGAGGTGAGGAAGCGTTGGCACTGTGCTGTTCCAGACGACGCATTGGCGTAGTCACGGGCCCACACGGGCCTGTTTCGGGATTTGGGTGCGAAGGGCCGGACGGGGTTGAGGTTCTGCGCAGATGTGAATCCGCGCAAATGTGCGTAGAGGAGGGTGGTTTACTGGTATGTTTGGTGAGTTGAGCTTTGTGTTTAATTATATGTGTGCTTATATCCGATACAAGAATATATGAGTGTGGTCCTGTGCGCCCCGGTGGGCATTGATGTGAGTCTCATGGTGCCCACGGAGCTCTGGTCGAGTGCCCCCTGCACGGCCGGCCTTTCTGACATCACCGGCTCGATGCTGTCGGTATAATCCTCGCCTGTGTAAGTGCGCGCGGTTGCCGCTCGATGGGTTCACAGCGTGTGCTGGCGCTTTCGTGCCTATAACACATTTGCGATCGCCGTTGGTTTGGCAGTAGCTTCGACCCTCGAGCCGGAGAGATGCGGCCGGGTACAGGGTGTCGTGTGCATGTGAAGGCGCGGCAACTTCCTGACACCATCAACCGACGACGGGTGACGCCTCGCCTGCAGTCAGCAAGGTACAGCTCATCGCCCAGCAGCTGGAGCCCTTACGTGCGGAGGAACACATACCAAGCAGAAGATATCCGAAATGCCCATCCGCGGAGTCACCTGCACATGGCAAGGGAGGGCCTGTTGGGTGAATTACTCGACCTGCACCCGTCTACACCAGCAGCAAACCTGCACGAACTCTGCCGCCCACGCGCGGTCGCGTTAAGTATAGCATTTGCCACAACAGCTTCAGGACCTCGGGATCGAGACCAGTGTTAGCCTGCACGTTCCAGTTTCAGTAGTTTTCTATGCTGAAGGAGGGATCACGACCCCATCTGTCACGACCTTACCTGCCACTATGGAGCATCCTATGACATGCGTGCTTGCTGCCTCGCCATGTCATACCCCGGCCACGTTGCGGTCTGTAGTTACATCCCATTGGGCTGTCAAAGAGGTCGAAGCCGCCCGGAATGAACCTTACGAGCCCGAGGCCCCGAGTCCATATGTTTTCAGGGGCTAAAGCCACGGCATGACATGTCAGTAAAACAGTTAACCTTTGCTTCAATCCGTGAACGGCAATGCGTCAATGCCAGGCGAAGGGTGTCCCCGTACGTAAATTGGCCTGTCCGCAGGGAAGCCGAGGGGATCAATTGTAGATTGGGCGACCACACCGCCTCCAAACATTGGCCTGCACGACCGCATTTCCTACCCTCCTGTGATTCCCAGCAGGAGTCGGCCTCTCGGCCGGCAGTGGCCGATTTATGTAATGGAACCGTTACAAGGTGGACCCGTATCCCGACCGGGTGTTCCAACGGGCCCAGATAGCTCGTAGGTGCCTCGTCTCATCAACCCCTACCAAGGACAGAATGCCAGTGTCTTTCCCATTAGACGACCCCCCCCCGATTGTTAGTTTTTGTTGGGAATACCGGAAGCCCTAGACTCACCTGCGCTGTCCACTGCTGATACGGCCAGTGATACCAAGCGCAATCAAGGGGGTCGGACGCCCCCGTCCATAAATTCGTGGTGGTCAGGGGCGACGGTTGCAACGGAAAATCGGCCGGATATGGGCCGATGCAAACACAAATTTCGCGTGGACACCTCATCAATATGCCTACAGACCCTAGCAATTTGTGTCAATGTATATTAGGGCCTTGCCTACGGCCGTTTTGTATATGAATCGGCGAGGATTAGCGTCCAAGGTACCCGTCCTGGACTATAGGTTCGACCATGGGCAATCGATTACCCTTGGTACGGCCGGTCGGCGAAGTATCCGTTACCCCTGGTGACGTCGCCTGGTGATACGCTCCAACTGTCTGCTCCAACTGCTGCTGTGCCATTCAACTCCCATTCCCGTTATGACTTTGACATTAGGTGGAAATGTAGACTTCTCGTGCCGTAATCCTGGTCCATCCAATGGACGTACCACGGATATGACTAAAAATCACAAGTCTATAACCACACACGTCTACGGTCGCAACCTAGAACAACTGCAAGAACAATTGCCATCATCGCGCCAACAACTGTAACACCCCAACATTTCCCTGTACCTTTGCCCCAGTAGTCGACGCGCTTGGTCGCTCGCAAACATGAGCTTTGAGCTTTTCCATTGAGTTGCTTCTGCGTTAAGGCAAATCGAGAAAGCTAGCGTAATTGTAGTAAATCGAGGGCAGGGAAGGGATTTTACTAGGTCTCACAAGGTTCGCATGCATACCTTTCTACCTTTAAAAGCTAAGTTTCCATTATGTGCCTACCCATCAGTAGTTGAACTTGTAGAAAATGGAAGCAAGAGGTAGTAGTTGTAGTATGAAAACTCGTCCAGTTTGGTTGCTTCAAAAAGAAGATCCCCCTGAATCAGTGTACTTCGTGCGTCAGGAGAAACAGCCTCAAGGCAGACTCACGTCTGACAACATACTGAATTTCGTAGGAGTACAGTACTGTGGTATTGTTTTCCTTGTCATTATAACGTTGTATAACACAGTTAAGGAAACGGTTATGAACAGGGCCCTTCGTAACTCCGGGACTGACACTACATTGAACCGATGGTTGCTAGCTGCATAGGATATTGATCTGAGCTATTTGCCATGTGTTGTCAAGCCCTTGCAGCGTAGGCGTGAAATTTTCCGCAGAGGTCACGGCGCGTGCGTTGACCATTGTCCAATCCTCTAAAACAGCCTGAATAATGCAATATTATTCCAATTCAACGGCATTCGGGACAATCGGTTCTTAGTGCTCAGGAACTAGCATCGGTAGCTGTGAGAGCCACAGCAAGCCCATGGGTGTCCTTTGCTGGACACAACCAAGGGAACGGAACAACGTGCAGGTGAATTCATATGGTCTCCGCAAGAATCGGCTGGTGTGTGAGGATTGCATTCTGACAACGACGATTTCTACACCTCAGGCACAGCTGCTTGAGCAGCTGCAGTGTGAACTGGCAGCTGGAAATGGGTTTTGGCCGTCATGCTTTTGCTGTGTAGTGCAGCAGGTCTTCGCTGTCTGCAAACACAGTACAGCACTCGTAAGGTGAGAAAACATGTCCAAGCTTGTTCCATCAAATCCGAACGTTGTACCACAGCGAGTGAGCATGCAGCGCGCCGTATGAAACCATCTCGTGACTGGAAATGCATACAAAACCCTGTTAGGGTTTCGATTGTACGGCAACTCGATCATCCGCCTCACCACCGCGACACCCCTTCCCGACTCTCACGGCAGCATCGCGGGTGCAGCTCGGGATGGCAGTTCGCTGACCGTGCTGGCGAGCTGCGGCCCGGGAGCAAGCGCGGCTCCCCCGGGACTGGTCCTGCCGACCCCCTGGTCAGTCAGCACTGAAACCTCGCGGCGAACCTATGCGAATGGTTCTCCAAGACAAGCCGAGCCACGCGCAGGGCATTGGACACCTGTCTCCTGGAAGGTGACGCGTTACGGGCCGGATTATGGAATTCTGAAGGATCGTGTTTCACTTGGCAACGTGGGGGAGGGACTTGCTGGGGCCACAAGGAGAGCCGGTCATAACATGGGAGATGACAGCAAAGATGATTACAGGGCATGTCGATGGACGCTGCGTGCTAACGAGCAGGGCAGGGCACACAAATGCGCCTTGCGGTGTCTTCGCGTAGGTATCTAGGTGGTCATAGGCATGTAAGATATGAAGGTGTATAAGGGTGTACATACCTGCACGGGCGGGGACTTCGTTTTCGTGTACCGCCAAATATCGTCGCGACCGCCCTGCAACGCGCGTTGGCACGCGGCCGTGACAAGCTTCTCCCCGCCCACCGGGTGCGGCGCCGCGAGTACAAGCCAGTACCAGAACTATGGGTTCCGTTGTAGTACGCCCGGAGACATCCCATCCGCGTGCGACTGTCCCAGAGGGGCCCATGATTCAAACATGCTGAACTCACACCTGAACCCTGGTATGGGTGCGCCCGCGTGCAAATTCCCACTGCAGAGCGGTAGCCCCCCGGAGCGTCTTCCGGCCGACTGGCACCAGCTGCTGAGCCAGGCCCGGCAGTCGGAGCCGCTGTGCCTGCAGGCGCAGCTCGCGCCGCTGGTGCTGGGCGGGCGGCTGGTGGGGGCGCTCCTGGTAGTGACGCAGGCGGGGCAGCTGCCCGGCAGCCGCAGCGCCCCTACCTCCGCGGCCGGTCGGCCACTGGGAGATGTGGTCCCGGCAGTCAAATCAAGGTCAGGCTTCGGCTGGTCCTTGCGCCGGCTGTGGAGGCGGCCGGTGCCCTCACCCTCGTCTGGCTCCTCCTCTTCTTCCTCCTCCTGCTCGGCGCCCTCGCCGGGCCTTATGCGGGGCCTGGCGTCTGCTGTGTCGCAGGTGGCGTTCGGACCGCACCTCAGGGCCGTGTCGATGGTGGGTGTATCCAAGTGTCCGGGGATGCGTGCGGTCCTCGTCGCGAGCGGTGTCGTCACAGGGTGGTGCGCCGGTGCCTCACACGCGCGCCGCGTGCGAACACTGCGCTGCGCCACTTGTTCTAAGTGGATATGCACAGGCGTACGCGCCGAGCGTCCTTGAATGTCTGGCCTGTGCAACAGAGCGAGACGGAGCAGGGGTCGCGGGCAGTGCAGTGCGCACATCGAAGGGGCTGTGAAGATGGTGGGTCTCGTCGCAGCGGAAGCCCACTTCATTCCTCACCATGATTCGAAGAGTAAGCATGGCAGGCACGCCAGGTTCTGGCACCGCATCCTGGCATAAGGAACTAGTGTCTCATGTAAGGGCATTATGTATGAGAGACACTGGGGGCATTACCAGCTGGCCGGGGAGCCGCTGATGACGGGTCCGGTAGCGCGTATGGCGTACTTGATGTGAACACTCAGTAGCCGCAGGGCCTAGGCACCCGAGGACGACCCGGAAGTGCGTGCGAAGCGGATGTGCGCTGTGAACCTCTCTAGGGCATCGTAACTGGCCCGCAGCCGTCCATCGCAGGTTTGGGCCTACAGGGCATTAAAAAGCGCAAAACAGGGCCCCCCAAACTTGTTCCGCCCCGCCTCCTTTCTTCCCTGCATCTTCCACAGCTCTGCACCGCCGCCCAGTCCCTGGCCACGGCGGCCAGCCTGTACGACGTCTCCTCAGTACTCTCTACTACCCTTACCGAAGCCTTGGCGGCGGATCTCCACGTCAACCTTGCCGTACGGGTGGCCGTTGCACCCCCGACATTTGGCCACCACGGCTATCTCCTTCCTTGGGAGACCCAGGCCGGTGGTGAGACAGGGACGGGTGGCTCCGTCCAATCGGGGATGGAGCTGACCAACAAGATTATGGCGGCGGTGGCCGGCAGCAAATCGGCACGCACGCTGCAGAGCACGCAAGTCTTGAGCGTTTGCGAGGACAGCTTCGTGGGCGCCTCCCCCGCCTCGGCGCCCAACATGCTGCTGCTGGGTTCCTCCAGCCTGCTCCCCCGGGGTGACAACAAGGTGGGGTGCAAAGCGTGGCGGAGGGGAACGGGGAGCGACGCAGCGGCCCTGCCAGGGGGCGGTCTCCTGGCTCGTGGGTGGGGGCGGAAGGGTGACGGCGCCGGTGCGGCAAGACGGCTGCTCTTGTGTCCGGACGTCTGTTCATACAACGCGCGCATGTGCCGTACTGAAACGTGCGGACGAGCTTGAAACCTTGACACCTGAAGAGCTGCACTGCACGCAGGGCATCCTGGGAACTCAGAAGAGAACGTGGCGCTTTTCGAATGGGGCCTACGCTGTTCTCGTTTCGGCGGGCGATGAATTTAACCCCCACCTCCCTCATCACGCGCCCACGCTCTTACACGAGTACGCCAGCCTCACAGCTTCCCTTTCCCTCCCCTCCCCGCCCTCTCCCGGCCCTCACCTCCTCCTCCGCCCCCTCCTCCTCCGCCCCGGTGGGCTGCAGGTGTTGCCCTTCGCCCTGTCGTCCTCCCTGCTGATGCAGCTGCTGCGACCCGGAGGGCCCGCCAGGACAGGACCCGCAGGGACAGGCGGCGGAGGCGGAGGGGGCGCCAGCGGCATCGCATCATTCGTGCACGGTGGCACGCTCGGCGGTCACCAGATGGCTCCCGAGGACCCTGCCGCCCGCATCCTGCTAGCGCTGCACACCAAGGCGGCGGCGGAGCCCTTGACGGGACTGTGCTGCCCGGATCACCCGCCGCCGGGGGGCGAGACGTACAGCAGCGGGGTGTTGAGCGCCAGGCAGCCGCACGCCCTGCAGGTGAGGTGCTCGCACCCTGACGGGCTCTTCTGCAACCCGCCGTAGGGGCCGCCCTTGCGGACGACGGGCACGCGACCCCGTCCGCGGATGTATTTACTGGGGTGTCATTGCCGGTGCTTGTCACCTTGGGCTACCGTCACCTGCGGTTTCACTGGGGGTGTTTCCCTCGGGTTTAAGTAGAATCCCCAATGGAAATATGGAATCCTATGCGGATTCCCCGTTGTTCCAGGTGGTACCAAGTATTACCGTAGGCCAAGCTGCTAGGCGCAGGCGAGGCAAAGTGCCCCTGACGCGACATCAGGGAGGGTCAACAGGGCGACTATTGCTCTTCGGCCTTGACGTGCGCGTCGCCCTCCGCCTCCTTTCCAGCGGGGGATGGCACCGCTCCCGTGGCCGCTCCGTGGGATTCTTGGACGCGTCTGGGAGTCGAGTGGGGCTAAGGAGGAGCGCTGAGTTCGTTCGCCCCTGACCTTGCGCGCCGCTGCCTCGCAGCAGGTGGACCCGACCGCGGCGAGCTCAGTTACTGCCATGCCGCCATGCGCTGGCGGCGGCGTCTTCTCCACATCTACCGCCTCAGCCGCCTCGCCCTCGCCCTCCTCCGCCTTATCCTCCTGCTACGTATCCGGCCTGGTGGTGGCCAACCTCAACGCCTGGATGCAGGACGTGGAGCGACCCAGCTCCGATGTGGCGCTGCTGATGATGGCGGCCAGAGGCAAGGGGACCGCAAGCGGCGCGGGGACGGCGCTGCCGGCCGGCGGCGGAGCCGCACCCGCAGCTTCCTCCGCCGCACCCGCAGCCGGCTCGGGCCCTGCGTGCCTGGTGGCGGTGGCGGGCTGCGCTGCATCGCCTGCGGTCGCTGGGTCGGGGCCGATAAACAACTCCGTACCTGCGGCACCTCGTGCATTGAAAACGACGTCCCGGCCCGTAGAACATCCGCTTATCGTGGAGGCGCCCGCGTCGGGCGGCGTTCCCACTGACCCATTCTATCGCACAGGCAGTCACGTGCAAATCGGCGGCGGCGTACGGCATAGCGGCGGCCCGTGCGTGGCGGTGTACATCACCGCCTCCGAGCGGCTGCCCACTTCGTTGCTGAGGGCCATCAAGGACCGGGCGGTGGCGCTGATGGAGGTGGGGGAAAGGGTCTGGGGGGTCTGTAGGGGGTGTAAGGCGGATAGGATGGTTCGGGTGGGTGATTCAGGGGATTGGATTCGTGGCGAGAGCGTGACCTGGGGTATGATGGCACGGCTGATGGCTGACTGACTGCTGTCCGGCCCTGGTAGTCACTGCTGCTATCCCCACGCCCTACCTTCGCTCATACCCGGCTTGGGCCGTTGTTTCCCACCACCACGACCACGGTATCCCCGCGCCCTGACCGCCCCGACCGGGCCCGGCCCGCACGCCTTCCTCTTGCGCAGCTGCTGCTGCCCGCCTGCCTGGGCACCCTCTCCGCGGGACCCGTCCGAGAACAAGGCGAGCTGATGGCGCAGGGCGGCGGCATCGCCGGCAGCATCGCCGCGGCCATCGCGGCCGGCGGCTCCCGCAGCAAGCGCCTGCAGGCGTCTCCGCTGCCAGCGGCGACCGGAAACCTGCCCAGCTCAACCGCGCCAGGCTATACCGGAGCCGCCGGCGGCGGCAGCGGCAGCGCGGCAGCTCTGCCGTACTCCGCACCCGACCCCACGTCACCCAACCCCAGCCAGCCGCCCCTTGGGGTCCTGGCGTCGGTGAGCCCCTTCAGCAGCCTCGTGGTAGCCGAGGGAGTCAGTCAGCCGAGTTCCTTCGCGCCACGCCTGGCCCGTATGCTGGCGATGGCCGGCGCGTCCCTGTCGCAGCCGACCGAGAAGCCGCACCGCCTGGCGAGCCTGGCGGAGTCGTCCGAGCTCGGCAGGACGCTCGAGGGGCTGACAGCGGCGGGCCAGAGCTACCCTGCGCCCCACGAGCGGACGTCCGGCTCGGCGGCGGGTCTGTGCGGGGATTTCCAGATGCTCTTGGAGCAGCAGCGCTGGACGGTGGGCAGCGTCGGCGGCGGCGGCGGCGGTGGGGACCCAGCGGGAGGCGTACGGCGGACGTGCGGGGCGCCGCTGGTGCCGCCGACGCCACGGGTGCCGTCGCAGAGCAGGAACACGCGGGGCAGTCCAGGGGACGCGGGCGGCGGCGGCGGCGGCAGGGCACTTGCCGTGGTTGAGGGGATCACCGGCCTGACGGAGGCCGTCACGGGCGGCGTGGACGGCCAAGTGAGCAGCATGAGGGATAACTTGGACCTGTGGATTGACGGCTTCCTGCAGATGGTGCGGGAGGTTCCAAACAAGGGGGGCCACGCGCAAGGGTGAGTGAGGGGCCCCCCCGGGGGCGGGAGAGTGGTCTGGACTGTGGTGGAGGAGACAGCGGCAGGGCCTGGGGTCTGGGGCAGTTTGGGGGGGAGGGCGCCCTCCCAAGCGGAGTGGGAGGAGGACAGTGCCGGCGCCGGAATGCCTCCGTTACGATTGTGAGATGCAAAGTCATCACACATCGCTGACATCGGTTTATAAGAATCATGAGAATCATATTAATCGGTGGTCTGTACCTTCCGCGCCACAACAACATGGCTGGAAAAGGCAGCATCAACGCCTGACGTATGGGCGTGTCGGGCACTGTGCTTTCCTAACAGCGCTGCCGACGGTGAACCCGGCGGCTAACCGCGGGGCGCCCTGCTTGCCTCCCCCACCCTCCCGACCAGGTCCTACGCGGATGACGACCTGCGCTTCCTGCGCCTCTACCAGCGACTGGGCTCCGGCGGCGCAGCGTCCGTGTACGCGGGCGTGCTCCTGGGCATGGATGTGGCGGTCAAGGTGATCGAGCCGCCCCCTGCCGAGGTCGACCTCGATACCCTGGCCAGGATTTGCTTTGAGCAGGAGTTCGAGGCGGGTCGTGAGAGTCAGGAGGCCAAGGAGACGGCGGCGGCGGGCGTGGCGGAGGAGGCGGGCGGTGAAGAGGTGGTCGAGGGTCATCGGATGGCTTCCCTGGCCGGCGTCGTGCGGGAGGCCCAGATGCGGGAGTTGATCCGCAGCGCCAGGGAGTGCGCCGTGCTCACCGCGCTGAGCCACCCAGGCATAGTGCAGGTAGGAGCGTTTCCGCGGGTTGCACCGGGCGTCCGGGCTCTATACATCGCCGTAAATGACGCGTGGGTGACGTCCCCTCTGCAGTGCCCGACCCGCCGTGCGCATCGTCATGCCCGCAACCCGATCGCCCTTGCTTGCCTTGTCCGGCGCGGTGGCACGTGACCGCGCAAACCCCCCAGGTGTACTCCTACCACACCCGCGTCGCCGTCCTCCCGGGCGACGGCCCCGATGACCTGCCGCGGCTGCTGCCCGTGGCGCCGGGGGAGACCTGCCCCGAGCCGCAGCAAGGTAGGGACGGGCGCTAGGGTTGTCCGCTGAGAGCATGTCCGCGACTATCATCCCTGTAAGGCGCGGCCGCACTGAACCACACGACGCCACGTGGTACCCGCACCCGCACCCGAAACCCCGGGCCCCCGGGTCACCTGAACGCCTTCCCTGGGCCCCTCCTCCCCAGGGCCCCTGCACCTGGTCATTATCATGGAGGTGAGCGAGGGAGGGAGTGAAGGAGGGAGGGAGGAAGGGGGTGGGGGCGTGGGGGAAGATGCCGTCGCCAGGTTGCTGCTGGGGAAAGGAGGGAGGGGCTGGGTGGGGATGATGGGGCAGGGCCGGAGCTGGTTCATCTGCGGTAAGCGGGTGCAGCGCGAGCCGGGTCACGCTAGGCGGATTTGGGACAGGCAGGAATGTCTGGCCTGCTGTTCCTGCCTGCTGTTCCTGACTGGCTGTTCCTGACTGGCTGGGCGTGCAGCTGCGGACCAGTTCGGGATCCCCCGAGTTGATTTGGGGTGCGGTCGGGGTACCGTGCAGCGGATACCGTGAAGTCAGCGAGGAGGAAGACACGCTGAAGCGCAGGGAGCCGCGCCAATGAGCAGGACATCACACTGGCCAGCAGTTCCCATGTGCTGTTGTTGTTCCTCAGGTCCGTGTTCCCAGCCCTGCACTCCCGCGCTCCCCTCCCCGGCCCTTCCTTATTCGCCTCTCTCCCTCCCTCAGCGCTGCGACCTGGGCTCGCTGGCGGATGCCCTGGACAACGGCATGTTCAGGAAGGCCATCATCGCCGCCGCCAGCGCCCCGCCCGCCCCCGTCGCCGCCCCCGCCAGGCGCCCCGGACCGCTCCCGGGCGCTACCTCCGCCAGGGGGGGCGGCAGCACCTCCATGCGCGCCATCTACCTGACGCTGCTGGAGGTGGCCCTCGCGCTGCGGCACCTGCACTCCATGAACCTGGTGCACTGCGATGTGAGGGAGGGGAGGAGGGGGGAGGGAGGAGGGGGGAGGTGGGAGGGGGGCGAGAGGGATAGGGGGGACTGATGTGAGGAGTTTGAGTTAATCATCTTAAAGCAGTTTTCAAGGACGGGGAAGAATGCAAGTGTCTCTTGAGGACGGGACGCAGGGGAAGCAGGCGGAACGTGTTGATACGTGGCCCCAGGGTCATGCCCAGCTTAACGGTTTTCTGTACCTGCTGCTCCCGATTTTACATCATGCCTTCGCGCGCCCATGACCTCCTCCGGCCCCTCCCCTGCCTGTCTGCCCCCGTCAGGTCAAGGTGGCCAACGTGCTGCTCAAGTCGTGCCCCAGCGACATCCGCGGCTTCACGTGCAAGCTGTCCGACTTCGGACTGGTCAACCTGCTGCGCTCCGAGGAGGCGCACGAGCAGGAGCAGGGGCAGGGGCAGGGGCAGCCGCCGGCGGGCGACCGTAAGCCGTGGATGCGCAACGCGGATGCGGCGGGCACGGTGAGAGAGGAGGCAGCGCCTAGGGTAGGAGCAAAGGATGGTAGCGCCTGGCAGAGGAGCAAAGGCCGGGGGCTGCGAATGTCTTCTGTGGCGGTTTTGCGATGAAATGGTTGTTGCCCGGGGACAGGGATTCGTGGCCCCAGCTGCCGCCCAATTGATACCACCTGCACAGCTTGGGCAGGTTTCCAACACCGAATCCGCCTGCCGTTGAACCCCGTCGTTCTGGTGGGCCGCATTTGGGGCCCTTCCTCCTCTCGCTTTGCACCGCACCGCCGACCGCCCCCTGCGCCCTCTCTCTCTCCCTCCATCAGGTCACGCATCTGGCCCCCGAGTGCTTCGAGTCGAGTGAGTGGCTCAAGGGGTGTCGGGCGTCGGGCGAAGGGGCGGGGCTGTGGAGGGTACCAGCTCTCCAAAGCTGCCGTCAGGATTTCCCATGACACGGATTTCGCACGGGGCAGCGTTGCGCCGGGCGCCACCGTTCTCTTGCCTCATCGCTGTATCGGTTCGAATGCGGCCCTAGAGCTGTCCCCTGTATGGCCCTCCATCGTCCCCGCCTGCTCCTGTACCTGACCACGGTTGGTCCGCCGCCCTTGTGATGCCGTACCTGGGGCCCCGCAGGCAGCCAGCTGGACCAGTCGGTGGACATTTACGCGTTCGGCATCGTGATGTGGGAGGTCTTCACGCGCAAGCCGCCGTACGCCGAGTTCGCGCCCACCTTCGAGGTACCGTCATTGTGTGATACACGGGCGAGCGGTACGAGTCGCTGCGGCTCCGCGCCAGCGGCTCCAATAGTGGGCACACATCCTCACGCACACAGCGCGCCGGGGTGCGCCAAGTCGAGTAGTTGGTTGATGGCGGGAGGACGTCCTCGCGTCACCTCCGGCGCGGGCAGTTCTGTTACCCGGTGGCATGTCATCCAAGCGTTCGTGCCCTCGCCAGCACATGACACGGGCACCTGCCGTCTTGGGACTCCAGGCCCCCGGCTCAGACCTACGCCAAACGAGTCTTCCCAGCTTGGCATCGCCGAATTTGAACCATCGCGGCACCGCCATTCGGGCGTGGTGGAACTCCCGCGCGACTTACCTATATTAGGCTGGCGGGGGCGGGGGCGTTGTTATCGTTTGGTTGCTCTTTTGCGATTTCGCTGTCTTTATTGACAAAAAGGGGGAGGGCATTGTCCCAGGTCGCCGAGCCGCCGGCGAGCGGTGGCCGCTGATCCGCAGATATGCACGACATCGCGGATGCGATCCCCTCCAGTCTGGCCTCCGTGCGACCCCCACAGGAGGGGTATCCCGCCCAGGTCGCGTCGCGCGCTGCTGGCCATGCACCGCGCCTGGCTTTGCGTCTGCCCACCCCCTCGATCTTGCCAAGGAGTCGTGGGTCTTTGGAAGACCCTGGCTTTGCAGGCGGCCTGAAGAGAGTGAAGTTTCGTTCTCGCTGTGCGCCGCCCACCCTTTCGCGAACAGGAGCTGCCGGCGCGCGTGATCGAGGGCCTGAGGCCGCGGTTCCCGTCGCACTGCCCGGCGCATTTCAGGTAGGGCAGGCCGTCACAGCGCTTTGGCGCACACTCTTCGGGCGAGCTTGCGGTTGACTTCCTGCTTGCCTCGCTTTTGACATCGTTGTAGCCGTTGAAGATCAGGGACTGGTGGTTTCCGTGGCTTTTTTATTAGAAATCATGTCCGTACGACAACGGTAGCTGCAAGCGCAGGCCTTGTTATTGGTCCGGGTGAGGGCCAGCTGCCGCGCGGCTCGCAATAAGGTCTGCACGCCCTAAGCCTCACAGCAGCAGATACCCTGCGTAGGTCAAACATCCGAAAAGTATTTCCGTGGTCTCTTTCCGCCACTGCTAACGGCGTCAGGTACTGACTTCCACAGCCAACTCTTCTGAATTCATACCCCCGGGCAGGTCGTTGGCTCAGGCCTGCTGGTCCGGTAACCCGGCGCAGCGCCCCACAGCGGCGGCCGTGGTGTCGTGGCTGCAGAGCTTCATGGAGGGGACGCCGACCGTGTTCGAGCAGGCGCGGCAGCGGCAGGCCGGGCCGGCTGGCAGGGGGACGGCCGGCGGCGGCTGAGGTGAAGCGAGCTATGCCGAGCTGAGCCGGGCCGTGCCCAGGGCCGGTCAGATCCTGGCCGCCACTGCGTGTGACTGAACGAATTGGCTCATGGCAACTGCTGACAGTGCAGCGCGAACTTCTGAGATGAACCAAACCTGGCTGAGCCGCCGTTCATCCCGGGGCCGGGCAGTGGTTGACAGGTGCCATGGAGGTCGTCGTCTCCCGGACGTGTGGAGCTGGTCATCCGGAAGCGGATCCACCAGGGCTGTCGCCCACGAGGAGGAGCCGCAGGAAACCAGAGCCTTCCCGTCAGGGAATGCGTGGGCGGAGGATCGTACGCTCATGTCAGCTGCCGCATACGACACAAGATGTACCAACTTAAGCTTGGGTGCGCTTCCTTGAACTCGCCGCCTGCATCGAGTGGCGAACTATTAACACATGACCAGCTTCTTCATGGAGCCCACATGGTTCCTCGGCCATCACATCGTCAGTGGTGGGTCATGCTGTTGGTCGGCTGTCAAGGCAGAGTGCGTGAGAGATATGCGAAGGGCATGGCAGCGCCCTGTACATGCCCGTATGCGAATAATAGTGGTGACCGAATCTCAAAAGACGTTCGGCTGTCGTAGGATAGGGCGCTGTGTGTAAATGGCAAGGGAGTATGTGTGCCTTGAAAGGGGCATGGTGTCAACATGCGTAATAACGGCCAATGCCCCTCCAAAAATGTCAAGGCTGCGCATGGATGGGCCGGCGGCTTGGCTGCATCGTTTGGCGCCCGTTGTGTCTTTTTGGCGTAGGCGCCGTGTGTGTATGTGTATCAGTGCATGTGTGCAAAACCCAAGCGCATTGTTGGTTATAGAGACATGTGGGGGATGAGGGAGTGGAGGGTTGAACCAGGGGCTGAGGAGGAAAGAACGGGGGTGGAGGGTTGAACCAGGGGCTGAGGTGGAAAGAACGGGGGAAATGGAAGGGAGTGTCTGTTCGGGCCTGGCATACGTCCTGGCTCGCGTCCGAAGGGCGCTTTCGTGGGCACGGGGAAGTCGGACACTCGGTCGGCGGGGTCATCGCACCCTGTATCCGGCTCGCACGGGTTTGCCACCGTGGAGCGCCGCCGGGGGCGTGCACGTTGTCGTCGCAGTCGTCGTCTTGGAGTTATGACTCCCTCCGTCCTTTGGGTGCGATGTTCCCCAGCCGCTAGATCACGCCCAGGCCTGACAGGGGATGTTCCCCAGCCGCTAGATCACACCCAGGCCTGACAGGAAGGGACACATCCGCGTGTTCCTGCAACCAGCGCTTACGCCAACCGATGGCTGCGACCTGTTTGGGCCGGGATCGGCAGGGATGATGGGGGGCCGCCGCCGCTGCCGCGGTTGCTGCGGCACCGGCGCTTGACTATGGCAGCATGGTGTTGACGGCAGAGGTGTGGCGGTGATGGGGCCACCTTGTTGCGGCCGGCAACCAGACGGACCGGGGACAACGGCGCGACTGGCCTAGTCACAAGCATGCATGGTGCCATGCTGCGGTTCATTGCACGCGGCCTGTGTAGGGGTGGGGTGGTCACGTCGCAATTCACAGTTCTGTTCGATCAGCTGCGGACCAGCGGGTGGTGGTGGTGGTTAGAACGAAAACGGCAATGGCGTGCTCGGGGCGGCTTGCCGCTTATTAATGTGCCTGTGAAACTCATTTATTTATCACGGAAGGGTATGGTGGTGCACCGCCGGGTGCAACGGGGCGTGCCTGGCATTGGGATCGTATCTCGACGGCAAAGCAAAATGGCTTTTTGTGAGACTGAACGCGAGCTGGGCCGGCGTATCCGTCTCGGTTCGTGGCTGTCCACATATCTCTACCTGACTCAGCATTCATCGTTCCTGCCGAGCGGCCTGACCGGCTGCCCGCGGGCGAGGCTCTCTGACGCGTGTGGACTCCACTGTGCTGTGCTAGGTCTGTTGTGCTGTGCTAGGTCTGTTGTGCTGTGTCAGGTCTGTTGTGCTGTGCTAGGTCTGTTGTGCTGTGTCAGGTCTGTTGTGCTGTGTCAGTGCTGCGCTGTGCTGTGCCAGGTCTGCTGTGCTGTGCCAGGTCTGTTGTGCTGTGCCAATGCTGTGCTGTGCACTGGTGTGCCAGGTTTCTTGTTCTGTGACAGTGCTGTGCTGTGCATCCCAGGAGCAGCAGCTTCAGGATTGCGGGTCCTTCCATGTGGCTGGTACTGCAGCGGCAGTGCGGAATTCCTCCGCCGTGTTCGCATTTTGGACCAAATCAGGCGCTTCTGTTGTCCGCTGGATGTTCGTTGGGTCGTTGGTTGCGCAGGTTGCGTTTCCGGTTCACGTCGCAATGGTGGTGATGGTGGTGTGTGTGTGGGGGGGGGATGGCTGGCGTGTTTGACGTGGTGGTGGCTGGGAGGGCCAGCCAGTCTGCAGGGCTGGCGTCGCATTACGTGTTGCTGCTGCAGAGGGGAGTTGGCGACATCGCGCGGACGTGCGGATGCAGCGCTGGGCGCTGCGCTGCGCTGGGGCGGACAAGCTGATTGAGCGGGCGCGGGCCCTGCTGTCAGGTCACGGCCCCCAGAGGCGGTAACAGCCGTGCTTTGTTGTATGAGGTGTTGGATGAGGAGTTTGTCCATGCGTAAGTTGGCTTCGCTGATTTTGCTGATGCCGCGACCACTTTGATTACAGAATTCAAGACTATAGATTGACATTTATCGAGCTGTCTCGTGAACGCGCAATGGCGCCCGCGTCCTCCAGCGCTGTGCTCGGTTACATCATGACACCGTTGCGATTACATCATGACGCCGTTGCGGGTGGGTTGGGGTCGGGTCGGTGGTGAGCTCTTCACGACGCCATCTGATGTCACCAGGGGAGTGAAGACTGTCTCAGGGCCGGAGGAGTGAAACTGCTGCCGTTGTGGTACAGGGTTGTTTGGGGGAGGTGATGGACTCGGATCGGACGGGGGTGATCGGCCGGCCCTGGCCTGGTTATGACATTGTTCAATCTTCTAAATCTTCATCCTGAAAATAATTCAACCTATCCACACAAGACGCGCAACATGCATGCTCATGGGCGCCTGGGATGGATGGACCATGATTTTTTTCACAGTTATAACGGTGGCGGTTGCCACGGGAATTGGAAGTGATGTTCGCGGGAATGCCTGCGGCGGCAGTGCCGCGCAGTGTGCCATGCCGCCTCTTGCTTACCTCTGGCTGCTGGCGTTCGGTGTGCATGCGCGCATGGGTGGGCCGACATGCTTGTGGGGGTGGTGTTCTTGTCACGGTTGTTGTTGTTGTTGTGACGGCACTGAACCGTCGATGATGTCGCGCTTTTGCCGCGCTTCCCAGGAACAACAAACCATAATAGAACAACGTCGCGCGTTTTTTGAGGTGCGCGACAAGAGAACACGTATCCTCCGCTGTACATGCGTCATAGAAGAAGTAAGCACCCGCGGATCCGAAAAATGAAAGCTGCCCATGTTCACACGGGTCAGCTTGGGCGCGCGGGCAATAATGATGGGCGCCTGTGTGGACATGCAGCCGGCGTGAGGTCGAGGTGCCGCGCTGCGGAGTTAGGCGTTGTGCTCCCCTGACCGACATCGGTCTTTGTGCAGTGCTTGGCAGTGTGGGTTTCGTTCGTGGGGTTATGGATTGTGCCGGGGCACCGCAACGTGCGCCTGACAGCGTCGTTAGCCTGCTGCCCTTGGTATGCGGGGCTTTGGAGGTCTATCTAGTCTATCTGGGCGAGGGGAGCCCGTGTCAGCGCCAAAGCCTCACACCTGCGGGGATCGCCTGGGGTTGGTGCGTGGGCAGACGCCTCCTGGGCAACGTCCCTGGAGTCCCCCGCGGCGTCGGCCCCACATGCCCGTGACGTCGGGACAGCGTCGGGACAGCCGTGGGTTAGAAGTTGACGTTCAGTCAGTGAAGTCGCTGGAGTGTAGCATGGCCGCCGGTGATGGCCTGGAAAACCCTGGATGGCCGATGGCCGATTCGTCCCTCCGGGCATCCGCAGTCTGTTGCGGAACAGCAGGACAACTCGCTCTTCTGTTTGTGGCGTGGAGGACAACGGTCTGGGCATGGCCGCCAGCCTGGTGTTGGTGTCACAAGGGGGTTAGGGGCGCAGCACCCACCGTGGGGCGAGCGAGGCGCCCGGTCGTGGCCAAGTGTAGTGTACGCGCTCCATGGGCGGCTGTAGCCATCATCACTTCTACGACGCCGTTGGGCCGTTGTGTTTGTGCCTGCGCGGCCCTGTCGTGGCGGCGCTAGTGGCTGGTAGCTATTATGCTGCTGAGCCTGGTTGACGTCTTCGACAGACTGATTGACTTCTTCAATATTATAGGTACGCTGACGTACCTGACGTACCTGATGTATCTGAGGAATGGGCCGTACCGGCGGGGATGGTGGGTGTGCCTATGGTGATCAGCTTTACCGAGTTTTAGTCTTCCTCCGAGAACTCGTAACGTGCGACCCGCTGCCTTCGGAAGGTGGGCATTGAAAGGTCGTCTGTACATCTGGGGCGGTGCACGCTTGCAGTGTGGTGTGGTGTGGTGTGATATGATATGATGTGATGTCATGTGCTCTTTCTTGGACGGAGTTCGGAGTCCAGGTCCAGTGCGTGGGGGGCCAAGCGCGTGGCCGGCGCCTACTTCACGTAATGCGTTGGGTTTCTTGGCAGGGGGCGAGACCAGCCCTGTGGCGTGTTGTAGGTGTCTAGGTTGAGTCACCGCACATCTTGTACACTTTACTCACAAGGCAACTGTGGCGGCCGATTCTGGCGAATACCAAGAGCAGAATGGACCACGCCTTAGACGGTACTCCTCACCCTACGCTCTCTATCTCATCAACCTATACCAAGGACAGCGCACCCCTCCATCACCCACTGGGGGGTCGTACAGCCATCGTAATCAAACGGAATCAATGCAACGCACCGCTTCTCACTTCGCACCAGCTAGCGCCCCTCTTTGTTCTGACGCGCTTGTTCTGTTCAGCACCCTGCTGCTGCTGGGGCTCGACCAGACAGCCAGGGGCACTCACGTCCTCGGCAAGGCCGCTGTCAGTCAGCGTCGTACCAGGCGGACGGGGCCCAGTTGCCTTGCGTGGGGGCTCGGGTGCTGCTTGCTTTTGCGCCAGGGGTCTGCGAGGCCTGCCACGTGCCACCGCCAGCAGCTGCAGCTGGCGGCGGCTGCTGGATACCGGACGGCCCCTCTTCCTCAGCCTGTCTGTCGTCGTCGTCATCGTCGTCCTCCTCCTCGAGTCCTCGTCCTCCGCTCCCAGAAGCACGGTGCGCTCCAGCTTGCTGCCAGCCGCAGGAGCGGCTGTTGTTTTGGGGTGTCAGGGGGTATCTGACGGGGTTCGCTGCCAGCCCGGCCTACTAGTACCAGATCGGCTGCTAGGCTGTTGCTGGGCTCGGCCTGTTGCCTGGTGTCCGATAGGGCCCTATCTGCTAGGGCTGCTAAACCCTATCGGATACCACCCGGCTCGCGAAAGGTCCTAATCCACGGTGTAAATAAATCCTTATTGCGTAGGGCCCTAATAAACGGTGTTAGTCCCCAGGAGGCAGTTGAACGAGCGGACGTATGCCGAAAGTGACACAACGCGGTTGGAACACCCGGTCGGGACACGGGTCCACCTTGTAACGGTTACATTATATATAACCCTGTTGGCGTTTGGTAGTAGTGGGCCGCGGGTGGACGGGGCACTGACGCGCTCGACGGCCCGGTGGCGCCATCGCTAGGGTTGAGCGGTTTTTTCGGTCCGGTGGGACCGTACGGGCAAGCCCCTGATGGTGGCTCGCGAGCCCCCGTGGCTCTCCAAGACTACGGGCCTCCGCTGGAGAAGTGACCCTGCCTTGGTTGGGATGGTGGTTCGCTAATAGGGGCGCCCTGGTGGCTAACTTCCCCTGAGCGGGCTTTATCCCTTGCCGTGGTTGGTCTCAGGAACGGGGTGGTTCCGTGGTAGTGTGGGCCCGGGGAGTGTTTCGGTGCACTTGTGGAGCCTTTCCGGTGCGCCATGGTTGTCGCCGTTGGCTGTCGCCGATGACCCGGGGGGTCCGCTGTAACATCCTTAAGAAAAGGTTGCATTACAGCGAACGGACATAGCTCTCTGTTCAATGTCGGACAGTCGGACACGCACCTGAAACGCCTTGCACTTGCTTGTTCTGTCAATCGATGAAGTCAGAGCCACAGCTTAAGGACAAGGATCTTTCTTGGATATTGAGAGGTTAGTTGCCACTAATAGTGTACCGCACGGTATGGCAGGCAAGCGGTAAAGCGGTACACAGCTGTACATTATCACCGTATGTCGCCCGATCTGGCCCAATGCAATGATGCCCTTGTTCATCAACATTAGGTGCCCCAATCTTGCCATAAGAACGTTTTCCCAAAGTTTGTAATTGTAATCTTTGAAAGTGAAAAACATCTGCAAGGTCAATTGGCCAAAGTGTTACGGTATGCCACCTACTTGCCATCCCACTACTTGACCGCACCCTTGACCGCATGTTGATTGGTTGAACTTGTTGAGACGATGACTGTTGCCCACAATTTGACGCTCGTTTGAGGCGGACAAGTTAGGGCAGTCCAGAGCGCGGCGTCATTGATACAATTGGATTTTAATAATGCCATATATGTAACCTTGTCTGACAAGAAGTTTTGTTCCGCAATAAGGTACGACGAACTCTCCCAACATTAAGATCTCCGTATCGTTTCGATGGAGTGCACGGGCGTCGAGTGAATGTATGCGTAAGGCGTTTTACCTAATACTCATACTTTGTAATGAAAATATTTGCAGTGAAGATTTAATATATTAAACCGTTTTACTGTCACCGCGCCCCTTTGCTTTCGACGCTGGCGTACGGGAACTGTTAAAAAATGAGGCGCCTGTACTTCTCAAGACTGTTACATAGCGCGTAGACCATATGTGACGTCTCAGTTTAATGCCCCATAATTTCACAGGTCACAGTGATACTCAGTCGTTTACACGAGGTAGCCTGAAAACATTGCTCGTCGATCGGTTCCGGCAGACTAAACACAATTATGTACACAACATCATATTTCTATTGCTAATCACTCGACGGCTAGCGAGCGCCCGTCTGCCCTCACAGTCTTGTCGCTGTTGTTGCACGTCTCCAGAGGCGCACACCGAATGGGAGTTCTGTGCTGGGCACCTTCAAAGAGGAATACCCCTGAGGTGAGCTATTTTTACCGATCACGTTCAACGGTGTTTTTCACGCGAAATGTCGAGCCAAGAGTTTGTTAGAGTTTTCTTGGCTGTCTACATTATTCTTACATCGCGCAACAGGATGATCTCCTTGATCAAATCAATTGTGAGGTGGCAGTCGCGGCGGGGTACTGGCTACGGCGCTCAGGACAATGCATCGCGAAAATTTTCATGTTCTATGGTCGTGAAGCAACACTCGTAAGGTGCGCCCAACGGCAATGCCTCTTAGACAAGAATTGATTCCTGGCGGGGTACCGAATCGCTCAACCAGTCGGAGTCCGGGAAGTCGATGTGTCACAAGAAGCAAGGGTTTCGTGCGCACCAACAACGAAGAAACAGCAAGCTTGCTAAGGCGCCCCCGTTCACACATCCAGTGTTTCGGCTCTGAGGTTCTGAGGCTTCGTTTTGGCTGCGCCATCCGTGGTAGCGGTAGTATCACGGTTGCCTCTTTGTTCGTTCGTCGCGCAGCATCGCGGGCGCAGCCCAAGACGGCGCCGACCTCACAATCCTCGCCAGCTGCGGCCCAGGCGCCTCCGCGGCCCCACCGGGTCGCGTGCTGTCGAGTCCCTGGCCAGCGGGCGGCGCCGACAACGGCAGCAGCTTCTCCAGGCCACCGGGCGCTTCCGTAAGCCGCAGGAGGTGGACGCCTTTGTCATGGAAGGTGAGCAAGTGGCTCCATGGTTTCTGCCCCAGTCGGCGAATCTGGACCAGCGTACCAGCGTCGCACAATATTGGCATAGCGGCTTGCATGCTTGTGGCTTCGTGGATTCGGATGAGGTGGTGGCGTGACGGTGAGTCATAATACAGGTTATCATGCCTGTCCGGTGCGCCATGGTGGCGCAAGCTCGTTTATGCAGTGTATGGTGAGGAAGCTTCGGCTGTCGCCATTGGCTGTCACCGATGACCCGCGGGGTCCGCTGTAACATCCTTAATAATGCTTCAGGGTCTGCGTGTTCCACGAGGAAATCTGATTGGGCCCGAACAGCATTTCCCTCCCCTGTACTGCTCACGCCCCTTTCACCACCACATTACTTTCTGCATTGTCGCAGAGCGGCAGCCCCCCGGCGCGTCTTCCGGCCGACTGGCACCAGCTGCTGAGCCAGGCCCGGCAGTCGGAGCCGCTGTGCCTGCAGGCGCAGCTCGAGCCGCTGGTGCTGGGCGGGCGGCTGGTGGGGGCGCTCCTGGTGGTGACGCAGGCGGGGCAGCTGCCCGGCAGCCGCAGCGCCCCTACCTCCGCGGCCGGTCGGCCACTGGGAGATGTGGTCCCGGCAGCAAAATCAGGGTCAGGCTTCGGCTGGTCCTTGCGCCGGCTGTGGAGGCGGCCGGTGCCCTCTTCCTCGTCTGGCTCCTCCTCTTCGTCCTCCTGCTCGGCGCCCTCGCCGGGCCTTATGCGGGGCCTGGCGTCTGCTCTGTCGCAGGTGGCGTTCGGACCGCACCTCAGGGCCGTGTCGATGGTGGGTGTATCCAAGTGTTCGGGCATTCGCGCGAAGGAAACCTCTAGGCTCTCTGGTTTCCATGTCATCAAGTCTACTGCAGAAGACGGCCGTGGATGCGTCCTTTCTTCCGTCACCGTCAGTCTCACCTCGTTTCATGCGGTGAACCTGCACCAGTGTTGCTATCTTAAATTAAAAAAATATTTACGGGCAAAAAAGCCGGAAATTTTCTATTTCCCGGACCCCCAAGAAACCTGCGAGATTTCATTTATTTGACGCTGTGGAGAGCCGGAAATCTGCCCTGCCAACTATTTTCCAGACTACCAAAAAGGCCTGGAAATCTGCAGGCGCAGGGAAAAATCCTGCATCGTACACCTGTCTACCGCCAAAACACACTCGAATGCCATGTCCCCAACTCCTGGTTACCCTCCCATATGCATCCGCGGCGCAAGGAAAGCGCGCTTCAGGCCTCCATGGACTTAGAATCCCTGTCGTCGCTGTGGTAACAATGGCCCTGCTGTCGAAACACGCAGAAATATTTCCGCCCTGCCTCGGAGGTTTTTATTTCCTGGCACCTAGGAAGCCCCCCAAAATCTGCCCTGCCAAAGGGTTTTTGGCTACTGGCGACAGGCCGGAAACCTGCGGAATTATATTTCCCCGTTTTGGAAGATAGCAACACTGACCTGCACCTTGTCTTGATGCGGTGAAGCTGCCCTCGGATGGACCCTGCCAACCCGCGTCCTGTCTTCGGGTGGCGCTGGGGGCATGCGAGCTGGCATCCTGGATGCCTCCAGCCGGCCGCTGAGGAATGCCGTACGGCAGCAACGCGCAGCAATTGTATGTACGACAAGAGCGAGGTGTGCCTATCGTGGCTTAGACGGGCAGGCGTCCATTCATTCGTGCTACAACTGCAGGTGCCCACACACACACACAGGGTCTCTGACTACGGCATGCCCCTCCGAGAGGAGAGCCGTCTCCTCCCCTCACCAAGCCGCACAGCAGGGCCCTCACAGAAGCGCACATCGGACATCGGGGCTCCGCCTGCTCTCGGCTTCGTGACAACACTCCTGCACCTCGCTCCCTGGACCACATTCGCGGCATGGCCACACGCCCTCTGCCAACCCTGGACCCAAGTCATGCCCGGTGACCCCAGCTGTCCGCCGCTTAGCAGACACTATCTTCGTCCCCATCTTCCGGCAGGCCCCCCTGCCCCTCCCCCTTCTTTCTCCCTCCCTCCCTCCCTCATATCCCCTCCTCCTAGCGACTCTTAGGTTACCTCCCCTCCTCCTGACCCCTCCTGCTGCTGCTGCTGCTGCTGTTGCTGCTGCTGCTGCCACCCTCCCGTCCGCAGCTCTGCACCGCCACCCAGTCGCTCCGGGCCTCAGTCAGTCTGTACGACATGT
This sequence comes from Eudorina sp. 2006-703-Eu-15, assembly GCA_003117195.1. Taxonomy (NCBI): domain Eukaryota; kingdom Viridiplantae; phylum Chlorophyta; class Chlorophyceae; order Chlamydomonadales; family Volvocaceae; genus Eudorina; species Eudorina sp. 2006-703-Eu-15. The sequence continues at coordinate 1,274,957 of BDSI01000019.1, forward strand.
CCCGCGTGCTGTCCATGACCCTCTCTGAGATCCTGGCGGCCGACTTCCACGTCAACCTTGCCGTACGGGTGGCTGTCGTACCGCCGCAGCACTGCTCCCACGGCTACCTGCTCGTGTTTGAGTCTCAGACTGGCGGAGGAGGGGCCGGTCGCATGGTGCAGCGCCTCTTCGGTCGAGAGTCGGGCTCCTTGCAACGCTCCGCCGGCTCAACACCTGAGCCACAACACATGGGTCCCCTCTGGAAGGGGGGCTTTACCCTCCCCGCAATGACGGCCGCCGGCACGTCGGCTCGAGGGGCACAGCACCCGCACGGGTTCATCCGGCGTGAGGACAGCTTCGTGGGCGCCTCCCCCGCCTCGGCGCCCAACGTGCTGCTGCTGGGTTCCTCCAGCCTGCTCCCCCGGGGTGACAACAAGGTGAGGTGCAAAGCGTGGCGGAGGGGAACGGGGAGCGACACCGCGGCCCTGCCAGGGGGGGGGTCCTGGCTCGTAGGTGGGGGTGGAGGGGTGACGGCGCCCGCACGGCCCCGTTGCGGCCAGCGAGCGGTTGTGTTTTGTGCCGCACAGTGCGAACGACCACCCCTTCCACGTCTCGCCCTCTCCCCGCCCTCTCCCCGCTCTCTCCCCGCCCTCTCCCCGCCCTCTCCCCGCCCTCTCCCCGCCCTCTCCCCGCCCTCTCCCGGCCCTCTCCCCGCCCTCTCCCCGCCCTCTCCCGGCCCTCTCCCCGCCCTCTCCCCGCCCTCTCCCCGCCCTCTCCCCGCCCTCTCCCGGCCCTCACCTCCTCCTCCTCCCCCTCCTCCTCCGCCCCTCCTGGGCTGCAGGTGTCGCCCTTCGCCCTGTCGTCCTCCCTGCTGATGCAGCTGCTGCGACCCGGAGGGCCCGCCAGGACAGGACCCGCAGGGACAGGCGGTATGGCTCGGTCCCTGTCTGCGGCCGTGCTCCAGGGCGGCAGCGCCGGCGAGGAGCCCCTCGAGCGCATGCTGCGCATGCCCCCGCCCAAGGCCTACGAAACCACACTTCCACCGTCAAGCCTCACGGACTCATGCCAGCCTATGCTGGATTTTTCTCGCTCTGAAAGCGTGTTTGGCGCTGCACGGAACTCGACAGCCAGTGGCATGCAGACCCACGCTGGCGCCGCCTCCTCCTCCACCACCGGAGGCGCCGCCGCAGCCCCCTCGCCCTCCCCCGCCTTCTCCTCCTGCTATGTATCCGGCCTGGTGGTGGCCAACCTCAACGCCTGGATGCAGGACGTGGAGCGACCCAGCTCCGATGTGGCGCTGCTGATGATGGCGGCCAGAGGCAAGGGGACCGCAAGTGGGGCGGGGACGGCGCTGCCGGCCGGCGGCGGAGCCTCACCCGCAGCTTCCGCCGCCGCGCCCGCAGCCGGCTCGGGCCCTGCGTGCCTGGTGGCGGTGGCAGGCTGCGCTGCGGCGCGTCTTCAGCCATGCAATGGCGGCGTCGTGGGCGAGGCCACTCGCAGCGTCTGCGGGGAGCTCGCGGGGCGCTCCACGCACAAGGGGCTGTCGGCACCGTCCGACTGGACCCTAACTGCAGCGGACGCGGCCGCCCATATTGCTGGCGCTATGTACGGCAATGGAAGTGTGCGGTACGACAGCGACGGTGGCGGCGGCGGCGGCCCGTGCGTGGCGGTGTACATCACCGCCTCCGAGCGGCTGCCCACTTCGCTGCTGAGGGCCATCAAGGACCGGGCGGTGGCGCTGATGGAGGTGGGTCGGGTGGATGTGAAGATGTCATCGAAGGGTGAGATGCGCGACTGGGCGCGGGCGGGGGTGCCCACCCCGCGATCCTGCACTTGGCCGTGGCATCACTCGTCAGTGTGCATGTCCGCACCCGCCGTAACCTCCCCAGCTCCAACCTACTCTTCCTGCCACCGACCTGCCACGACCCTCTTCTCATTCCTCCCCCTCCCCTCCCGCGGGTTCCCTGGACGGATGCAGCTGCTGCTGCCCGCCTGCCTGGGCACGCTCTCCGCGGGGCCCGTCCGAGAACAAGTCGAGCTGCTGGCCGAGCAGACCTCCAGCGGCCACGTCAGCACCAGCGCCGCCGGGTCCTCCCGCAGCAAGCAACCACCGGCATCCTCCTTCCAAGGAACCCCCACCGCGCCCGGGTACGGCAACGGCGGCGTCACCGGCGCAGCCATGCCGCCCCGACCCCTCCCCTCCCCCGCCTCCCCATTCCTCAGCCAGCTCCACCTTCCCTCCCCGCTGGCCGCCATCAGCCCCATCAACAGCGTAGTCGTGGTGGAGGAGCGCTCTCAGCTCAGCATGCTGGGGCAGCGGCTCATACACACTCTTGCGGGGCCGCGTGGGTCGCAGTCCTCGATAGCGGCGGCAACGGACGCCCCTCGGCGGCTGCTGAGCCTGATGAGCTCCGTGGAGCTGGCCAAGTCCGCAGAGGTCATCGTGACTGCCGGGCCGGGTGTCGGCTTGAAAGGAAGTCAGTTGTTCGCATCCACGTCAGCGGTCGGTACGGAGATTCCGTTGATCGCGCTGCGGAGCGGCGCCGCTGGCGCAGCCGGTGTTAGCGGTGGCGCCGCCGCGGCGGCGACTGCGACGGCGGCGGCGGCGGCGGCTCTGTCGCCGTTCAGCCGCGGCATGCAGGGCACCGGCACCGGGTGCGGGCTCTCGCCCGGCGAGTACTGCAGCAGCGGAGGAGGCGCGTCGCTTGCGACGCTCCTGCAGTCTGTCTCTGGTGGCGCGAACGACCAGCTGGCCAGCATGCGGGAGAACCTGGACGTGTGGGTCAACAGCTTCATGGGCATGCTGAAGGAGGCTCCCATCCAAGCGAGTCACATGCACGGGTGAGTGAAGCAGCAGCGGGAGGGGGTGGGGGCCTGGGGGCACCAGCGGCGGCGCGTTGATCCGCAGGGGGGGAGGAGCTGTGCCGCCACGCGCCACCCAGCGGATGACAGCGACCCGAGAGGGTGAAGACGATCGATGCATGGACGAGGCCGTACCCAGCGATGCAATCCATCACTTAGCTGCCGTACAGTGGGGCCAGGCCAGGTTCGCTGGTGTGTGCTTGCTACTGTTACCGGCCATTGCTATTGCTGCCTGCATTTAACCCTAGAGAGCCCCGACCTTGCTCCCTCCTCCTCGCGCCATCTCATCCACCTGGGGCCGCACCCCCAGGTCCTACGCGGATGACGACCTGCGCTTCCTGCGCCTCTACCAGCGACTGGGCTCCGGCGGCGCAGCCTCCGTGTACGCGGGCGTGCTCCTGGGCATGGATGTGGCGGTCAAGGTGATCGAGCCGCCCCCGGAAATCGACATGGAGGCGCTCGCCAGCACACGGACCCGGGGAGACTCGTCCGGGGATGAGGAGGAGGAGGTTGGAGAGGAGGCCCAGGATGAGGGCGAGCGGATCGCCTCTCTGGCAGCGGCGTTGCGGCAGGCCCAAATGCGGGAGCTCGTGCGCAGCGCCAGGGAGTGCGCCGTGCTGACGTCGCTCAGCCACCCGTCCATAGTGCAGGTGGGAGGCAGCCGGGGGTGGAGCTGTTGCCGCAAACCGCGACGTTGTTCTGGTGTGGGAGCTTTGGGTGGTTGATCCTCAGCTCTAATTGGGTCAGTGGGTCGCTTCCGCACGTTGCAACCTCCTGCGAGGCCGCCACCGCGCTGCTGAGGCTTGATGCACTCCGTCCGTCCGTCCGTCCGTCCGTCCGTCCGTCCGTCCGTCCGTCCGTCCGTCCGTCCGTCCGTCCGTCCGTCCGTCCGTCCGTCCGTCCGTCCGTCCGTCCGTCCGTCCGTCCGTCCGTCCGTCCGTCCGTCCGTCCGTCCGTCCGTCCGTCCGTCCGTCCGTCCGTCCGTCCGTCCGTCCGTCCGTCCATCTGTCTGTAGACGCTGCGATGCGCGATGTATTCCGCGTCTTCCGATGCCCGCGTGTTTCGGTCCGTGGCCTCCTCCATGACTGGCCCCTGCGCCCTACCTGCCCAGTGCCCACCCAGAGTTGTGACTTAAATGCGGTTGCTCATCGGGGAGCTCCCCCGCCTGCGTGTCCATGTCTCCCCGCCGGAGCGCTTGACTAGTTGCCACTCCCAATCAACCTCCTGGCCCAACCTGGTAATCAGGTTACGTCACCCCAACCTCCGGCCCCGCGTCCCAGGTGTACTCCTACCACACCCGCGTCGCCGTCCTCCCGGGCGACGGTCCCGATGACCTGCCGCGGCTGCTGCCCGTGGCGCCGGGGGAGACGTGCCCCGAGGCGCAAGGTAGGGACGGGCGCCCGAGGGCGAGAGGCACCGGTTGGAAGCCCAGAGGCGGGGCACACCTACCCGTGCCAGCGGGTGCATGTCATGTGGTTGGGATAGGAGCTGCACGCTGAGCGCTGTTGGGCCGGGGGGGGATGACATCATCATGTCAGGATTCGTGGCGAGGTGGGCTGCCAGCTAGGGCGCTGGGTCGGTGTGTGTGTGGGAATGGAGAGGCTGCGGGCCGGCAGCCGCGGAGGTGCTGCCTCCGTGGCTTCAAACCGCCACCCGGTTCGAAACACACCGTCTGCCCGATCCTCACCGCGTGCACTCGGGTGCTCCGCTTGCCCCTGCCGCAGGTCCCCTGCACCTGGTCATCATTATGGAGGTCAGGGGTAGGGGAGGGAGGGAGGGGTGCCTGACACGAATGATACGCCAAGTACAAGCCCATCGGGGCGGGTGGAGGCGTGAGGGAAGACATCGCCACCCGCCCGGGAACAGGGGCGCCGGAAGCAGCGCAGGGGTTCGGTCTCCGGACACCAGGGCTGCGAGCGTTTGGACAGCAGCACTCCTTGGTAGCTCTGACAGTGTGACAGTGGACATGCGTGGAGACGGGGACCGCGGGGACAGGAACGAATTCTCGGACTCGAGACGATCGATAACCCTGGCAGTTTCACATGTGCTGTCCTCAGGTCCGTGTTCCCTCCCGTGCTCCCCTTCCTGATTCGCCTCCCTCCCCCTTCCGTCCCTGGGTGTGTCTGGGCTGTTTTTCTTTTTACCCCCCTCCCTCCCTCCCTCCCTCCCTCCCTCCCTCAGCGCTGCGACCTGGGCTCGCTGGCGGATGCCCTGGACAACGGCATGTTCAGGAAGGCCATCATCGCCGCCGCCAGCGCCCTGCCCGCCCCCGTCGCCGCCCCCGCCAGGCGCCCCGGACCGCTCCCGGGCGCTACCTCCGCCAGCGGGGGCGGCAGCACCTCCATGCGCGCCATCTACCTGACGTTGCTGGAGGTGGCCCTCGCGCTGCGGCACCTGCACTCCATGAACCTGGTGCACTGCGATGTGAGGGAGGGGAGGAGGGGGGGAGGGGGGCGAGAGGGTTCTTGTAGCAGTCGCTCACCTCAGGGCCCAGCTTGACCGTCGGGACCGAGGCAGCGAATCTAGGCTTGGCAAGGCTAATTGCGGAAAACATACGAGATTGGTGGCAGCGGAGTCTCAAACTCTGAACACAGTTAGTGTTTGACCATCGCACGCGGGTGGCTTTGATATCCGCCCCACCTGCCGATCACCGTACGGCATCTCATATCCCATGTATTCTAGTAATAGGATGTAATCCCTGTACGGTGTTGTGTTTAGATTACGCGGATTACGCGGTCACGCTTGCACGTGGCACGTGGTTACATGGTTCGTAACCTCTCGTAACATCTAGCCACGGGATGGTGTTCCGTAACTCAGTGCCCGTGACGTGCCGTCATAAACCTTCTGATTATCTGCAGAGTCAAAAAATACATTATTCTGTAAAATATTATGTAATATATAATGGAATATGTAATATGTAATGGAAAGGTATTATGTAAAACATGTAATATTCGAAGGTAAATGTAGCTTGCTACAGATAGGGGGACTGATGTGAGGATTTTTGACTGAATGATATTACGGCAGTTTACAAGGACGGGGGAGAATGCAAATGCCTCTGAGCACGTGAAGCAGGAGAAGCAACCGGCTCGTATTGATTTGCGCCGTCGCGCGCCTATGGCCTCTTCCGCCCGCGTCCTCTCCGCAAATGTCGCCCCTCCCACGCCTGTCTGCCCCCGTCAGGTCAAGGTGGCCAACGTGCTGCTCAAGTCGTGCCCCAGCGACATCCGCGGCTTCACGTGCAAGCTGTCCGACTTCGGACTGGTCAACCTGCTGCGCGCCGAGGAGGAGGCGCACGATCAGGAGCAGGAGCAGGGGCAGGGGCAGCCGCCGGCGGGGGACCGCAAGCCGTGGATGCGCAACGCGGACGTGGCGGGCACGGTGAGCTAGAGGAGGAACAAAAGGCTGGGGCTGTAATTGTCTCCTGCTACGGTTTTGCGATGAACTGGATATTGCCGGGAGAGGGGAGACACGGATGCGGGGGCCCAGCTGCCGCCCACCTGCACAGCTTGGGCAGGTGTCCAACACCGAATCCGCCTGCCGTTGGACCCCGTCGTTCTGGTGGGCCGCATTTTGGGCCCTTTCTCCTCTCGCTTTGCACCGCACCGCCGACCGCCCGCTTCGCCCTGTCTCGCCCCCTCCATCAGGTCACGCATCTGGCCCCCGAGTGCTTCGAGCCAGGTGAGCCGGTCAGGGGGGATGACGCCTCAGTAAGAAGGGGCGGGGTCACACAGAGCACACATGGGAAATCGACCCGCGCCTGGAATGCTGGGGCCGTATGTGCCTTTGAGCATGCTCATATCTGATAAGCTCGTTGGATGCTCGCCCAACCACTGCAGCTGCCCCTACCCCCTGTCCTGTGCCTGCTACATAGCCCCATCTCTTTCGCTGCCCTGGCTCTGCACCGTCGTGAACTGCGCCGTACCTGCCGTACCTTGGGCCCCCACAGGCAGCCAGCTGGACCAGTCGGTGGACATATACGCGTTCGGAATCGTGATGTGGGAGGTCTTCACTCGCAAGCCGCCGTACGCCGAGTTTGCGCCCACCTTCGAGGTACGGTAACCACCATACGACGAGTTTTCTTTCAACCACTACACGACGAGACGCAGCTGGGCGTGTGAGCAGCACGACTCAGTAGCGCGCCATCGCTGGCCTTGTGGATTTTAGATAAAGATGGCTTCTCTGTGTTTCGCCTTTTCAGGCACAGCCCCGAACCAACCACCGGGTACCCGTTTGAATGGCCATGACCCTTTGCCCACACCCTTCACCCTCACCCGTCATCCCCATTGTCGCTGCGCCCTCTACAGGACCTCCCCTGCCGCGTCATGGAGGGTTTGAGGCCGCGATTTCCCTCCCACTGCCCGGCACATTTCAGGTAGGGCAGGGCGCAACCCCTCTCGCTCACCGCTGGCAATGTCCCACGGGTCGCTCGCACCAGACCGCGCGACGCCATGCAGCCGGTGTGCGCTGCACGCACATCTGTGTCTGATGACGAGTGCCGCATGTGTCATGGGTCACGTGTCATGATGAGTCATGCGTCATGCCCGAGTTTGCCAGGCAAGGCAATCACCCTTCCGGTGTGTTCGGCTGACGAGATGCACACACGCAAACGCCCACCCACACGCCCACACACACCTGGCTAGCAGGCTTGCCCCCTTTTCTCACTCTACCGTATATAACTTTCTCTCACTCTCTGTGAACCTCTGTCTCCCACGCGCACGCATGCGATGACGTCTTCACTGTCGCCCAACCACCGCGTTGGGGCCGTTTTCAGTTAAACCTCCCACCGCATGGCGCTGCATGATGGACACTACCTCGGCCGCCACCCTCACCCTCGCGCCCTTCCCACCGGTCAGGTCGTTGGCTCAGGCCTGCTGGTCCGGTGACCCGGCGCAGCGCCCTACAGCGGCGGCCGTGGTGTCGCGGCTGCAGAGCTTCATGGAGGGGACGCCGACCGTGTTCGAGCAGGCGCGGCAGCGGCAGGCTGGGCCGGTCGGCAGGGGGACGGCCGGCGGCGGCTGAGGTGAAGCGAGCTGCGCCAAGCTGAGCCGGGCCGTGCCCATGGCCGGTCCGATCCTGGTCGCCACTGCATGGGGCTGAACCAATCGCCTCGTGCAACTGCTAACCGTGTACCGTTACAACCAACTGGGAAACTACCGCCAGCGCGTTGCTTCCGTATACGTTACACACATACAGACATGTGGGTCTTTTCTCTATACACACATGTGCTCCAGGTTACACATTGGAACCCGTGAGTCGTTGACGACAGCTGAATCGACGTGTACGGCTGCGGACACGGGCCTTCCCGCAGTTATCAACCGCGATCCGCATCGCACAGCACGCCTCAGACTCCAGGGTAGGTCTCTTGGCGGTGGGCGGGAAGGCCACAAAACAGCTACAGGGGGTAGGGAGCCGTACGTGCTGTTTGGACCGTGCACGGCATCGCGCCCGTGTCCGTCCAGGCCCCGAGATGGGTCTCCAGCACCCCAACAGATCGTATCTAGGCTTTTGATTTTTATTTCAAACCCAGCTGGGCTTTGCGTGAGCCCACCCGTGGAGTGGTGGCAGCAACCCTACATATCTGGCATGCACACAGACGTTGTCAGACGACACTCGCTGGCTGCTCCGCGGAGATGGGTCGGATGGACTTGGGTGTGTCCTCAGCGTGTGTTTGAATTTGTGCTTGGGTTTGGGGCTGTGCTTGGGTTGGGGGTTGTGTTTAATAATGGTTATGTTGCGGTGGACCCCATGGGTCATCGGTGACAGCGTCAGGCCCCGTACCACACACCGCATGAACGGATCCACGCCACCGTGGCGCACCGGACAGGCTCCACAAGCGCACCGAAGCGCACCCCGCACCCAATCTAGCATGGAACCACCCCGTTTGTGTTTGTGTTTGTATTTGTTTACATAGCTGTCTGTATTTGTGTGTGTGTGTGACATGGTTGGGGGTGCGTAACCCCATACCTGCACATCCCCATACGAGCCGGGGGCCCAAGGGCAAACAAAACGCCCAAAAGCACTGGTTTGCAATACCGCATTAACAGGAGTCGACGAGACTAGCGCCCAAAGGGCACGATAGAATTACGGTGAGCCCACATGCGCTCCAACGTCTGTATTTGTGTTTGTGTGAATCGGTTCCATATCTCGCCGGGCCTGACGCTGACCGGGGCAGCTGCCCCTGCCCATCGGGTAGACCGCCGAAGCACTCCGCTCCCGTTGCGGAGGTTCTTCAGTGATGCGGCAGCGTGCGTATGTCGCAATACACGCGAGCCACGCGTAATAGTATCAATGACAATTGCGCCTGATGATGCGCTGTATTCAAGCAATCGGCGGTGGCTCGGCTGCGGCCAGGACGAGGACAGGGTCCCCGGGACCGCGTGCTCCTGCCCGGCCCTGCCCTGCCTTCTGGTTGGCGTTGTCAATAACATCGGCCGATCCCAATGCTGCAGCCATGGAAAGGCTGCGGAGGGACCGGCGGCCGGTGCGGCCTTGAGGAGCTGGCTAGCTTGTTGGCGGTAGAGGGATACCGCATGGGGCGGCCGACAGCCAGGAAGAGGCGATCTCTGGCCGCAAGCTGGGTACGACCGGTACTGCATGCACCGGCCGTGGTGGAGTGCCACACAGCCCCGCGCACTTAATCCTGTCCATGCGTGATGCCCGCGCTTGGTGACGCATTCAGACCGCACATGTCCTGAGTTTCAGTGAGTCAGGGACCAGCATATGTAGGACGGCACCGCGCGCTTGAGGCGTCGGTGGATCGGCAGCCCGGATGGGGCAGCCGCCGTACACCTGCCGTACGGTGTGATGGGATGGGAAGGACGAGGACGGGTAGGCGGGTGCGCGCGGACCATGCATACAGCTTTGACGTTTGGAGGGACGCGATGTTTGCGAGGGAGTGACAACGACCGTATCATGGTTCACCGTCTTGAAGGAGTTTGTTGAAGCAGAGGCCCCCAAAGCCCAAAGCCGCATTGCGCGCGCAGGGGCCAACAGCGAGGAAAATCTTTTGGTTATTTAATGATCTAGCGATTTGAAATTGTTTGCTTATTAATAATGATGTGACAGTGGACCCCGTGGATTTGCTTGCTCAAGAAATGGGACGTGTCGCACCTGTGGATTTTCTGGGGACGAAGCGGACGGCTACGTCCGACCGGTAGCCTGCCACCTGCCGTTGCATGGGTGGGTGCGTATCCATCGTGCCATCCATGCCGCTGGACATGCACACACTCTCGACAGGTGCCGGGGTTTGGCAAGAGGCAAGGGGTTTGAGCGCTGTCCCGGCGTTGTGGGTGGACTGCAAAGCGGAAGTCCCTGGCTGCCCTTCCAGTCTGCTCGCGTACCCAGGCGACATGTCCCCAGCTTGGCGCCCCTGACTCCTCTCCTCCCGCCAGCTGACGGGCACTAGGCGGATGGGCCCAGAGCGCTTAAAGCGGATTTTATTTGCGATTTTGTTGAAATGAGTGCCGCGCTTCACAGGCTTTAACTTGTGGCATGTGTAAAGGCGATGGAGGTTTCAGGCGAGGGTTAGGCAGGAGTACCAGATCTGGAAGGTGTTGAGGCGGTTAAGCGGTTAGGCAGCCGATCGCAGGGTTGCCTGAGTGTTATTATTAGGATGTTACAGCGGACCCCGCTGAGTGTAGAGTGCGAGTTGATTCATTGGGAGGGACTCGCTGTCTGGGGGTACCGTACCCCTGCGCCCCAGCGTGCGGCAGGGCAGGGGAATGCCATGCAGCAGTCGATCAGACGGCCGCTTGGCTGAAGGCTGGTGGCAGACACGTACGTTCTCAGCATCTCAGGGCATATCCTGTTGGTGCTGCTGCTGGGGCCCACTGGTGCAGCCTAGGTGCAGCCATCTGGGATCTCTGGCTGCGGCCCGCGATTCTAGTTGCTTAGTTCCTGGTCGCTCTTTCCGTGATTCATGTGATTGAGATCTGCTTCAAGTTGGGTCAGGTTCTCCAGGGTTTTGAAAGTGTCGGGTCGGGTCAGGTCAGGTCATAAGGGTTTTGGGTGCCGCTGCGGACGCTGGGGCCGCGTGCCCCTCCAGTCAAGGGGGGGGGTCAAAAAGGGGGGGGGAGAGACGGCCTGGATGGCTGCTGCTGAGCGGGTGTTCCAGCGCTGCGTTACATACTTGCGTGGACGCGGTAGGTAGGTGTTGCGCTGCTACCTGTGCTGTTTTGCACCTGATGCCTCGTGCGATTGGACGTGGAGCGGACGCGGTGCAGTTGCAGGCGGCCGGTCGCCCCATCTTGAATTGTGTCGTCACATCGTGATACCTTAGCCGAGTCTAGAAAGCAGATTGCTACCTAGATAGTCAAGGGAAGGACGTGGAAGGAGCGCAACCGCCGTCTATGTGGCCCCGGTGTTATCCGCCTCGATCGCCCTTATGCTGCGCAGCGGCGTGACAGCGCAGCAGCAAGAGTTGCGCTGGGAAATACTCCGCCTGATCATCTTGAACTCTTGTGATCCGGACGGCAGCATTAAGGTGTGAGACGATGTGCGCGTGTGCCTACGATGCCGTGGTTGTTGCGAGGAGAGATTGCGTTAATCCAATGGGAAGTTTTCGATAATCAGTAACCTGGGGCCCAAGATAATACTGCATCGGTCTGCAGAGCCCAGATGAGGAATCAATAAGCATGTGTAATGCATGCGACAGTTGCTGGCTTTCTTTCCGTACAGCGCAGCTGTCCGCAAGCATTTACGGCGGGAGAATGGTAACAGGAGAATGGCAACAAGCTCACATCTAACGTTTCTTCTTTTCGAGTGCCGGCTCGAGTGCCGGCTCATGTTCTTTAGTCGGAATCCATCCTCGAAGTCCGTCGAAGAAATATTCATGACGGTACGACATTGTACCCAAAGTTTGTTCTTATTCGTAGGGTTACCGGTCGCGTGCAATCGTAATCTTCCTCAACAGTTACATACCGCTATAACGCAAACAGTCGCACACGCCGCTCTACGGGGTTCAACGGCGGTGCTGTCGCGCTGAATCATGCCAAGGTCAACGAGATATAACCGACGTAAATGCAAGCCGACTATTGGACAACCGCGAAACTGAACCCATGGACAAGCCTTCGCTCGTTCCGATTACCGCATGCGTGCACGGAGTGGCGGCATACCAGTCACAACAAGCAAGTGCGCGCACACAGGCCCATAACTGGCCTGCGGACCGGTTGCTGGAACCACGCGGAGCAGGTCCGTCGCGACACCATCCTTCCGGTGTCACCCGAATGGCGCCCTCGGTGGCGTCCGCCACCCACAAAAGTCACCCCAGTGAGCGCGCCCCCTCGAACGCGAAACCGTGCCTTGTTGTTAAGCTCGAAATGCTCGGCAGCGTCACCGACGACCACCGTGGATTCCGGGTACAGTTTAAGCGCGTCTATCTACTGAACTACGCACCAAACGCAACCAGAGCCGTTTCCGGACTGCGAGGCCCCAACCCTAGGCCCGCTCCCCCAGCCCTGGGGGAACCCGAAGCTGCTCCCCGTGCGCAAGAAGCACTCCCAAGCAGCACCACGTTGGTGCTCACTTCAGCAGGTTCAGCGCCTCCACGTCCGTCGCGGAGCGCATGTGGAAGTACGCTACGCAGAGCGCCAGCCCGATGGCCGTCTCGCACGCGGCAATCGTCGTGATGGTGATGGACATGATCGCGCCCGTGATATCATTCAGGTAAGCCGCAGTGAACAAGAAGTTCATGTTGCACGCCAGCATGACGGTCTCCGCGCTGAGCAGCAGGATAATGAGGTTGCGCCTGAAAGCCACCGCGCCCACAATGCCAGCCCAGAACATCATGTTGGTCGTATACATGAATGTGGTACCGAAAACTTCGCCTTCGGTGTAGTATGAGCGGACAGGAGCTGTGGCCCCGATGCCGGGGACCGGCACCAGTGGACGCCGCATGCTGCCCAGAGCACCAACGCGTCTCCGTGCCGGCATACCCAAAGCTGGCAAGGCAGCGAAACTCCCAACGGGAGCTCCAAGTCCTAGGGGCGATGGGCGGTTGACGATGTTGGCAAACTGCACCAGCGACGAGCTGGCTGCGCTAACTTTGCCGTCCTGTTGCTGTTCATCCTCCTTTTGAGTGCTGAAATAGCCATGGAATTTCAAGCCTGAGATAAAAAGGCACAAGCACTCGTTAGCGCCTTCCCGTTGCAGCCCTTTATTGATTGCTGAAGCCCAGCCAGTCTCAATACCTGCGGGGGCAGCACTACATGTCTGGGAAAAGAAGCTCGAGCTCCCCGGAAAAGGCAGCAGGCGCCTTAAGAGCTGCGTCTGCGCCATTTGCCACGCGCCTGTCACCGCTTCTCCTGTATCAACACCTATTTGATAAGTCAAGCTTACAATAGTTAGGGAATGCGACTTACGAATACAGAGGACATATTGTACGACATTATATCGAGCTATGTGAATAGTTCATTCCTGCTTTTGAAGTCAGTTCAAAGTGCAGTCTCAAGTTGACGGATTGCATTAAATGATTGCACGGCTCAAAGCGGGGGCGACTTGTATCTATGGCACTCGGGCAACCTTTGATGAACGCCGTCGTGGATTGTTTCCCCCTTGCACCGTGAAAGGAGAAGCGAAACCCCCCTGCACGCAAGCCCCGGACGCAGTGAGGTCATGCCGAGACTGTTGGTGGCCGTGTGCCCCGCCTGCTCGTCGTGCTCTGTTGGGTACTGTAGTTGGCCACACATTTTGGAAAGCATAAGCTGCACAGTATACGCGCCCGACAGCCATGCCGGAGCGGTCACTCCCTCGCGCAGGAGAGCCAGGGGGAGCAGATCTGCCTTGAGGCATGGAACCTTTAGTCATACCGTGTTGTCCTGGTTCCGACAGGTTTCAATGGGATCCAATTATATAAGGACAGAAGACGGACGCATGAGTCTTTGCTACAGCATCATTTTGTAATGCCCGCTAATACGTTCATCCTTTCTTCCCAGCAACACCCCTACTGCAAATGTTGTGCTCATGGCACGTTGCCTCGCTAGGGCGTGAACGATGCATGGCGTTTCGATGAGTCAGGTCTACCGTTTGGCTGCCGACCGTGTGGGTCACTGACGCCTTGCGGATTGCGGACTGATTACACATGTTCCTTCTGCCTCAGCGCGACCAGTACCGGCAGCCGCCTGCCGCATTCGCGGTGCTTCGAGACCACCCCGGGCAAAAGGCACATTACATTTTGGGACAGCTGCTGAAAGCATCCTCAGTTCCTCACAGGCCCGGCACCTTTCATCCTCCACCCAGTCTCATTGCAGCTTCTGCGCACTTCACATCCCCCGCCCGGCAAGCAGCGACGCATCAGACCGCCGGCATGTCAGGGAGCGGGGCCCTCCGTGAATTGACTGCCTGGCCCCACTCCTACAGACAGGCGGATGGACATGGCATATTAGGAGGGGGACAATGTCCAAACTCCCGAATCGAAACCAAGCACGTAAGGCCGGGGCGAAACGCTACGAGCTCACAACTCGAATCAGCGTGTACAGGCTCTCGCGCAAACCCATGCAACTGCCGGTTGTGAGTCGATACTTCTCACCGTTCGTTACCTAACAACCTCGGTAAGGCGCAAAGACAACATTTGTGCGGACCCCATAGGTGCCGTTAGTGCGAACATGAGCCAGTACAGCACGGTGTGCTGCGGGTAACGACAGCAGCGCGCATTCAGTACTTCCTGAGCATGAATTGCATTGCGGGAAACAAGTTAATATATATGATAAAAGTGCATCCGGTCTTTGTAAAACAGCCTACATTAGAAAGCATGGCGAAGTGCTGCATGTGTTGATAAGTTGTTGACAGAGCCCTCCTTACGTATTCGACACGCGCCCTGTCCTGTCCTGGAACCAAGGTCCATGCGGACGCACGGCGCAGCCGCGCGGGTAGGGAGCTGGAGGGACCTGCCGCGCGCTGCGCAACTTCCATGGCAGGCAGGCACGCGGCTTCCCCATAAGAGTGGGCATAATCCGATCACAGCCAAAGCCCGTCTGACACAATCAACACACCGTCTCAAAATTTCGTGCTTGACAACCCCTTGCTTGCGACCCCGACCGCGCGAGCGTACACCAGCGAGCCTGCACTAGCCGTGCAGCACCCGAAGCTTATTGACCCACGCAGGCGCCATGCGGACTGTGCAGACCATGGCAGACACCGCGGGTGTACATGCTTGAAGAGGCGTCGCAATGCGGGGAACGTGAGCCCGTTTGCTAAGCCAGGCACATTAAAACCCGAAGTCGTCATAAATAAATCGCGCTCGCCACCCGCGACATACGCGCGCCGGCCGCTGCTTGCACTCGCTTGCACCTGCTTGCTTGCGGCGCCATCCTATCCCATCTGAGCCTGCCCGCGGGCGAGCACGCCGGAGACCACCCGTGGCTGGGATTCCCGTGCACAGGTCGCAAGCCACGCGCGCGAGGCCAGAGCCGCGCGACCCTATAACACCCCGCGCGGGCAGGGTTGACCCCGGTAAACAATGGCCTGCAATTCACACGGGACGCAGCCAAGAGACGATCCGATGGGAAAACGCGGTGCCGAGCCGGATGGATTAGCGGCGGCCACGAAGCTAAGGCGCGCCATCCAGCCCATCTCCAGCCCATTGCCACCCTGGTTAGAAATCTCTGTGATAGGGTTGACGATGCGCTTCCACCTGGGGCCCAGCCCTGAGAGGTCCCCCACTCACACGCACTCACAAACGAGCACGCACCGGCTTTTCGCGGTGTAATGTTCCCGGCCACACACTCGACACACGCTCAGACACATTCGCATAGGCATACTCGCGCACGGCACATATTCTTCGCTGAACGTGACGCGCACATACACACGTAAACACATGCACATCCATCCAAGCCCAGGATGGCAGCGCCAGTGCCACTCTGCGGAGCCCGGGCGGGCATATGAACCACTGCCGCATGTACGGCGCTGGTCTTGGACCACCTCACGGGCGATGGCAGCTGCGCTCGTCCACCCTTACGTTCAACCGCCACTACAATCACCACCACCACCATCATCACCACCACCAATAGGACCAATACAAACTCAGGATCACCACGACCACCAACAACACTCCGTCCATTCATACTAGTTTGAACAAACATTGTGGTACTCCATCCTACAACACCAAACTTTTGCCCGTCCTGGATTACCTCTCGCCCCACCAACAACAACACGAAGGATTCCACACGACCGCGCCGCCACCGGCACGGACCAAGGGCTGCTAGGCGACTGGCACTGCATGCCCAGGACGTCCGCACCACACCGCGCGTGGCCTCGCCTCGCGTCTTTCCGCAACCGATACATGGTCCCCATCACTCTAGAACCATGCCCCCGCGAAAGAACCGACCTCAGCCCCCACTGCGACACCCAGTCGAGATGCTCCTGGGAGGCAGCTGCACCCCTGAAGTGAAAAAACGGGGTGAAGAATTTGCCGCTGTCATGTACACCGCTCTGTATCGTCTTCGACGGCAGCACAACACGACGATACAACTTACTACAAAACGCTTACGCAGCAGGCAGCAACTTGATGACTAGGTCAAGAAAGAATGGATCATGAACGTGACGTGTCTTCGTCCCTCCCTCACTCTCTGTCCCTCGCGGCCTTAAAATGACTGCCTCATGTCGAGTAAACCCACGGCCGACCCACAGCACCCATGAATACGCGCCTGGCTGCAGGAAGAACAGCCGCGCACCACGGCTGCCACTCCCTTGCCGGTGCGTGCGAATACATTTCAGATGCTACTACTTTAGAGGAACAAGGAAAGCTCCGGCGGCAGCAGAGCGCATGTTCGACGGCAACAGGCCGGACGCACAGTCGGTCAGCGACGTGTTTGTGTCTACCCGGCCGCGCCTGCCTGCGGCAGCGCAGGCGCCCACCCGCCCACGTTGCCGCTTGGCCTGCGCGGATGAAACCATGCGCTGGTGTGCCGCTCCAGGGAAGGAGGCTACACGCGAGCGCTTCCAGCCGGCGACACATGCAGTGGCGCTCGCTAAGCGCCGCAGATGGAGTGCGACCAACTGGAGATCACCAACGTGGAGAACGGTCTCACCAATCCAACAACCGAAGGCACGACAGATAGACGACGAGGACGACGATTTCGTTCCACCGCCTTCACCGGCAAGCCATCCGACCCACAACAGCACACCAAGAATCTTAGCTTTGCAATAGCAGGAAATTCGTCAACAAATTGTAACGAAATACAGATATGTCACCTGACCAGTTCCTTACGACGCCACCGTCGTCATCGGACCGCGGCCGCGGGTGCAAGCGCACTAATCGACAAGTCTGACGCGAGCGGGAATACGAGAAACCGACCATGCAACCACTGGCAACGTGTAGGGCACTGGGCATATCCGCAGGAGGACGCCGAACGACCGAGTCACGGTCGGCATGGTGCCGCTGGGCTTCCTCGGAATCGGGGCGACCTCCGGCAGGCGAAGCAGTCTTCCACTTGCCCCTCACCTTGCCTGACAGCCTTGCTGGACAAAGCCGACCGGCCCGCCGCCCATTCATCAACGTGTCCCCTGACTGAGCACCGTCGTGGAGACCCTGCACCGCTTTGCGACGCCCGCGTCCACCGCCCCAACCCTCTCTCAAGCAACATGAAGTAATACAGCAAGCGCCACTGCCCAGTGATGCCCTCCTCTTACTCCCCGGCTGCTGACACACGCGCCGTAAGGTTGGGCCATGTTCAACGTACATACCCCGCCGTACACAATTCTTTCATCAGCCGCCGAGCGGACCCCTTCTCTCCTCGCTGCCGAGTGAGGAGCAGCAACCCGTGCGCGCCGCGCATTCCGACCTTCGCCCAGCCCACACGAAACAGGCAAGGCGTGACCGCGTGAACCGCTACCATTGCCGCAGGTACACCATCATTGCTCACTTACTGGTTGCCTCGCCCCGCCTGCGCTCGCCCCGTGCAATTGCACCGGCTCAATTCCATCAGCAGCCAAGCAGTCCTCCCCGGCACCGCGGGGATTGGGCTTCGCAAGTTGCCATGGTACTTGGGGGTGGACCGCGGGGTGCGGAAGGTAGTGGAGGCCAGGAACGAGGAAAATGAGGCGGCGGAAGGACGGACGTCTCAGCCCGTGGGCCCACCCTCCAGAAGCTGCTGGAGGCAGTTCACCACGGACGCGGCGGTGGGGCGGCGGCCGGCGTCGCGGTGCCAGCAAGCGTGGGCCAGGGCGCGGAAGGCGGGCGGGCACTGCTGAGGGAAGCGCGGACGCAGGCCCTGAGCCACGCGGGCGGGCAGATCCTGCGGGGCGGAGGCGGCGCGCGGGGTCAAGACAGGCAGGATGGTCCAGCAGTGGGGCGTGGAAGAGGCGGCAGACGCCACGGGGCAGCGGACGCGAGGGGCGCGCAGACGGGGGCTGGGTTCGATAGAACGTGATGCCGATGAGGGCATAGCGCACAGCAAACCCAGCGGGTCTCAAGAAACCTTTGTGTCATGACCAAGGCTAATTTGGTCATATAGGTGATGTGGCCTCAGGCGGGGAAGGGAAGAGGCCTGGAAGGGAAGAGGAAGGGTGGGGAGAAGAGGGCACGTAACAGCCAACCACACCCAGCAGATAGAGCACGCGGCATGCGGCCATGCGGCGCCTCTTTGGTCCCCTGTGCGTACGACCCCGATGTGCCCCTCGTGCTGCAGCCACGTGGCAGCGAGGCGATGCCGTGCCGTGCAGCTATTTCCCATCGTGGAAGTACCTCGAAGGTGGGCGCGAACTCGGCGTACGGCGGCTTGCGCGTGTAGACCTCCCACATCACGATGCCGAACGCGTAAATGTCCACCGACTGGTCCAGCTGGTTACCTGTCGGGCAGTTGAAAATTAATTTAAAAATTTTGCTAAGGGTTCGCATCATTCGCATTGCTGCTGTGGCAAAATTAAGTTCAGCCGAGTGGGGGCCGTGTTAGCATCAGTCACGGTGGGAATACCGTATCTGAGGTGGGGTCCTTGTACTGCGGGGAAAATCTTAGCTGGGGAGAGTTTCTTGTTCAAAACGTAACACTGGTCGACAATCCTTTCAAGCGTAGCAATCTGACGCTGGCACCCCCGCGCCCCGCCCCTTCGCCCGAAGCCCGACACCCCTTGAGCCACTCACTCGACTCGAAGCACTCGGGGGCCAGATGCGTGACCTGATGGAGGGGGCGAGACAGGGCGAAGCGGGCGGTCGGCGGAGCGGTGCAAAGCGAGAGGAGGAAGGGCCCCAAATGCGGCCCACCAGAACGACGGGGTCCAACGGCAGGCGGATTCGGTGTTGGAAACCTGCCCAAGCTGTGCAGGTGGTATCAATTGGGCGGCAGCTGGGGCCACGAATCCCTGTCCCCGGGCAACAACCATTTCATCGCAAAACCGCCACAGAAGACATTCGCAGCCCCCGGCCTTTGCTCCTCTGCCAGGCGCTACCATCCTTTGCTCCTACCCTAGGCGCTGCCTCCTCTCTCACCGTGCCCGCCGCATCCGCGTTGCGCATCCACGGCTTGCGGCCCCCCGCCGGCGGCTGCCCCTGCCCCTGCTCCTGCTCCTGATCGTGCGCCTCCTCCTCGGCGCGCAGCAGGTTGACCAGTCCGAAGTCGGACAGCTTGCACGTGAAGCCGCGGATGTCGCTGGGGCACGACTTGAGCAGCACGTTGGCCACCTTGACCTGACGGGAGCAGACAGGCGGGGGCGGGGCCGGAGGAGGTCATGGGCGCGCGAAAGCATGATGCGAAATCGTGAGCAGCAGGTACAGAGAGCCGATCAGCTACACATGACCCTGGGACCACGTATCAACACGTGCCGCCTGCTTCTCCTGCGTCCCGTCCTCAAGTGACACTTGCATTCATCCCCGTCCTTGCAAACGGCTGTAAGATGATTAATTCAAGCTCCTCACATCAGTCCCCCCTATCCCTCTCGCCCCCCTCCCCCCTCCTCCCCTCCCTCACATCGCAGTGCACCAGGTTCATGGAGTGCAGGTGCCGCAGCGCGAGGGCCACCTCCAGCAGCGTCAGGTAGATGGCGCGCAGGGGACTGCCGCCGATGTTCGCGCCGTTCCCCGCCATGGATACCCCCGGCTGAGGGCTGAGGGTCCGACCGCCAGCGGACTTGGGGGAGGCAACCCCCGTGCCCGTGCCGCCGCTTAACGCGTTGGCGGCGGCGATGATGGCACGTTTGAACATGCCATTGTCCAGGGCATCCGCGAGAGAACCCAGGTCGCAGCGCTGAGGGGGAAAGAGGAACAAGGAGGGTGACGTGTGGGGTTGGGGCAGGAGATTACGACCGCCGCCGACTGGAGAGCTTCGACCGCGGACGGACCCACGGGTCGCTCATCTCAACCATCAGCACTTCTCAGACCCGCGCAGCCAGGTCTCCAGAGCAAATCGTCTCTGACGCGCTCAATCCCAGGCATAAGACACGACGCGCCGCCGCCCAGGCCTAAGACACGAAGCGCCGCCGCCCAGGCCTAAGACATGAAGCTCCGTCGCAAGTTAGCCATTGCATCACCCTGCACTTCGATCCCCCAAGAGGACGCGGGCGCTTCACGATGCAAAGGACGTACGCTGTAACGCTTACCTCCATTATGATCACCGAGTGCAGGGGACCTGAAGGAGGGCGGCAGGTGATGCCGGGGATGGGGATGGCGGATCAGGTCACGTCAGGTGGAGGAGATGGGGTCGGGCGCGGGGGCAATTTACTGAGCGCGGGACCGCGCACGTGCCTGCTTGCGCGCACGTGTGCGGGTTCGCTGAGGGCACCGGGTTATAGACACCTGAGAGTGGGAGAGCGGCATCCACGTGGCCATGTCCCGGGCACCTCACTGCGACACGAGCAAACCTCCTGGTCCAGGTGGCATCCGGTGGCGTGCTGCCTCCGAACTCCAGGAAGGGCCCGAGGGTCCCCAGGGCACACAGGTACAACCACCTGGGTTCGGTCGGGCGGGTTCCTTATCAAAGCACTCAGGTACAAGCCCCGCTATTGCCGTTTCTATTACACATGCTGGCTGTGCTCTCACGCCCTTACATGAGAAACCAGGCCAAACCTGCATCGGCTCCTGGACATGATGCCACCCCCCCAGGCCCAACAGCGCTCAGCGTGCAGCTCCTATCTCCCCTCCGCATGACATGCACCCCCCCCGGCACGGGTATGTGTGCCCCGCCTTTGGGCTTCGAAACGGTGACTCTCGCCCTCGGGCGCCCGTCCCTACCTTGCGCCTCGGGGCAGGTCTCCCCCGGCGCCACGGGCAGCAGCCGCGGCAGGTCATCGGGGCCGTCGCCCGGGAGGACGGCGACGCGGGTGTGGTACGAATACACCTGGGACGCGGGGCCGGAGGTTGGGGTGACGTAGGGGCCAAACCCGACGCGACGAGCGGCCCAGGAGGCTAGCGATATGGATTTCTGTGAAATATAATTGTTCATAAGGCCAGGCAATTGCAGGTGCGCAATGACAGGACACACGTGAAACTGAGATGGGTGTTGATGTGGGCCGGGACTGGGGCGCTAGTTGCCCTTGCCTACCCTCACTTCTATAACTCCGGATGGGTTGACGCCAGGCGCGTCCCAACCAGTTGACCTATGTCACGATGTGGCCGGAGGCGGCGTTTCCCATCAAATGCGGCGCGATGGCGAACGATGCATGACAGCGGCTGCCTCCCACCTGCACGATGGACGGGTGGCTGAGCGACGTCAGCACGGCGCACTCCCTGGCGCTGCGCACGAGCTCCCGCATTTGGGCCTGCCGCAACGCCGCTGCCAGAGAGGCGATCCGCTCGCCCTCATCCTGGGCCTCCTCTCCAACCTCCTCCTCCTCATCCCCGGACGAGTCTCCCCGGGGCCGTGTGCTGGCGAGCGCCTCCATGTCGATTTCCGGGGGCGGCTCGATCACCTTGACCGCCACATCCATGCCCAGGAGCACGCCCGCGTACACGGACGCTGCGCCGCCGGAGCCCAGTCGCTGGTAGAGGCGCAGGAAGCGCAGGTCGTCATCCGCGTAGGACCTGGGGGTGCGGCCCCAGGTGGATGAGATGGCGCGAGGAGAAGGGAGCAAGGTCAGGAGAACAAGGGAAGCAATAACCTATATCCTGTGTTGCTCCATCATGTGCTTCACAGCTTTGATTTCAGACATGGCACCGGAATTCGGAAAGGTGAGTCGTGCTGTCCGCATACCTTTGGCGGCTTTTCCACACAAAATCTCTTGTGAGCAAGACATGAGTTACAGTGCAGGTCACGAATGTAGAACGTCCTACAACAACTTTACCGACGGTTGGATGTGCCCGCTGTTCGAATTTTGACTTTTGCCAGCTGACATTAACACCATGTGATATCTACACCATCGACAGCATGGCGAGTATCATATGATGATTGATGCCTTGACGAAATTCATACAACCACGGTCAACGTGTACTGCAAACTCACCCGTGCATGTGGCCTGCCCGGGCGGGAGCCTCCCTCAGCATTTCCCAAAAGCTGTTGACCCACACGTCTAAGTTGTCTCGCATGCTGGTGATCAAATCAGTCGCGCCGCCAGTCACGGTGTCCATGATGCCGCCTGCAGCCTCACACCCGGCACCGCCGCCCGTGATGCCGAACCCGCATGAGCCCGGGCTGCCGCGCGTCGTGCGGCTCTGCGACGACGGCGGAGCCGTCAGCAACGCCGTTGGTGCCGTACAGCTGAGGCTGCTGCCGTCCTGACCTCCGGAACCGCCGACGCCGCCGCCAGGGCCGGCGTTGGCAGCAGCGGCGCCGTCGGGCCAGCGCTGCTGGGCAATCAGGCACAGATCGCTCTGAAACGCCAGCAGCGGAAGCCCGCCGCTTGCGTCGCCGTCACTGGCTCGGCCTCCGCCAGCCCTTTTCAGGCCCTCCTGCGCGCCGACGACGGCCGACGCAGCTGGCGATGCCGCACCCGAGGCGACTGCCGCAGGCGCTCCAGCGGTTCTTACAGGCGACCGAATCAGCCGGGGCAACGGCGAACCCTCCTCCACGCTGCCGGTGCCGCCGTACAGGTTCCGCTTCTGCTCTGTCGTACTGCCGACACTGCCCCGGGCTGCCGCCATCATGTATGGCATCTGCAGCTGTAGCTGCTGCATTTGAGATGCGAGTGGCGC
This sequence comes from Eudorina sp. 2006-703-Eu-15, assembly GCA_003117195.1. Taxonomy (NCBI): domain Eukaryota; kingdom Viridiplantae; phylum Chlorophyta; class Chlorophyceae; order Chlamydomonadales; family Volvocaceae; genus Eudorina; species Eudorina sp. 2006-703-Eu-15. The sequence continues at coordinate 1,297,851 of BDSI01000019.1, forward strand.
CTGGCTTGCGTTCAGGTTGGTGGAGGGCAGTGGCGAGTGCGCGACGCTGGCGGTGACCGCCGCTGCCGCCCCAGACCCCGCGGTTGGGGCCTGGGTCGCCACGAGGTTGCGGCGGGAGCCACTGAAATTGATGGCCGCGCCGATACCGCCACCCTGCACCGCCAGCAGCTCGACTTGTTCCCGGATGGGCCCCGCGGAGAGGGTGCCCAGGCAGGCGGGCAGTAGCAGCTGCATCCGTCCAGGGAACCCGCGGGAGGGGGAGGGCGAGGAATGAGAAGAGGGTCGTGGCTCGGTGGCAGGGAGAGTAGGTTGGGGCTGGGGAGGTTACGGCGGCTGCGGACATGCACAACTGACGACTGATGCCACGGCCAAGTCCAGGGTCGCGGGGTGGGCACCCTCCGCCCGCTCCCAGTCGCGCATCTCCCCAGGAAAGCCCGGCGTCCCTCCCCTCCACCTTCGAGTTTATGTCAACATCCGCCCGACCCACCTCCATCAGCGCCACCGCCCGGTCCTTGATGGCCCTCAGCAGCGAAGTGGGCAGCCGCTCGGAGGCGGTGATGTACACCGCCACGCACGGGCCGCCGCCGCCGCCGCCACCGTCGTACCGCACGCTTCCGTTGCCGTATGCACCTCCGTATGCGACGCTGCCCCGATGCGCGGACGCCTCCGTGATCGACGCGCTGATCACGCCACCACCTCCGCCGACTACGCCGCGCCGCTGGGAGGCATCCAGGCTCCCGAACCACGGATCCTCCATTGGTACCCACGCGTTGGCGCCCTTGCACGCATGCACGCTGCCGCTGGCGGCAGCTGCCGCCGCAGCCGCCGCGGCGGCGGCGGCACCTTGCCGTGATGGAGCGTAGCCCGCCACCGCCACCATGCACGCGGCACTGCCGCCGGCGGCCGCGCCCGCTGCAGCGGGGGCGCCGCCGCCGGGCGGTGACATCCCGCCGGCGCCCGTCATCGCCCGCGGCCTGCCGGCCATCATCAGCAGCGCCACATCGGAGCTGGGTCGCTCCACGTCCTGCATCCAGGCGTTGAGGTTGGCCACCACCAGGCCGGACACGCAGCAGGAGGAGAAGGCGGAGGAGGGGGAGGGGGCTGCGGCGCCTCCGGCGCTGACGCTGCCAACACGTTGCGTCGGCGTGTTGCTCGGGCCCACGAAGGCGGTGCTCGCGGCGCTGCCGCCAGCAAGCGGACTCAACTCGCGTGCTGCGATCGGAGCAGCAAGGCAACGACTGCCAGGGTGTGCTGGCGACAGCGGCGCCGTCGACGTGGCGCCGCCCGCTTGCTCGTCCGTGAGGACGCGTGTGACGATTCCCCGCATTGTGGGTTCGTCTTGTTGGTAACTGGTCTTGGCAGGGATGGGCGCGGCTTTGGAGGTCATGTCGGTGACGGCGTGTACGGAACCGAAGGCGGCGCCGGCATGTACGGAACCAAAGGCAGCGCCTGCGTGCACGGAACCGTAGCCACCCGCGTGTACGGAACCGTAGCCACCCGCATGTACGGAGCCGTAACCGCCTTGCCGGCCTGCTGTACGCAGCAGCTGCATCAGAAGCGCGCTCGGCAGCGCGAAGGGCGTGGCCTGCGGGCCGTAGGGGGTGGGTGGAGGGGCAGCGGCAATCCGGGCACCGTACCGGTGTCACTGCTGCCGGCACGCTGCCGGTGGTGGCTGTGAGGGAAAGCACCAGCACCCGGACGGCCCCGCCCAGCCCAGCCCACGCCGCCGCACCTCTCACCCGTGATCCCGGGGCTCAGAACCCGGTTGCCGTCCCAGCCGCACCCCGGCTCCCCGGGGCAACCAACCCTTAGTCAGGTGGTTTGCAAGTCAGATGATTTGCAAGTCAGATGGTTTGCAGGTCGAGATGGTTTGCAAGTCAGGTGGTGTGGTTTGCAAGTACCTTAGGCGCTGGCACCCACCCGGACGGCGTCCGACTGCCCGACGACCACACCACCCGGAGCCGACAGGATGACGTTGGGGGCGGACACAATCGGCGACGGCGCCGCCAGCGGCTGGCCGGAGAAGCTGGCCGTGCGGCCATTGACCTGAAGGGCCTTCGCCGAGGACCAGGGGCTGCTCGGCAGCATCCCCGAAGCGCCTCTCCTGACGGGGATGTCGCCGGATGTGTCGGGCCCGCTTCCCCAGGCAATGGCAGCGCCGCCACCGCCGCCGCCGGTCGGGGGCTCGTAGGGGAGGAGGTACCCTTGGGAGCAGTGCAACGGTGGCACGACGGCCACCCGTACGGCAAGGTTGACGTGGAGCTCCACCGCCAGGGCTTCAGTGAAGGTGGACGAGAGCACGGAGGAGAAGTCCTGAAGGCTGGACGCCGTGGCCAAGGACTGGGCGGCGGTGCAGAGCTGAGGAGCAGGAGAGGAGGCGGAGAAGGAAGCGGAAGTTAGACATGGCGTCCGGCAAGCACGTCGGCCGGCAAGTTAGGGTTTAGGGGTTTTAAGATTAGCGGGACCCACATCTCGTATTAGGTGCGGAAAACAAAACAGGCTGCAGGCCCTGTATCCTCGCTCCGTACACGCTCCTGCGGAATGAAAACTGACGTCTACTTCCGCCCCCACAGCACTCGCACGCGCGGGCATTGGGCCTTTGGGCGACGACTGTTCTGCCGTGAAGCGCGTGGGGCCTCAGCGCAACGAGAGTGCGGCCTTCACATGCTAAGCACACCGTCTTGTCCCCCCACTTGTGTGGCCTCAAAGAGAACGAGATTCCGACAGGCGAGGGCTCAGGCTCCGGCACCCACCATCGACACGGCCCTGAGGTGCGGTCCGAACGCCACTTGCGACAGAGCAGACGCCAGGCCCCGCACAAGGCCCGGCGAGGGCGCCGAGCAGGAGAAGGACGCGGGGGATGAGCCGGCGGACGGTGCCCGCCCGTCGCAGTGCTCCGCTGCCGGCTGCTTTCGCAGGCGCCGCAGGAACGACCGGGCGTTGAACTTGGGCACCGGGGCCACCTCCCCAAGCTGCTCTCCGCCCTTCCAGGTCACGGCCGAGGTGAAGGGCGCGGTGGGGAGGGCCTTACCCCTCGCGTTGCGACTGTGGGGCAGCATCCCCGCGTATGTGACCACCAGCAGCGCGCCCGTCAGCGCCCCGCCGTTCAGCAGTGGCTCCAGCTGCGCCTGAAGGGACAGCGTCTCCGCGAAACGCATCTGGCCCAGGATCTGGTGCCACTCGTACGGCAGTGACAGTTGCGATCCACTCTGTGTCAGCGCGGGACAGGCGGCAGGGTCCATCCACGGAGAAAGGTTAAGTGCGCAGCGCCGAAGAGCAGTGACGAGCACTGCCCAGTGTCCCGCAGGTGCGGCGCTGCTGTTGCATTGGATGTTTCCAAGTGCGGCAATGCGATCAGGTGTCGTACCTTCCACGTAAGGGTCTTAGGGCCGTTCGCTGACGCCAGTCTCGGGGACCTTGCTCTGACGGCGGCGCCGGCCATGGCAGGCGGCTGACTCGTGTTGGACATGGCCCGCCCTGGCGAGCTCCAAGGCGACGGCAGGACACGTCCGGCACCGAGGGCGGCGGCTTCCGGCCCCCATGTACCAAGTACTGTGAACGTTCTTGAAGTCTGTGACGCCCCGAGGATGCTGCGGGCGGGGGGCAGCAGGCGTTGCATCAAAGGTTTGCCGCATTCGCGGGTTAAAAAAGCCCGTTGCCCGCAAAGGATTCCTGATGAACCATGTCAGCAAAGCTTAGTTTGGCCATGCGCCGGTGCCGACGAAGGCTGGCCGCGACCGCCACGCACGTCCGCGGTCTTCGTCCTGTTATGACCCTTTCGCGGCCGCCGGCCCACCCGCACCAGACGGGTGCGGCATCCAGGCCCAGGTTAAGTCACGGGCTAAGCACACCGGACAAAGCAAGCAAGCGGCATGAAGGTCACGGGTTGAAACATTCACGTGCCACCGCCGCGTCGGGTGGAAGAGCGCGCTCTGACCTGCGAGCTGACGTCGAGCGGGGTACCGTATATGCTATGGCTTAAGGCCGGATGACCATGAATGCTCGCCGCTGACCAGTGCTCTAGAATGAACCCCCCCGAAAGCTAATGCGCAGCGCCCGGAGGGAATGCCCTGGTCTCACGAGGCTATGCCCTTCCCAGCAGGTGCCAGGATCCAGGATCCAGCCTGGTACCGTAGCTGAGGAAGCTTGGGCTGTAGCTGTTGGCTGTCACCGATGACCCGCGGGGTCCGCTGTAACATCCTTAATAATAGTTAAACTTATTTGCTGAATGCAGTCCACATGTGCAACCTTGTCAGGTTTGCGCTGTTACGGTAAAACGCCTGGCAGCTCGGCCAACTCGGACAGCACTGACCACCCCACGCCCTTCTCCCGCATCCTAAGCCCGCACTCTCTTCCTCCACGAGAAGCGCCCCAGTTTGCAATTTCCCGGGCAACCCCGAGATCCTGGAGTGCATAGGATAGATAGTGAAGCAGGGCGCGGCCAGTGTCGGTGCCGGCGTACGGGATGCCGTGCCCTGCGACACAGTTGTACTCGCCGTCGCGCTGCACTCGACGACCAAACCATGACCGAAAATCCGACATGTAAAATCCACCCATAATTCGAGGAAACCACAGCATACCAATGCGTGCAACCTTCTAGCTTTTAATTGTCAGCGAGATGGGAGGACATTTCGGGTTGTCATTGCCTGTTAGTGAGTCCGGTGACATCTCGCCCGGCAGATGCATAACATTTCACAAAGAAACAGTCGGGGTATACGGTTATTATGATTTAAATAGAAAATGTTTCGCCGCACACCATGCCATCATGAATTTGGCATCTCACCTGACTAGGGCTGCGGGGCAGTCGCACGCACTCAATACATTTTCCGCGTATGCATTCCAAAATACTGTCCAGGCTCCAGTGTATTCAACGGACTTGCACCGGAAATCTTCAAGTCTCTCGACCTGCACCAATGTGCGCATGTTTAACTCTGTAAGATTAACCCGAGCGAATTTTACCCGAGCGAATATACGCTGTACCATTACAAATAATAATAATTGCACGATGCACTTACATCATAGGGTGCATAACCCAGTGGGTGTCTCCAGCAAAACATCACCATTGTCTTTACCGTGCCCAGGGAGACAATAAAATCTTAGGATTAGAGGAAGTTCATTTGCCAAAGCTGCCAGGTTCCATCCATCATCTGGTTGCGTGAGCCACGTTGCCGCGAACTGTCTCGGATATTGTGCCAGTGGCGGCGAGACGCGCTGGCCTCTTGGGCAGACAAACTGGTCAGCACATAAGTTAAACAGGCCCTGGGGATAATATAAGGCACCCACACAAATTGGATCTGCTTTTGACCCGTCGCTCTTGTATGCTTGCTGCTTCGGAGGCGTTAGGGTAAAGAAAGAGCGACATCTATTAACATCTTTAAAAGTTTTATCAACGAGTCTACATAACGAAAATGCGAAATATGAGCTCTGGGAAAAGTGTGCTTGTACTTTCAACAGTAATGGAAAAGTTATCGCGACAGCACGGAGCAGTACATCCTTACCTAAACTTTTCATATCTACGTTGTTAGTGGATTTACATATTGAATGTATGTAACGGGGACCAAGAACGTTTTGACACCTTGGCTCTGCAGCCCTAGCGAAGGAAAGGCGCAGTACCACGTTTACAGAAGCAATGGACGTCTTCGCTGGATGTGTACAAACTTAAGGTTAAAGTCATTCAATCCTGCTCGTAAAAAAGCAAAAGTTGCGTAAAGTACTTGATCACGTGCATCACAAAAGGTAACAGAACGAAACGATTCAGGTTTGGACTCGCAGATCAGTGGCCATTGTATGCATAATAAATAAATTAATCTTAAATATTATTTTAGTGCATTTTAACCTACCTGCGCCCGCTGTGATTTCGCCCTGCGACGCCTTCGACTGTCCAAGCGGCCCCGCAATGGTGAACACGGAATTGGTACTTGTTCATGTCAAGATTATTGATTATGTGGCAGCGATTATGAGTGCTCTGAACCTAAGACTGCTGCCCGATATTCCTAGGGTTAAACAGGGTTAAAAGTTCACGCGCACAGCAATGTGCAATATGTGCATAATATCATCGGACAGCGCTCGCTGCACTTAATGAAGCCCTGGACTTCCGGTGTGTCCTCTGAGTTGTTTCCCACGAGGTCCCATTTATTCCATTGACCCTCTGGATCATATGACCCTTGACCCGCGTTTGACACATGCATGCATCAGTGATGCTCCGTCCCCTGAGACAGGCGTATAGCAGGGTGAAGTTCTGCGCCCTTCCAACGACAGACCGTGGCGAATATCTCTTCTTCCAGTGCAACGTCGTGATGAAGGGCTGTTACGGGGTGCCAGAAAGGCCCTGGGCAGGATCCGAGGGTTGCGCACTTGCTTTCAGACCATTGTTTATGACCGAAGTCCTGACCATTACTCCGCAGCAGGGGAGTTGGGTGAACTGGGTGAACGAAGGGCTTCCGTGTGCGGGTGTCCTCAATGCGAAGCCTCCCTGTCAGGAAGTTGGGCCCCTTCAGTCATTCCATCCACATGGGCCGGGATCATGAGCGTGCAAGGACGGTTTGCAACGGTTTGCACTACAAGTCTGCAACCGGTTACGCATGGCCGCATCTAAACTCGCCGTGCTTTTTATAACTGTAACAAGGTGGACCCGTATCCCGACGGGATGTTTCAACGGGCCCAGATAGGTCATAGGCGCCTCGTCTCATCAACTCCTACCAAGGACTGCGCACCCATCCTCCATCACCCCGGGGGGGGGATCGTCACAGCTGTGGCGATCCGTTAAGGGAGAGAACGAAGGGGTATGGACGACTTGGCATCTGTGAGAAAACTTCGCACAAAATATCTAAAAATGCATTTCGAAGTTGATCCGTTGCGTCTGTATCAGGAGTTTGAGGTATAGGGCCATCAGTACCGTGCGGTTTTATATCAGTAAATGCCGGGTAGGTCCCAGCCGGGCCCCAGCCGCGGTTTTGGAGCGAGGCCGCGGGCCCTTGAAGCCCTGGTGCCTGTTCGTGGGCCTCTAGTGGTGTGAGGTTGGGTTTCGGTTCCAGGTAGGGGTACCTCCACCCCTAGTCGGACGTGTGAAGTAGGGTTTCGGTTCCAGATGGGGGGTACCTCCACCCCTAGTGCGGGCAGCCCCTCTTCCAGTGTGAGTGGCTCGCCGTCTAGTGGTTGCCGGGTTGACTGCTAGTGCTGGGACCTCCGGTTCCAGCACTAGGCACGGTTATGGTTTCAAGTCTGGTAGTTGGCGTGTTCATCCCTAGTGCCGGCATCTCCGACTCTGGGACGTTGCGGTTTCATATCTGTCTGTTGGTGTGTTCACCCCGAGTGCTGGCACGTCCGTCTCTGGGACGCGCGGTTTCGGCACTAGTGGGAACGTTGTGGGGTCTAGTCGAACGTGTGTGCGGTTCTAGTCGGGCTGCTCCCCTCACGCCTAGTGCTGCCGCCTCCTCATCTAGGATGTCACTGCCGTCTAGATGCGGGCGAGTTGAAGAGAGGGCCGCGGGCCTGACGTGGACCCGTACGTACGGGGATTCATGGGGTATATAAGCAAACCGCCTGCGCTGTCTTAACCACCACTCACGGACTGTGCTTAGTGGTCAAATCAACTGCAGTTAACTCTACGACGTGCAATCAGTCCCTTCACGCTGACTCTAGTGAATACTGCTCTTGACTCGTGAGTTCTGAGGTCATCCACTTCTGGGATTATTGTAAACAAACGGCCAGGGGGATACGTCTCCACCGTTTCGACTCACTTAGGCGCTGATCGCCTTAGGCTTCACATACGTGTACGGCCACGTACGGTCCCGTACTTAGGGTTACAAGCGGCAGCCTTAGGTCCGTCGGTCACGCCCACGACTAGCCCCTCCGCGCGCTAGCAGCCTGCCGAGACCCCCTGCCCAAACCCTCATCACGCAAACACAAGTTATTCCGCGGTTGTAGGCTCGGCGTAGGTGGAAACGGTGAAGGCGCGGTGCTGGTGGTGTCGTACTAGAGGATTCAAGTCTTCCGCTGCGTGTATCTCTCGCTTCTCGCTATATCTCGCTCTACATCTCACTAACTCGCTAAGGCAATTAGTCATTGCCGTACAAGTCGTACAACACCGTACCAAACGTTGTACCCGACGGAGACAGCTGCAGGCGCTGCGTCCTCATACCAGCTACCCGTGACGTTCACAGCAGGACACCGTGATCCAGGAGGGGCTATAGGACGCGAAACATTTCGGGTGTACGTTTGTGTCTGTACGCCGTTGGCGTCCTACCCCTGCGGGATCGTCACAATGCAGCCATACCGGCCAACACACCAGGTTACCAGCGCGCCAGGATTGCCTCGCTTGGAAACCACGCCATACCCGCCGAATCACACGGCGGGGAGGGAACCGGAGTTTTTGTAATGAGTGCATCGATATGGTTCCTGATGGCCATGTTAGCTCTCAGATGGCGCAGGAAAAGTCATGCTGGATTGCCGGCAGCGTTCGTTTTGGCCAGTTTCTTTCAACAAACAGCGGCAGTCTGATATCGTGACAGCTGTCCCGGTTCCCTGCCCGCCATGTGATTCGGCGGGTCTGGCGCGGTTTCCAGGAGAGGCAATCCTGGCGCGCTGGTAACCTGGTGTGTTGGCCGGTAAGGCTGCATGACCCCCGCGGGTGATGAAGGATGGGTGCGCAGTCCTTGGTAGGGGTTGATGAGATAAGGTGCCTACGAGTTTGGAACATCCGGTCGGGATACGGGTTCACCTTGTACACAAAGCTGTCAGCTGGGGCAGACTGGAGAACAGTTGAAGGAAACTGTTGGGGGGCAAGTGTCGCGACAAGGTAACCAGTGGTTTGTTGTTCCGTTACACCATTGCGAGGCACCAACGATACGAAGTGTGCGGGTTCGACGTGCGTACCCATGGGTCGGTTGGTCACTCGCGCGTCGGATGAAGCCGCTTTGCCAGAGATGCTACGAGGGATATTTCTTCTGGTTATTTCTTCTGGTTAAGTAGTTTCTGATGTTTGTAGTTGGTACCTGTTTTGCTGACGTGGTACGGTAATCTACGGTATCGAATTGATCACGTCGCTAAACGGGGATGCAGGTCTGTGAATCTCGGTAGTTTGTGGCTGAGCACAACCATAGTCCGCGCTTCTGGGCATGTGAGAAAAGTGTTCTCCACGCCGAAGGTATTTGAAGTGATCGCGCGACAGATAGAGACTATTGTGGATACGCGGCATCGGGCAGTGATCAGTCCCGCTGGGCTGCTGAGAGAGCGGGCCGGGTGACCAGTCATTGCTGTAACACCTGAGTCGAATCTGAGTGTGTGAGATCGGTACCAGAGCCACTAGTGAGTGAGTGATCAGTGTTCCGACAGTGACATCGAGCAGGTGATAGCCGACGAGCCAGTACCGCGGCATGGCAGAACCAACTTGGCTAACGACGCATTGGGATGTGCGCCACGGGACGCACGCATGGGCCGGGCGGGTGCCGCAGACGTGCGTCCATGCAGGAGGAGGCGCTGCCAGGAATCACATGCGGAGGATGACTCACACTGCACACCGATCCAAAGTTGTAGACATTCAGGACTGCCGTACGAGCGAACTTAGGCCATGGGCCTCAACTACATATATGATAATAAGTGACCCTTTTGGTAAGAGTGACGAGGGGTCGTTTCACATTTCTGAAGCTGGCCGACAACAAACGCCAACAAGCTTCGTTCGTTGGTGCGTTCTGGCTGACAACCTGAATCCCATTCGGGAAACCTGCAAGCGTGAAGCTCTCTATAAGGACTACGCTCATTTTACAAGTATTGACAGGTTTGCATATCACACAGCAAGACAGCTAATCTCGAGGTGGAACAAAGAACCTGTAGCCCCACTGCCGGTTTGTCCCGCGGGTCTATCATCCGTATCCAACGTCGTCACTATTACAACTAGCCGCATACAGCTTATGAAATCAAACGTTTCATAGATTTTTGATCGCTGAGTTTAGGGGCTTCCCGTATCCTTGTCCACACGGTATTTCTTATTCATCAAACTTGCTAGTTTATTTCGTATTGCCGACAGACATGAACATTCTCATATGATTCAGGCGACAATCTTTCTCCACGAGCTCGCTGTCGTGCCCTTTGTGCGAAGACTGAACGAGTCGACCTGTCCGGTTGAACTTTTTCCATGCAAACTTGCATGCTGCTGAACTCAAGACTTTAGCTGTGTTGTGTTCATCGATGATTTTGTGAAGCTCGAAACACGAGCCTTATGCCTCAGGCTCAATGGGTGCTGGACACGGTTGAAAATGGCCAATCCTCTTTCAGTGGGCCAGCATCTCCGCAAAGGCAACGGCGCGGGCAGGGCATCCTGCACCTGGACCTGCGCGGCGCGCCTGCGAGCAATGGAGCCGGGTCAGCCGTGCAGACTGGAGCGCCATGGAGACCTTCAAACGCGAACAAGCCGCCCGGGGTTGCGGATGGTATTTCATCAGCTTCGCATCAGCCCTATTCAGCGCTGCTGTTGTCGGTGCTCTCCGGCGGGGGCAGCGCTGCGAGCGGGTCCCCGCGGAGCTCTCCAGGCACCCGCGCAGGCGCTTTGACCGCAGCTCCGCCGGCAGCCGGCCGCAGCCCCGTGGTCCCGCCTTCAGCCGACAACGGCAATCTTCAATCTGGAACTCGCCCGCGTCAGCTGCCGGCGCGACCCACACAAGCAGGTGGCTTCGCGGTATCCCGGATGCCCCTGACCCAGTCCCCCTCGACCGGCGGCGCCTCGGTCTCCGCTGGCGGCGCGGCGTCATCGTCCCGGTCGTTGACGTACAACCCGTTGGTGCCGCGCCAGGGCAGCGCCGGGCGAAGGCGACCCACCTCGGAGCCGCGGCCGCCCGAGATGTCGTACCCGGGCAGCCCCGTGTGCGCCGCGTCACCGCCGTGGGGACCCAACGCCGCCGCCGGGCAGCGTCAGAGCACAGGAAATGGCGCCGCATCGGGGGCGGCCCATCTACCTTCTTCGGTTGACACCGGCGGCGCGATCTGCTGCGGCCATCCGGACTCACCGGCCGGGCCCCACCTTGGCGTTGCGAAAGCGGGTTCAATGGTTGCAACTGCACCCAGCAGCCCCGCCATGTCTCAGGGGCTGAAGCAGCAGCTCTCGCTTGGCGGGGGCAGCTATTCGCCGGCGACCAATGCAACTCCTCTCCCGCTGTACGGCTGCCATCCCGAGGACCTCGTGGGGCCGGTCGCGGCGGTGGTGGCCGCCGCTGCGGCCGCCTCCGCCGCCAGCGCAGCGACGGCGACGGCACTGGGGGAGGGGCGGTCGCCGCGCGGTGCGGGCGGCGGAGCCGGAGCCGGGGCCAGCAGCGGTGGCGGCGGCGGCGTTGGTTTGTACGGCATGCCCTTGACCAAAGGCGGCGCGGATGCAGGCGCAGTGTATCTGCCCGGCTTTGGGTTGGGTCTGACGGCCGGGGGTTTCGGGTCTGGGGTGGTGCGCAGCCGAAGCCGTTTCGAGCCCGGTGCAGAAGCTAGCGGCGGCGGCGGCGGCGGCACCTCCGCTGTCGACACACGCCCCGGATCCGGTCGCAGATCCGAGTCGTCACAGCACATACAGCAGCAGCAGCAACAACAACAACAACAGCAACAACAGCAGCAGCAACAACAAGCGTATCGACACCATCACGTAGCAGCGCCCGTCAGCTTGCAGACAGCACTGGCAGTGCTGGGCTTGGGTGCGTCATCGTCAGCCGCGACTGCGGCGGGGGCCACGGGGACGACAGCGGCCCCGCCAGCAGGGCGGCGGTCATCCAGCCGGGGACGGCAACCGACGCCGCAGGCCGCGGCCGCCGCAGTGGTGAACGCCGGCAACGGCGCTGGTGTGCGCGTGCCCTCTCCCGCACAGCCCGCGGCAGTTCACTCCTCGAGCAGTGGAACCGACGACTCGGACCTCATCCACTTTGGGTTGTACGAGGGCGACGCTCTCAGCTGGGAGGACGGGGAGGAGGGCGGCGACGACGAGGAGGAGGAGGGCGGGGAGGACGAGGACGAGGACGCGGGGGCCAGCTCGGCCCGGTCGGAGGATGATGTTCGGCCCCGACGCGCCGGCTCGGCGCACGGTGTACGGAGTACGGCGAACGTGCTGGCGGCGCGGCGAGCCGCCGCAGCCGCGGCGGCCACCCAGGAGAAGCCCCAGCAGCAGTTGCCACGTCAGCCGTCGCCTTGGACGAAGCAGCGACCGCCGAGTGGCAATACTGGGAGGACGCCGCCGGGGGGGACGTTGCCGCCGGCGGGGACGCTGCCGCCGCCACAGCGGCGGCGCAGCAGTCTCGACGCCGGCGCCTCGGCGACGGCGGCGGCAGCCGGCGCGGGGTTGGAAGCAGGGTCTCGGCCAGGTACGGCATCGTCCTCCGCCTGGTCGGGGTACGAGATGACGCTGGCGCAAATGGACGTCAAGCTCCCGCCGGGTCGCGGCCGTAGCGCCGACAGCATGACCGTTGGCGGGGTTAGCGGCGGCGGCGGGGACCTGCGTCACGCGGGTACAGAAGGCGGCGGGACAAAGGAATATGGCGGCGGTGGTGGTGGTGCAGCAGCAGCAGCAGCGGCGGCGGCGGCCCGCCGCCGCGCCGCCAGCAACCCACGGGATGCCGTGACGCTCGAGGGACGCCTTACGGGTGCCGGCAAGGCCCCGGAGGGGCGCGTGAGTCGCTGCAACAGCGCATCGAGCCAGCGCGGCGTGAGTGGCGGTGGCGGCACTGCCGCGGAACGCTCCGCCGTACAAACCCTAGCCCTCTTGGCTACCCTCACGATGCACATGCCCACGTCTCCGGGCGGCGTGTCGACATTCTCAGCCGGCGGCGGTGGCGGCACCGGCGGCGGCGGCGGCGGCAGGAAACGCGCAGCATCGGCAGCGCGCAGCCGCAAGACTGGCGGCGGCGGCAATTCCGCCGCGCCGCACCGTCCGCTGCATCCTGCCGTACTGGCGCTGGCGGACCTGGCGGCGTCGACGCAGTCGGACCAGCAGCGCTCCGACCAGATCCCGACGGACGACAAGGGCCGCCCCTTTCCGTACATCCAGCCGCCGTCGTACCCAGGCACCTGTCCCACCGTCGCGTTCGTGGGGACTGCGGCGGACAAACACGCGCGCGGGCTGCAGCCGCTCCTCAGCCCGACGTTGTTCGTCAAGTACGGCGGCGTGGCCAACACGCCCGTACGTACGGCATTTCGGGAGGCGGGGCTGCGGCCCACGAAGAAGGGCAAGCGGTGGATCGTGCAGTGGGGCGGGATCCTGGACGCGGCGGGCCTGGCCAAGCTGCACAGCTTCCAGCGGGTCAACCACTTCCCGGGTGAGGAGGATAGCGGGTAGGGGCCATGGGGCGGTGGAATTCCTCACCGTAGGATACTTAAATCGGCCAAGCAAAAGGAAAAGTGTGCACAGGGCAAGGCCGAGGCTGGCGCCTGGCGGAAGGGGGGGCGGGTCATCGGGCGAGCCCCGTTTCCGCGCGTGGTTGATTAATTGGTTGTGCGGTGGTGCCCAACAAAGCCCCCGGGGTGCCACACATAGACACCTGGTAAGTACATTGGGTGCTATGGTCACTGGTTCGGGTCGGGCGGGTGCCGCGCTGAACACACCTGGTTATTGCCAGCATGATGCAGGTGTAGTAGTGAGTGTATTTAGTTTTAAGGGGGGTCGGCCGGGTGTCTTCCTAGACAAATCCACAGGGGGGGATCCTTCGCCAAACACACCGTTTCTCCCTGAACTCATCCCCGCCCGTCCCGTGCCGCCCGCTCTTCCCGCACCGCGGTCAGGCACCTGGGAGTTGGGGCACAAGGGCCACCTGTACCGGAACGTGTACAGCGCCCGCCGCCGCGCGCGCGGCCCGGCCGCCGAGGCCTTCGACATCGTGCCGCGCTTCTACATCATGCCCCGCGACTATGAGGAGTTCCGCGCGGACTGCGAGCGCTTCCCGGACCGCCTCTACATCCAAAAGGTGGGCACGGCCGCCTGCACGGCAGCACGGCCGCCTGCAGGGCAGCCTGCACGGCAGCCTGCAAGTGCAGATGGGGGCGAAGCGCGTGTGCGTGGGTGGGGGATTTTCGGAGCCCCCAAGTCTCTGGGTCCGGTGCTGCATTTGAACTCCTACGCGTTACCTACGCGTAGGGCCTGGAATGGGATTCCCGCGCCCTTCGTCGCGATCCATCCTCCCTCTGCCTTCGCACACCCACTCAACGGCTGCGCGCCCGCCCGCTCCACGCTACCTCCGCCCTCCCCCCTCCGCCGCCCTCGCCCCCACCCTGGGCCGGCAGCCCACCAACTCTTCCCGCGGCCGGGGCATCCGCATGGTGACCCGCCCGGATGCCATCTCGCGGGACGCCAAGGACATGCTGGTGCAGCACTACATCGCCAACCCGCTGCTGCTCAACGGGTGAGGGAAAGGGTACGGGGGCGGGGACGGCGGCGGGGGCGGGGGAGGTCTGCGGCTGTACTCCAGGAGCGGAGCAGCTCGCTGCGCGTGTTGGGTCACTTCATCGTCCAACAGACCATCCTCTGTCCCCCTCCTTGCCTGCCCTCCCTCCCTCCCGCCCGCCCGCCCGGCCCCCCGCCCCCCTACGACTGGTTGCTCGCAGCTTCAAATTCGACATGCGGGTGTACGCAGCCGCCACCTGCCTGGACCCCCTGCGGCTGTACGTCTTCCCAGACGGCCTGGCCCGCCTGGCTACCGAGCCCTACTCGGCGGACAAGGCGGACCTCACGTGAGGGCGGGGGAAGGGGGCGGGAGGGGGGGAGGAGGGAGGGCGGGAGTGGAGGGAGGAGGGAGGGCGGGAGGGGGGGAGAACCGGGTCCTGGCATGCGCCGCGGAGGGGCAGGCATAGAGGGGGGTGTATCGGGGGGGCGGCGGGAGGGGGGGGGAGGAGGAGGGTGAGGTGCCAGGAGACCTCTCCCTCCCTTTTCCAATCATTCGGGATCATTCTTCCGTCCCTCTCGTCACCTCGCCGCGCCGCCCCGGTCCCCAATCCCCGGAACACAGTAAGCGCTGCGTCCACCTGACCAACTACTCGGTGAACAAAAAGTCCGCCAAGTTCGTCAAGGGCCAGACGGGGCCCCCGGCCCCGCCGGGCAGCGGCGGCGGCGGCGGCGCGGGGGCCGGTGGTGCCGGCCGCAGCAGCGGCGACGGTGCCAAGCCGGCGGGCTCACACGCCGCCGGCATGTCGTACAGCAGCCGCGCGGACGACCCGGCCGCCGAGTGTGAGGGCAGCAAGTGGAGTCTGTCGGGGCTGCGCCACTATTTGGAGAGCCAGGGGCTGGGACCCGGCTGGAGCGCGGTGTGGCGGCAGGTGGGGCACAGCGAAACCACAGCCGGGGGTTTTAATTGAAAAAAGAAATAAACGCAAAGAACGAACCCGGCACACCCAACATAACTCATTATACAGCCGGCGTTTTGTGGGGACCCGTGGGACGTGGCAGGCGGGTGGTAGTGGGCGGTTGGAAGGCGAGGTGCGAGGTGCGTGCGACGACGGTGATGGGTGAGGCTTAGAGTTGGATGCGGGGGATCTTGGGCGGGATGGGGTGGGGGGGGGGGGATGCGGACGCACACACACGCGGTCTTGCACTACCATCTGGGTTGTCGGTAATTCGGGTTTCGGGTTCCGGGTATCTCGGGTGTCATTTACTTCCTTCGCCTACGTCGCCTGTTACGCTGGACTTCGCTTCTCGCGGCTCAGTTATCTTTTACACGCGGTCCTTCCTCGCGGCTCAGTTCTCTAGCAGCACACATGCTAGCCGGCGAACCTGTAAGGAAATGGTCGTGGAGCGCTGCTACGCCAGAACGCCCCTGTGCGAAACTGAGGCTTTGGTTGCAGGCGGGGTATGGCGGGGAGGGCTGGGGCGTGTGCTTTGGCTGCGGTCGCTGGCAGTTTCTTAGGGTGGCATGGCCCCCGACTCCCAGCGCGTAAACAGGGGATCGGCGTACCTGGCGGCTGTGCCCAGGGTGCAGCGGCGCCGCGTGTATTCGGCTCATGGCTGACGGTATTTGGCACCACTCAATCCACCCCATGGCGATCACTGGCTGACGAGCAACAGCAAGCGATGTTGGCATACCGCCCCGCCCGTCCGCCCCTCGTTTTGTTTGTTTTTCAAGATTAACCCCTTCCGCCGCCGGCCGCCCGCCCCTGCAGGTGTGCGACATCGTGGCCGCGGCCGTCATCGCCGCCGAGCCGCGCATGAACACCGAGTTCAAGATGAAGGTGCCGCACCGCAATAACTGCTTCGAGGTGGGGTGGGGTGGGGCGGGTCGCGTCGGGGTGGGGGTGGGGCGGGGTTGCTGCGAGGTGGGACGGGGCGGCGGGAGTGGGCCGCAGGGGGGAGGTGGAGGGGGCAACAATGAAAGCCCCCAGGCCCAAGCCCAGGCTCAGGCCGGGGTGCAAGGGATTCGGCACGGTGGGAAAAGGTAGTCTGAAGAATGGGTGTCGCGGTTCGAGCATCGTGACCCATCTCTCGTCACCCATCTTCACTGTCTCGAAACCGTCGACCCATGGGTCACGCCGCCCTGCCTTCTGCGCCCTGGCCAGGTGTGGGGTTTCGACATCATGCTCACGGACTCATTCCGCGCCTGGCTCATCGAGGCCAACACCTGCCCCTCCCTGGCGGCCGACAGCGGACTGGACATGAGGGTAAAGTGCTCCATGGTCTCGGAGCTGATGCACCTGTTGGGACCCGTCCCGTACGACGTCGAGGTGCGGGTTCGGGTTCGGGGGCAGGGTCGGGGGGCAACGGGCGGGTTTGTGCCGGCGGCTCAGGGAGGTGGGACTGCGGCGCTGTGCTAAGTGCTGTGCGGGTGGGGATGCGGGTGAAACTTGGGTTTAGCACCGGATGGGGATGACGGGCTGCGCTGTGGGATGTACGCCGCAGGTGTACGAGCGAGCGGCGGAGGCGCAGCGGCAGGCGCGGCTGACTGGGCTGCCCGTTCAGACGATGCGGGCGGCTGCCAGCGGCGGGGGTGGAGGCGGAGGCGGTGGTGGCGACGGCGATGAGGCCCCGGGCACTCCCAGCCTGGGCGCTCAGCCGTCCTTTGGCCAGGGGGCAGCCGTTGGGGGCAGCAGTGGTGGCGGCGTTCAGCCCAAGTCGCTGCATGAGCTTGAGGCGATCGACTTCACAGGTGCGCCGGGGAGTTCCCGCAGGGGATGGGGTTCACGGTATCCCAAAAGGGGCGCGCGTGCCCGGCGGCGCGGCTTGCTGTCCCCCGGGCCCCTCTCCCTTCGACCCTTTTCACCCCGGCCCCGTTCCCTCCGACCCCGTTCCCTCCGACCCCGTTCCCTCCGACCCCGTTCCCTCCGGCCCCGTTCCCTCCGGCCCCGTTCCCTCCGGGCCCCGTCAGCAGGTCTGTCCCCGGGTGAGCTGCCGGATGTGGTGCTGGAGGCGGAGGCGGAGATGGCCCGCAAAGGCAGCTGGCTGCGAGTGTTCCCCAATGAGGAGGACCCGAGCAGGTGAGGACAGGGGGCGGTGCAGCGCAGAGCGGTTAGTTAGGTGAGGCGAGGCGGGTATCCGGACGAGGTGCGGGCGGGTGTGGGTGCGGGGCGCCGGGTGAGTGAAGCGGGTGTGTCTAAGATTTTGATAGACGTATTGACACTAGGAGGCTGGTGGAGTAGGTTTGGGCAGGCGCCATGGCTGGGGAGGGGGAGAGAGACATGGGGGCTTCGGAGCACCTCGCAAACGCCTTCGGGCCCTCGTCCTAATCGCACAACGCACGCGTGCCCTGGCCGCAGGTACCTCAACCTGTTCGAGACGCCCCGCCTGAACAACATGCTGCTCTGCAAGTACTACGCGCAGATGAGCGGTTCCGGAGCGGACACGTTCCGGAGGCCGACGGGGCTTAGCAGGGGCGGCGCCCGTGGGGGGGGAGGCGCTCTGTTGGGCAGCGCGGGAGGGCTGGGCACCGGGAACCGGCCGCTGTCCCGCGAGTGGCGGCCTGGCGGCGGCGGAAGCTGAAGGAGGCGGAGGGGGAGGCGCCTGGGGGTCGGGGTCTTGGGGAGGCCGCGCCAGGCAAAGCGGGGCGGAAGGGACCGTGTGGCCGCGCAAGGCACAGCGGGGCAGGAGGAGGCGCGCAGCGTGTCTGCAGCCGCGCCGTGTGGTTGTTTGCGTGCCGAGGCGTGCGCTGCTCTCCTCTCCTCTTCCCGCGCCTTTCTTTCGCACACGTCCTGCCGCCGTGTGTACTGGCGGAAACACGGTGCAAGGTTGAGGCGTAGAACGCGGCGTTGCCGATCACCGTTCACACAGGCTTCCGATCAAGTCCGCGTCGCGCATCATGGCTTTCGCTGCATGAGCGCATCCCCTGCGGGATCCCCCGTACATGCGGCAGAGGCCAACCAGCACGGCAGGCGCGTTGGGTAGGTAAGGCGGCTTGGGGCATCCAGCCTGTTGGCAGCCTGACGAGCAAGTGGTGAGTGAACAGTGCACTGGCGTTCCCGCCGGTCGGTCGGTGGGTCGGGCGCAGGCCGGGTCAGCGTGCACCCACGCTTGCATGAGTGCGTGTTTGCGGGCGGGCGTGTGCACTGGGGCACCCTGACACGGTTGTCGCACCTTTGGTGTTTACTGTCAGGGCGGGCGGTCCTGCTGGGGCAGGTAGAGCCGAGGGGGGAAAGGCAGCGTGTCACAGCCACCGCGTGCGGTCCGCGGGGAGGTGGGTCGATGGGATGTGGGGGATCCGGAAGCTCGATCGCGTGTGTCGTGTGTTGTGTGTCGTGTGTTGCATGCCGTGTGCTGCGTGCCGGGCACGGGAGAGAGTTCGGGGTCAGGGGGCGTACTGGAGGCCCTGGCATCATTTGGCATGGCCAGGGTGGGTTATCCCCGGATAGATGGGTGGGTGACTGGCGACAGGGAAGCTCCCCCGGTGTTCCAGGGACTGGTTCCGGAGCTCCGGGAGGGCGGACGGGCGGCGCAGTCGGACACCCGGAAGGAGGGGAGCGCCGGGACGGCACTGACGGAGTGGCGTTGCCGCGGAGGAGGTCTGGAGACGTCTGGTACACGGCCGCTGCTGCGAAGCTAGGATTATGGAAGCTAGGATCTTGACAGATGGACAGGAAGGACAGACAGACCGACAGACAGGACAACAAAATCAAACAGACATTCGGACTCGACGCATGCGATGCCGCGCGTACGCTCATAGAGCGTTTCATTTTGGTGATGGTGATGGTAGCGGTGGTCTTGGTCATGGTGGTGGGAGGCCACGTGTGGGTGCTGCCGATGGGCTCTTGAACATACTCAGGGAGCTAGCAGCTTTTGAAGCTGTTGAGACATTTGCGGTGTCGTTGGGATCAGAGAAGGCGCAATGGGTCGCTCGAGGGAGGGATGTCAACCAGCCCGGCATAATCAGGGAGGGGTGTTTGTTGAGAAAAGGAACCCGCCCAGCCCAGCCCAGGGACGGACATACGAACCAACAAACCTGCATGAGGGCAGGCGCGTGTGTGGACCCATGTTCTTGTGTATGCGCATGTACATATATTGCTTGCAGGAAAAAGTCGTTGTCCGTTGCAGGGAAGGGGTCTTGGTGCGCCATCTAGTTCGGGTAGGATGGGACTTCGGGTAGGGATCCATGTACGGTGCAGTACAGTTCGGTGCGGTACGGATGGTTGTAGAGTTTCGTTGTGTACGCTTGGCGCGGCCGAGGCGCGGGCGTCTCTCCAAAGGGCAGGACGTGCCCGGATAGGCGGTCGGTTGGAAGCGTGCGCCATCGAATTTGTGCTTCCCTGTGGGACTGCGTGCCATTGTTGGTATTTTTCACGGCCTGTACGGTACCTCTGAGTTGGCCAGTCAGTCGTTGTTAGTTGCCGAAACCAACTGGTCATCATTAGCTGCAGAAAAAAAGTGGGGCATGGGTGTCTTGAATGCGGGACACAATGCCGGTCGGGTCGTACATGTACGGCGATGGATCCTGTTAGTCAAAAAGCAATGTCCAGTGGAGGCTATTCATTTCGCCGGCGGGCGCGGCTGTGCCAGGTACAGGCGACGTGGCGAGGCAGCATCCCGGGTGGGTCTGCGGCTGTGGGCCATACGGTACGTGCAAACATGCAAACGGACACGCCTGCCCGGCGTGCAGTCGCCCTTGCCCCGCGTGCATGGAGCTTTGTGGATGGCTTGCTGATGGCGAATGCCTCCTACTTCAGCTTGAGCTGCAGCTCACAGAGCCTGGACCTCCGGTTGCATGTTGGTTCTGGGGGCCCTCTTCAGACGCTCCGGCGCGGCGGTGAAGCGAATGGCGGGCCGCCCCAAGCAGTTGGCAAACGTGGATTGCTTCTGTTTGGTGCCCGGAGGGGGGGGTGGCGGCCCCCCCGCCAAGAAGCTGTCCCACGGGACCGGTGTATGGAGATCCCAAACTAGTACAGCAATGATCTCTCCCGACGCACTCCGTCAGGCTCTGTCCCCTCCCTGGAGCATGTTCGTGTCGGCGACGCTAAGCATGAGGAGCGCTGCGTGCGTGACATTCCCGGTACGAGGAGGTATGAGGCGACGAGGGGGCAGAGCGCCGAGATGGAAGCACAGGGACACACTCGCAAGGTTTGCACACGTCTATCGACACTACCATGTTTCGTGCGATCCAATGCCTGTCGACGTTGCGCTTGCGCTGTGACATTGCCGCACAAGCACAGCGCGCCGCACAGCATTTGTCATGCGGATTTCCGTTCGCTTCACAGCACAGCATGTTCACAGTTGAAGCACAGGGTCCAGGCCGATACCCGTTCAGCATATGTTTGCAATCCACTGCTGCACTTCCTTTCTGTCGCAGCAACCGTAATCTGAGCGTACAATGCAATTTGCTCTTAGAGGGAAACTTCGGTGCACGTCCTTGAAGCCTGTGGCCTTACGCAGCTTACCTTGTGTAATTATCCGTTCGATCTACTGTGAGTCTTCAGCAATGGCTACCGAACTCCGCGAGCTAAAACAGCAGTCGCGGAAAGACATCAAGCAGAGGCTCCGGACGCTTTCCCCAGAGCAAATGGCAAAAGAAAGTGCGTATGACACTCGTTTCCCTCCGGTGATTTGCGCGACTGTCGGCAGAGTTGCCACCCGCAGGTGCCGGCATCGCCGCACATGTGCTGAGCCTGCGGCCCTATGTTGCCGCTGCGACCATCGGGATATATTTGCATGGTGAGAAACTTAAAGAGGTACAAACGACGCAAATTCTCGAGGACGCCATGCGGCAAGGTACGCAATTTTTAATGCAACACCGTTCCGTCGGGTTGGTCATTCCTGGAGAACCGCATCACTGGTGCTATGCCACAGCGCCTGTCCACATAACCAAATTTCATACTACCCATTAGCTCGTGTCGTGCGCGAAACTGAAAGGCCGCTCGCCCTCACCTGGTACGTAATATTGCAGGCAAGCAATGCTACGTGCCAGTCGTACAGGACAACCAGAGCAACATGAAGTTCCTCCACTTGGGTAAGTATCGGCTGAAGCATTAGTCAGGAGACTCACCTGCACAGTGCTAGCTGCTAGGCCCTCTCCTCACGGCCCACACCCCTAAGCTTTGGGGGCAATCGCCGGCGGCGCGCAGCGGATCCTCCTCCGCCGCGTCCACCCTGGAGCCGTTCCGGGATCCTCCTTCGTTCCCCGCCGGGATGCGCTTACGTCTGACGGTCAAGTGGCACATTGCCACCACCAGAACGCCTGAGGTGCATACGGCGCCATGTGGTGGGGCGGGATTGGCGGGTAAAGATAAGGGGCGTCTTCAGTCCGTACGATTGTGTAGCCCTGGGCTGTCCATTCTGTCCCGTGGCTTCAGCCTCGGCAGGACCCGACGCCAGCCCTTGTGCTGCCTTACGAATGAACCGTCGCCTGCCGCAACGCCCGTCCGCCCATCCGCCCATCCGCCCATCCGCCCATCCGCCCATCCGCCCATCCGCCCATCCGCCCATCCGCCCATCCGCCCATCCGCCCATCCGCCCATCCGCCCATCCGCCCATCCGCCCATCCGCCCATCCGCCCATCCGCCCATCCGCCCATCCGCCCATCCGCCCATCCGCCCATCCGCCCGTCCGCCCGTCCGTGCCTGCCACCCGCTGCCCACGTACACAGACGACATGTCCTGCCTGAGGCGAGTGCCTCCGTTCGACATCTTAGAGCCAACGGACAGCTACACGGATGGCTCGCCGCGACGAGATGGTCCGTGACGGGAATCGGGACTGCTGGGGGAGCCCGGGGCCGGGCCAGACCGGGGTTCAGGGACGGACGGGATGCGGTGTCTCCATTTCTCCATGGAGGACGAAGGGCCGCCTGTACCGCCGCGGACTGACACCCGGGCGCTGCGGCACCGTTGGCCTAGTTGGCCACCGACACGTTCACACCAGCCCCCCCAAACTGTTGTTTTTAATCATTAAAACGAGAAGCCCCACCCGACCACATGCGCATGGCGTTTGGCGTGTGTTATGAACTGCCGGGGCGGCGTGCGGCATATGCGGAGGGCGCGGCATGTGCAGGGCGCTGCACATGCGTGTGTGCGGAATAGATACCCGTTCCTGAACTACAAGTGCAGGAGAGCTGCGGGCGGGAAACGGCCCGGCCAGAGCGGTGTCGTCTTGGCGCGCTGTTGCCTGTTGTGCTGTGGTTTGGCGACAGTTCTGATGGATGCCGGCTGGCGCGGGTCTGATCAAACCACAGAGCGATTGCGCGACGATGCGCGGAACGGACCCGTTGCCCTGTGACGTCACGCTGTCTTGCTGTACGACCACTGCTACTTTTATTGAACTGTGTGTGTACAAGAAAACTGAGCCGCGAGAAGTGAAGTCGTGATGTTGATGAGAAACCCGCCCAGAACCGTCCAAGCCCATATACTTACCAAAGCCTGCGACGTACTTGCCCTGGCAACACAACAGGACAAACAGGACAGCCAAACAAGATGATGTGTGTGCATGTTTATATAAGAGACCCGATGTGTGTGTATGTGTTTGTGCGTTTTGAAAAGTAATCTGCCCGCACCCAGCCCAGGTGCGGATATACTTACCAGACAACCTGCATGAACAAACTTACCATACGAAGTGACGACACGTTTGTGTGTGTGTGTGTGTGTGTGTGTGTGTGTGTGTGTGTGTGTGTGTGTGTGTGTGTGTGTGTGTGTGTGTGTGTGTGTGTGTGTGTGTGTGTGTGTGTGTGTGTGTGTGTGTGTGTGTGTGTGTGTGTGTGTGTGTGTGTGTGTGTGTGTGTGTGTGTGTGTGTGTGTGTGTGTGTGTGTGTGTGTGTGTGTGTGTGTGCAAAACCCTTTGGCATCTATCATGTAACGCTTACATTATCCAACATGGTCCCTGGCTCCTATGTGTCCGCACGTCCTTGCCTGTATGTGACGCCCTCTTCGCAGTCCTGGAGAGCCGCATTTGCCTGGACCTGCTGTTGGTGCCCGGGCTTGGCTTCGACGCCAGGGGCCGGCGGCTGGGACGAGGAGGCGGGTGAGGTGGAGCGCCGGGGGTCGGATGGGGTTCGGAGTGGTGGATATTGCCGTGCGTTACCGCCGGTAAATACCCTTGTGATGGGTACCGACGACAACGACGATTACTGCATTGTAAACGAGGTCAGCAACCTCGTACCCATGGATCGCGACACTCCGCTGCTGTGCCGTGCGACGGTTGTGAATGTGTGCCTGCCACCGGTCGGCTGTCCACCCGGCCACCTGCTCACAGGCCACCACCAGCCCGTCGGGGCAGCATTTAGGCATCCGCGCGGGGTACCCTATTTCCTGACCTTAGACTCCACCCTACGCAGATATTACGACAAAATGATATCGCAGCTGCAGCGACTGGCCTCGGAGGAGGGCCGCGAGCCGCCGTTGCTGGGTGAGTTGAGGTCCGGGGCTGGAGAGCCGGGGGTTCTTCGGCTTCTTCACCCGCGTGAGCTGCCGCTTTTTTGGCAGCTTGCTGTAGCGCTGATGGCGGGCGGGCGAGGGAGGTGGGGCGTCGGACACCGGCGCGGCATGACGGGTACGAGTTGGCCGTACGGCACCAAATAACGGAACGCGGCACCAACCACCTGGCATGATGGTGGCTGCATCCGCTTGGCGTGTTGGAGGATGTCAAGAACGCCACTGTCGTTCCCGCATCGGGACGGGCCTCTCAGTACAGTAAAGACACCTTTGGGTCTTAGCAGTCAACCAGGAAGTGTTGTGATGCAACAACGAGCAGGACGTCTTCATACTGTGCAGGACATTTGCATATATGCGTGGGCGGCTCCCGTAGTTTGTTTCGTAAATATTGCTCACACTGCTTTATTCTCGTTCCACATCTGGACGAGTTCGAACGGAACTTATCGATCTTTTTCACCTGCTACGCAATGGTGGTGTACATCCAGGTATAATGTGACTCACATTCCACAGCTCCCGGCCTTTCTGTGAGCTCTCCTGCAAGCCAGCACCCAGAGCCGCAGCTCCTTACGGTCTGCCGTACTGCTGCTGAACGACGAGCCGTCACAACTCTAAACCTTGACACCGCTTTCTTGTGTGCACCGCAGTGGCCTTGTCGTTCGATGCTCAGTTGGTTGACGCCGTACCGGTGGACGAGCATGACCAGCAGGTCGACGTGCTGGTGACGGCCGGTGGCGCCGTGGGTTGCACGGAGCAGGGAGTGGCAGCACTGCGGCAGTGATTTTGTGGCCGGGGATTCTGCCGGGGGTGTGGGGCCGTGATAAAACTCATAAGCGCTGTGTAGTCGCGTGCGCCGCGTGCGTAGGTCTGAGAACCATGGCCCGAGTTCTCGCCCAGGAGCACCCTCGATTTACCAAGAATCGGCAGCCAGGCGCTACGGCGGCGGCGCAACTGGTCGCGTGCGGGGAATAGTCAGCGCAGGGTGCCATCCATAGTACCGGTTATCCATAAGACCATAACACCGGCCAAGTAAGGCTTCAGGTACGCACGGGAGGCGGTAGTGGGGGCTACAGGGGGGCCCGTCCGGAGGTTGGCATGTATGGGAAGCCTGGCAGTGGGTGTGGGAAAGTGATCCACACATCACGTCCACATGGCAAGGTGTCCCGAGCCGAGGGTCACTCGTCTGCAGAGTGCAGGCGCATCTGTGCTTCAATGTCCGGTTTACGGTATGATGGCATTCGTGCGGGGTGACTTGGTTGCTTGCGCCGCAGCTCGGTGCGTTTGTGGGAGAAGGAAGCGTGAGGGCTTTGCGGATGCATGGGCGCTAGACGAACTGTGGAAGGAGGTGCAAGGTCAGGTTTGGGTCCGGGCGCAAGAGGGACATACGTCGGAGTATGTAAGATAAACAGGTAATGGTCAATTAGTGTGTAATCAGAGCCGATTCATCGGTTCCATGGTGCATTAGGCGCAGCCGCCTTCCTGGGTGACTGGGGCGTTGTGAATCACTGGACCCGGGTCTTCGGCCGAGAGCGGATGGCTCTACCTGTCACCTTGGTCCTGACTGCATGGCTGGCGGTCCTGGGGAGGCGGCAACGCTGGTAAACCTGGTTTCCAGTTTGCGACCGTACCAACCGCACTGACGGTTGGGCTTTTAAGGTCATGCATTTGCACATTGACCTGCCCACCTGCACGGTATCGTGTGATTCCTGCCCAGCTCACAGCGTATCCCGTGATTGGCAATCCTAATTCTTAACTCCCGGTTATAACACACTGCGTATCGTCCTCACTCACCACACTCTGCAGAAACGAAACCGCACCACCATGCATGGCGCACTGGACAGGCTCAACAATTGCACCGAAACACACACACCGCCCCCTTGCACTCTACCAGGGAACGGCCGCGTTCCTGAGGACCAACCATAGCCAGGGATACAGCCCGCTCAGGTGTAGTTAGCCACCAGGGTGCATCTATTAGTGAACCACCACCCCAGCCAAGACCGGCTCACGTCTCCGGTGGTGGCCTCTATCTGGATAGAAGTCTTGGAAGCTCGTGAGCCACTATCAGGGGACTGCCCGGACGGCCCCACCGGGTCTCGTACCTCCCAGCCCTAACAAGGGCACCAATGGTCCAGATGTCACACATTTGCGCCGTCCCCCCGCGATCCAATGCTCTGCGGCCACTGGACGTCGGCTAGTTATCCTGGCCTGGATAATAAATAGGGCCATGGCAGACTAGACCGCCATCCTGCACCTTCAAGATGGGGTGTGTAGCCCCCACCGCTAACCATCCCTTCCTCGGTATGCATAGCTCTGCGAAGCAGTAGTCGTATATGTCAACAATATTCACGTTACATCATTGCTCATTAGTCATTACTAATAGGGATTATACTATAACGTTCTTATCACTTGATCGTATGTGATAGATCATTATTATTATCTATCATATTAATTTAATCCTATTGGTAATAAGCAATGGGCCGCTGCTGTCGACAGTGTAACTGTTGCAAGGTGGGCCCATTGTCCCGACAGGTACCGATGGGGTGTGATCCTTATTAATACTGTCCGATTCTACATCCAGTTGGGCCCCTGTACATCCCTGTAGAGGTTTTTAGTGTTGTCAAGTTTATATTTCACTTCTCGATTGTCATTAGTCAACTCGATTTATGGGCCTGTCTGTCTGTCTGTCTGTCTGTCTGTCTGTCTGTCTGTCTGTCTGTCTGTCTGTCTGTCTGTCTGTCTGTCTGTCTGTCTGTCTGTCTGTCTGTCTGTCTGTCTGTCTGTCTGTCTGTCTGTCTGTCTGTCTGTCTGTCTGTCTGTCTGTCTGTCTGTCTGTCTGTCTGTCTGTCTGTCTGTCTGTCTGTCTGTCTGTCTGTCTGTCTGTCTGTCTGTCTGTCTGTCTGTCTGTCTGTCTGTCTGTCTGTCTGTCTGTCTGTCTGTCTGTCTGTCTGTCTGTCTGTCTGTCTGTCTGTCTGTCTGTCTGTCTGTCTGTCTGTCTGTCTGTCTGTCTGTCTGTCTGTCTGTCTGTCTGTCTGTCTGTCTGTCTGTCTGTCTTTGTCTGTCTGTCTGTCTGTCTGTCTGTCTGTCTGTTTCTGTCTGTCTGTCTGTCTGTCTGTCTGTTTCTGTCTGTCTGTCTGTCTGTCTGTCTGTCTGTCTGTCTGTCTGTCTGTCTGTCTGTCTGTCTGTCTGTCAATGCCTTACCCTTGATCGCCATGACATACAAGTCGTGGTGCAGCGGTGTTATTATTAAGGTTTCCACCATTCTTATTATTCCTTTGTTCTTATTATTGTTGTTATCCTTGTTATCATTGCTATGACTATCATTGTTATGGTGGCGTTACTTCATTTAGGCAGTGTATGGTGAGGAAGCCTCGGCTGTCACCGGGGCTGTCACCGATGACCCGCGGGGTCCGCTGTAACATCCTAATAATAATTGTTATGAGACATTATCAATAGCAAACATTTGTCAGTATTCTTACTAATTTCATGTATCAAAATTGGTGACATCTGTCAGTGCGTATGGAGCTGACATTTCATGTCTCTGTGGACCTGGGTTCTGCTCGGATGGCATCTGTGATTGCCATGGACGTGGCCCACTACTTATCAGCCAATCACCATCAACAACCGGCATCATCTCAACTGAAACACGGCCTGGTTAGTGTACTGCCAACAGTCAGTTTGGCCATAAAAGGAGGTGTACATGTTACGCGGACACCATTGCAAGCGAAACTTCCACAGCTTATCCTTGAAATCATCACAGAGTCAGGAGAGTGTGGCCCCTGACAGGGCCTGTAACAGTGTAAGGTAAGCCTGCACTGTAAGCATGCTACTGCGGTGTTGAACATGTGTGAACTCCACCACATACAAGCAGACATGTACTAGGTGTCATCGATGCAAGTGCACATCTCCGTGGTGTGTGTCAGTTGCACATGACATGTGCAGAGCTGCCCCCCCAAAGATTCCAGTCAGTAGGCCCGCTGGCCGAATGCGAATCGTTGCATTGTTGAATTGTGGGAGTTTGGTCTAGTGGTATGATGCTCGGTTTGAGTGCGAGAGGCCGCGGGTTCAATTCCTGCAACTCCCCTACTAGTGGGCACCCAACTTTGGGCCGCCAGGTGCCAACGAGGGTGCCTAAAGTGGAAGGGTCTCTAGCTCAGTGCTTACTCCCGCCGGTGTGGGAGTATGAAAGGGACCGTCAGGATAGAAACGGAGGAATCGGAAACACAGGGTAGGGAATCTTTGCTAAAGCGCGCACAGGACCGCGCGTACTTACAACGTATTCATATACATAGACAGAAGAGACACATCGGCATGCATAACATGTGACGCATCTAGAAAGCGCACTGACAATGATGAGAACAAGGCGCGTCGGCAGAACGAGAACGTAGAGGAACGTGAGAGAATCTTTCGATTCAGATTCCTTTTAGCACCGCGCGCATCATCGCCGCGCACCCACACTCGTGCGCGCAGTTCATGCGCGCCTTCGTGCATGCCTTCAGTGATGTCTTCCTGGGCTGGCCCGTCGGTGAGCCGCGCCAGCTGCGCCCTCACTGCCTCTTCGGCCGTGTCGACGCGCACTTGTTCAAGTTCGAGATGAACCAGCGCGGCGAGCTGCACACGCACGGCTGCATCTGGCAGCCCGGCCTCCGGCCCGACCGCCTGCGCGCCGCCCTCAATGACGGCGCAATCCAGCGCCGTGTCCTGGACTTCATGGAGTCCATCCAGCAGCAATGGCTCCCCTCCCCGGTCCTGCACAGCCTGGAGCCCCGGGTCATTCACGCCCTCAAGGTCACCGACGATGCCGTGCTGCAGCACCTGCAGCAACCACGGGCGCATGCGGCCGGCGCGTACCGCTTCAATGACGTCCAGGCCCGCACGATCGGCGCCAAGCTGACTGAGGTCAAGAAGCGCCTTGCCGACCTGCCACCACCCCAGGCCTGCCAAGTGCCACTACAGTACACCTCCGCCGCCTGCCCCGAGCGGCTGGCCCTGGCTGCCAGCGAGGCCGTCCTGGAGCTCCTGCTGCACAACCACCGGGACGGCACCTGCACGGCGTCCGCCAACATCCGTGCCACCGACAGCAACTGCCGCATGCGCATGCCGCGCGCCCTCAACTACATCTCCACCGTCGACCCCGACAGCGGCGCCGTGCACCTCAAGCGCTACAGCAACTGGATCGTCGCACACCTCACCGCGCTCCTGCTGGCCCTGCCGTGCAACCACACCGTCGCCTTTGCCGCCGATCTCAGCCGCTGGCTCCGCGCACAGCAGCTATGGGACGAGCGCCACCCACACGTCAAGCCCGGCGACCCGCTCTGGAGCCGTCGCCCCAAGATCCCGTCGCTCGAGCAGCTCGCCGCCGACGCTGCTGACTACGCCCTCAAGTACGCCACCAAGGCGGAAACCAGCCAGGGCGGCGCGGCCATTATCGCCGCCGCCACCATCCTGAACTACCGCCTCCGTGTGCTGCAGCAACAACAGCGCCACGAGGCTGCCGCAGCCGCACCTACGGCACCGCCCCCAACCGGGCCACAGCCGCCCATCACGCAGCCGGCACACCCCACCGATGCCGGCAGCGGCCGCACCTCAGCACCTGTGGCCGCCGCACCAGCCGCGCCAGTCACCCCGCTGGACTTATTCGCGGCACTGCACCCCGACACAGCTCAGCCGCCCACGACCCAGCAGGTGCAGGAGGACCTGGAGCGCCACGCAGCTGCGGGCCCCAGCACCTCCACACACACCGCGCGGACACTCCACACCCCCTCCGCGAGTGCCGCCTCCGGCAAATACAACCTCGCACACGCCATCAACGTGCAGACCGCGCAGTCGACATACTCGTCGCCGGGAGCCGCACTGCTGCTCCTGCTGGACAATGTCGCCATCGAGTCACACACTATGGCCCCCATCGACTACCGCCTCTTCGCCGACAAGCTGCTCCCGCTCGCTGCCGTCGCCGCGCAGCCCGCCGCCACCACATCCATCCACCTCACGCGCGAGCTGCACCCACGCACGCCGGCCCCGGCGCCACTGCCTGCAACTACCCCTCCGCCGGGCGGGCACGACGCCGCCGAGGCCCGTGAGACCGACGACGCTTCCGAAGGCGATGACGTCGATGATGACCATGCCGTGCATCCGCCGGTCCCCGCGTCCGTCGCCGGTGTATCCTACCGTGCGATCACACGCTGGCATGACTACTACTATCGCGGCGACGCCCTGGCGGCGCTGTCTCCAACCCTCATGACCATGCTGTATTATAAGGTGCGCGCTGCAGTACTCCCCCATGCCCGCCAGCCCCCACCGTCCACCCTCCCACCTTCTTCATCTCCCGCCCGCCCCCCTCCCTCTCCCACCCCATACGTGCAGCGGTATGTCGGCCCTGTGCACATCGTCAACGCTGACGTGCGCCGCCGTCTGCACCCGGACCACCCGCAGTACACCACCCACGCCTGGAGTCGCCGCACGGTGCCATGCATCCCTCAGCCGCTCTCCGACCCGCCGCCACGCCCCTCCGACGCAACCGCCGACCCGCAGCTGCGCCAGCGATACGCCGCCTTCGCACTGGGCAACTTCGCTGCATACAGCTGCTCTGCGGCACTGGACCTCAGCGCGGGCCTCTGGGATGCCTACCAGCACTACTTCCTCACTGGCCCCACCGCCACCAGCCCCTTCACACGCATCGCGCGGCAGTTCCTTGACAACGCCGACATGCTCGCGCGCGTCCGCATGCGCACGGAGGAGCGCCAGCTGCTGCAGGCCGACCTGGACCGCACCACGGAGGAGCAGGCGGAGGCCGCCTTGATGGAGGCCGTCCTGCCGCCTGAGACCGCCGTCGGCACCGCCGGCGCTGATGACGCCGACGACGCGGAGGACATGCCGTACGACCCACCACAGACCGCCCCACCCTCCACCCTGCGGACCGATCAACCTGCTCCGCCCCACATCCGTCAGCGTGTGCTGCACGACCTCATCGACCCGCCCGCACCGCCCGCCGCCACCAGCTCGCCGCAGGACCGCTACGTGCACGGCCCGCTGGCCACCGTGCCGCACCCCGCCTCCATTCCCCCGCCCGCTGGAACGCTCCAGGCCGCACAGGACGCCCTGCGCCCCGCCGAGAACTTCACACCCGCCCACCTCGCCACACTAGAGGACGCGTTCGACACGTTCGACCGCGCGTTCCCACCGGCTTCCACCGCACCAGGTGCCGTCCCCGCTGCCGTCATCGAGCGCCTCGAGCTTCGCCGGCGTGAATCCGCCAACATCCATGCGGTGCTCCTGCGCATCGCTCCCGGCCACCCCACGGAGGAGCGCACCTACCCGGACCCCAACCGGCCAGCGGAGCCGCCGCCCTACGTCCGCCTGCCGCCGGACCAGCTGCCCTCCATCGCTGACACCATCCGCCTCTTCACGCTCACGCCCGACCAGGCCGAGCCCTTCCGCCTCTTCGCACACGTCCTCCTCTGCGAGAAAGCCGAACCCCATAGCGTGCGCCCCGTCACCGCCGTCCTCACCGGCAAGCCTGGCACGGGCAAGAGCCAGGTCGCGCTCGCGCTGCTGTGGTTCGCCTTCCAGCACAACTGCCACCACCTCATCGCC